>CABFOV010000005.1:577199-587765 GCA_902141375.1 Timema poppense | reverse complement strand
TTAAATTTTTTTTTTTTTTTTTTTAAGAAGAATACAAGAAAACTACATCCCAATATGATATGATGTCTGGTTGGAACTGTACAGTATTACCTACCTATACCTAAGCTAGGTGTTGTACTTGGGTGGAGATGGACTTAATCTTAAATTACTCAGTCAGACCCACTATAGTCGTTTCGTGGTCCAAGACGTCACTGTCACAATATAACGGTTTTACGATGATTGGAATAGCAGGATTAGAGTCCTGGTTGGCTTTATTGAGGGTGGTTTTTTTCCCTAAATGGTTTTGCACTCTTCCCACACGCAAATGGGGCACATTTATTTTAAATTTAATCTTCCTCATCCCTAAATCATTAGAGTAATTAGTACATATGCGTATAACCCGAACAGGTGAAAAGGCGTGCTAAAAGATATATATTATTACTTTCTAATTTATAATACACCTATAGATGCGTATCGCAATGAAAACATAAATGAGAGATATTTTCATTTACTTTATTTTAATAGCAATGACAATAAAATTTAACTAGATAAGGATTGTAATTATTTTATGTAATTCACTGTTTTTGTTAGAGATTTTGATGATACTTGTCCTCAAGATTGAAAATATTGGTTTTTGTCAAGGAGTTCATCATAGGCCTCGAAGTAGACTTGCTTAGGACATTGAGAATTATAATCATAAATGTATACTGTGAATTTGATTCTTATAATTGAATTCGAACCAACATAGCCCTCTGAGGGACAATTCATCAAATAAGTTTGACGTATTTTTGTTACTAATGGAATATCAATCTATAAATCTCCTGTTAAATAAATGGCGAGGTTTCTCCCAAATATTTATTCCCCTCCCACCCCCCTTCCCTTTCCCTTATAACAAGGGTGTTAGACAGGGAAGGGGTCAGGGGGGGATTCTTACTACGAGAAGCCATTCAAGCACGCTGTGCAGTTAAGTGAAGGCCTTGTTGTGTATGGTGGAAGATTCAGGGGGGACCCCACATTGGGGACGTCATAAAGAGGTGATTACAGGCGGGGTTGGCGTGCCAATACAAGCAAGATTCTCCAGGCGATTAGATACTCACTTTGGCCTGCCTGCCTGCGTCATCTTTGGTGCAAGAGAGAGAGTTAATAAAGGAGGGTGAGAAGGATTATTTTGTCGTCGTTAGGTGTGGCTCGCTTAAAGGTTTTCCAATAGCATTTCTTTAAGAAGGTAGAAAAAAATACTAACTATAGCTTCTGTTAAACATTTTTTTTTTGAAACAACTGAATCGTTTATGTAGCCTATCATATGATTTCGTTGAGCCAACAACGTATTTCACAGTGGCCTGTTGTGTAGTGCTACCATGGTAAGCAGAGATACACTTTAATTTTCACGGCCAAAATTGATAATTTCTTACCGTATTATTAGCCTTACTTTATAAGCAGTGATAATCTCTATCAAAAGTGAAAGCTGTATATAACGTAACTTGACGTTTAAGCACGTAATAGTATATCTAGTAACGTTTCTATCAGAAAAGGGCCTTTCTCTGAAAAATGTATTATAGTTGAAATTGTAGCAGTGAATAATTATTAGCATCACCAATTATAACACTCACTGACCAGGTATCAGCGAACAAACATTTCACTGTGAGGGATAAAGACGAACCTATAAATGATTGATAAAATGGGGACAGAGTGGCTATAATCACAGGTGCAGTTCTAAAAAGATATATTTACTCTGGTAACACTTCTCATATTATAAGATAAACTCTTTAGACTAGTTTAATAGTCAGACTTAGTACGTTTGAAGTGCGGCGTTATACTAAATACAGGACGACACCTGCATGGACCAAAATGGAATGGACCCGTTTCAACTCTCCCACTCCATTTAAGTTTAGGTGAGTGTCGTCTTGTATTTAGTATCAAACCGTACTTAACGCGTACTAAGTCTGACTTTGAAATTTGCCCTTTTAATTTGTAGCTTTGTTTATGACTAACATGAGAAAATATGATTGGTTGCCCCCCTACTCAAACACTAACGAAAAACTGTAATCAAATTTCAATATATACAGACGTATTCAAATATGTTTTATGATTTCTTTTACTTTTTTTGCAGCGCTTGTTACTACTAGTTCGTGATATGCGTATACGCTTATGTGTTAACGACGAGGAAAGTTGAATTCATAGCAAGTTTATATAAATTAGCGTGGAGGGAGAATGGAAAAAACCATTTAGAAAAAATCTCAGTACATCCGACCGGGATTTGAAATCCGATCTCTTCGTCATCGGTAGTCCAGTATATTGTGAGAGTGACTTCTTAGATCATGCTGCCATCGAAGCGGCTTTCTTTAACTTTAAAACATGAGTGTAGCTCATTAGAATCGTTTGCAATCCTAGGGTTAACGAGTAGTGAGCTATTTACAAATGAAGAGGATGGTTTTAGGAAATGAATTGTTAATTAGCGTGACGAAAAAATTGTTCTCTTAAAACTACTAAGAAAATTATATTTGAGAAAGTAGCCGGTCTCAGGGTAGAAGGTCATTATCTCCATCGTAGGCATGCAAGTGCAATGTGAGACTAACACTTGTAACACCACTGCATCATCACACGTAGTCCAATAGATTGTTATAGTCATAATACATTAATAAAGTACTGTTCACAGGTGTAAAGCCTTTTTGTTAAAAAAAACCACAATTACTTTGTAATATAACGTAGCTTAGAGTTTCTTCTTTGTGTCTTTGGTCTTTATCGGACATTTGCGATGCTACTAAAAACCGATTGCGCACTCATAATAGTTATAGGCACAGCTTTATCTGAATGCCAAACCTTTCCTTCAACTCCGACAAGACGTGTAGTACTCACAACTTGTGAATGTGAGGAATGCCAGGCCTCTACCGTGGTTTGGATTCCACGTTAAACTGTAGGTCCTCCAATTCATCTCACAATTACCCTACCATTACGCATTAGCGTAAGTGCGTATAAACCGAACGGGTAGTAAGACGCGGTACTAATAATAACATAATATTTATGTGCCTCAAGATTTTTTCCAATCACGTCCGTAAGTGATGCAAGCCAATTTCTCCTGTAAGTTTACCATATAATATAATAATTGTTAGTGATAAATTAACAATGAGCGACTGTTTAGTAACTTTTGAACTGTCGGGTAAAATATCAAAATCAAAGTTAGCGTTTAACAATTTCAGCTCAAACTGTGATCTAAGTTATACACAGAGAAACATATTTAAATCTCAGTAAAAAAAAAAAAAGGAAGCCTAATAGCATGAAAATGACTATGACGAGACAAGTAAATTCAGACTTTTTCATATTTGTAATTAATTAAATTTCTTATTTTATTGCGTTCAAATTTATATCCATTCTTACCCATTAAAACGTTACATTAATAAATATTGACATTTTATAAAAAGGTTTTGAATTAAGGATATGTAAAGCTACTTAATACAACTGGTTCGAAACTATACCCTAAGGATTTAAGATATAATTAGGAACATAGGTTTCTTAAAGCCAGAAAAGCTTACTTACATCACTCTACCTCCAAATAAACTCGAACTACCTCAACAACAAGGGTGTAGTATGGGAGGAGAATATGGGATGGAACGAGAATATCTGTGTGACGGGGTGAGAGGAAGGGGGCGGAGGAGGGCAAATATTCAATTTCCGCCCGTGCCTAACAGCATTCTCATGTAAGCAGCCCAGGAATTCAGTTATTTATCTCCCAGCCATACACAAATAGGAGAATAACCACCACCTTCTAAACCCCTCCCCCACTACGTTCAACCCTTATAAAGGACGTAACATAGTACGATCTATTTTTCCACCCCCTTCCCACTCTCTCTTCACGTACTAGCGTCCATGTCACCATTTATCCCTACATTATGAGCTGGGATGGTATGTATGGTCCGGTAATGGCATCCACGTGCAGAAAAGAGAAATGAGGAAAAGTGGGAGTGAGGGTTAGGGGGGAATAGAGAGAGAAGGGGGAGTAATGGGTAGCAAACGAGATCTCACTGCGAACATTTTCATTTTAGGTATGCCCATGAAGGATGAGGGGGTGTGAAACTAATCTCACAAACATGCATATACAGGCTCGTTTGGAGTGAAAAGGGTTGAAATGAGCTGGCTTTTTTTACAGTAGAGAAAAAAATGTGTTATAGCCTAAATGCATTGTCTCCTCCTACCTCCCTGAGGTTGTTTGATAGCGTGATGACTTTTGTCATCGGAAGTGCTTGGTGCGCTGCTCTCCGTATCGTTGATATAAAAAAAACGGGTGCTGGAGAAAAATAGGGTCGTTATGTCATGTATGTTTGTGTGTATGGGCCTATGTATAACTTAGGTAATTTCTGGGGAATTCGATTGGTGTTGCTTGGTAATAAAAGAAACAGACACTAGACTGAGGGTTTGACGATTAGTTGAAAAAAAACCATTATTTTGATATATCAAGAAATATGTAATATTAAATAAAGTTTATAATGAAACTTCTCAACTATTTCTGAAATTATCAAATCCGTGCATTCTAATAAAAGGGGTACTTTTGAGTAAACTGTAAAAGTATTATAATTAGTGGTGCACGTTTCTAAAAAAAGTTGTTCGAAAAGGGTAGCGTAAGTAGTCAACAACTAATATTGAAATGTTTGTAATTTCCTCTACCATGCTTCCTTAGCACAGTCTAGCTATTTCCTACTTGACCATGAGCTAAGTTTAAGGGACTGGTAAAGAGGGTGGGCTATACCTGATAAACGGCAATAGAGGTTTTTTTTCAGTAAGCATGGACGTTGTGGCAGTCAACAAGAAATAATATTTAGGGGTTGTCACGTCTTATGGCTTTACTTGGAGACTTTTACTTTGGTGCCCTTGTGATCTTGTTCAAATACACGTGTAAGCTTTCTGACTTATATCTTCCTTGCAAGTTGTTTTTTTCATCGCCGTTTAAGACGGTATGATTTATGGAAAGAGCGGAGGAAATATTTTGAGTTTCGGGAATGGGAGTTTCGTGTGAATGAGAACATTGGTGAATCGTCATTGTATTAAGAGGTTATACTGTGACCCATTGGCCCTCATTTAATACATGAGTAACATGTAGGTGACCTGGCGGTCTAGGGGTAAGGTGTAAAACTTCTATGCTGGCGACCGGGGTTCAATCCTCGGTCCCGGCAAATATTTATCTGATTACCAAACCCTTCCTTCACCTCTGACAAGACATCTTGTGAATGTGAGGAATGCCAGGCCTCCACTGTGGTTCGGATTCCACGTTAAACTGTAGGTCCTCCATTTCATCTCCCAATCACCCTACCATTACACATTAGCGTAAGTGCATATAACCCGAACGGGTAGTAAGACGCGGTGCTAATAATAATAATAGTAACATGTACGAATGACTCTGTAGCCTTAAGAAAGTTTATTACCGAGTCTTAATACCTGTTCAGGCTATACGCGTTTCTCATCATTACTTTAATGAGATAGGGATAGGAAAAGAAGTAATATATATGTAATCTACCCACATTTGCGTGTAATAGTGGGAAATCATTCGGGGCAAAACCTCAGTATACCCGACTGAGATTCTAACCCAGATCTTCCCGTCATCAGAAGGCTGTTGATTAGCTAACGTTCCCGGTTTTCAATTTCTATTGGTCAGCACTTAACACATCCATTTATTAAGGGGCCTATAGATACCCTTGCCATCTCTTCTCGCCCAGGCTCTACTTGTAACATTGTATAATGAGCTGCCACAGAGAGAAAGCAACCCTCTGGAAACCATGGTACGTCACGGGGAAGGACGTGATATATGTGGTAGGCTTAAACATGCGAGAGGGGAACTTACAAAAAAAAAGAGAGAGAGATAAACAAATGTATACTCCTTTCAGTATAACCCCAAGACCCTTTGAAAATATTTCAGATTCCATTTGTAAGAAACAAAACTTGTTTGGATAAATTTTCTCGTCCCAGCTTTAGTGTATAGGTCAAAAACTGTATTCTTATCTTGGCGTGAAAACATAAGAGGAGCTACTATCATTTATATTATTAGCACCGAGCGTATAACCCGAACGGGTAGTAAGACGCGGTGCTAAATATTATTATTATTATTAGCACCGCGTCTTACTACCCGTTCGGGTTGTACGCACTTACGCTAATGTGTAATGGTAGGGTGATTGTGAGATGAAATTAAGGACCTACAGTTTAACGTGGAATCCGAACCACGGTGGAGGCCTGGCATTCCCCACATTCACAAGATGTCTTGTCAGAGGTGAAGGAAGGTTTTGGTAATCAAATAAATTTATGCCGGGACCGAGGATTGAACCCCGGCCGCCAGCACAGAAGTTTGACACCTTACCCATAGACCGTCAGGTCACCAGGAGCTACTATCGATTCGGAGTTCATTTTAATTCATGTACCAGGTGCAATCTCTCTTGCTTCCAATAGGCCCTATCTATACCTACGTTTGTTAAATTAGAGGGATTTTTGTAAAGAAATTACATCAATATTCGTCTTGAATGAAGCTGTATTACCACGATATAGATAAAATAGCAGAGTATCCTCTGTCTGAGTTTGAAACACAACCTCCTGTTCTAGTTCAATCATGCTATCCACATCCCGCACTCACTGTGGCTATTCAGGTAGACCTATGCATTTTAAAAACGCGTTTGTGTATAATTTATTAACAATTAGACAAAAATTAACTCAGCCCATAGGTGTAGTGTTGGAAGAGAATGGAGAGGATTGAGTGGACAGATCATATGCTGACGAAGAAGTTACAAGAAAAATCTATTAAAAGAGAGCCATTATGCAGGAGATTCCATGAGTAAAGGCCAAATGGACGGGCCATTTTATGAGAGTAAATCGATTACTGAGTGATGCCATAGAAGGTTAAGTGTAAGGGAAAGGGGAATCAGGGAAATGACGAATTCAACTGATGGATGACCTCAAACAAGGAAAGAAGATGAACTCTCGGGCTCTTAAAAAGGAAGCTGCCTATAAGACATGCTGAAGAACACAATATGGACAAGGAAAGAAGATGCTGAAGGACACAATATGGACAAGCAAAGAAGATGCTGGAGGACTCATTATGGACAAGGAAAGAAAGGAATGACAGAATACCTAGTTCAAACTAAATATCTTTATGGAAAACGATTTCCAAATAGACAAATAATGGATGTCTGCAATTTGCCATACGGATGTTTGAAGGATTCAAGTTGAGTGTATCGAAACCTATGATTATAGTCTCACTAATTATCCCAAGAGCCTAGACGTTGTAGTAATTGACGGTCGTTATTGGTCCTTTCAAAAAACCTGATTGCTACGCCACCGCGCCTCAAAGACATAACCTCAAAATTCCATTTAAAAATAAAATAGAAATCACAAAGATATTTGAAAAGAATTTCCGGTCGATTGTTGGCTTCCCTTCCTGTGAAATGACTTTGACCATTATTTCGTAGCAACTACTAAGCAAAGTTTATGTTTTGTTTAATTTCTATTTTACTGACAATACACTTTGTGGTACGATGATTGGAGACGCGGGTGAATTTCCCAGTCCCCCAATTTCAGGGACACCGACCTTCACTGTGTGAAGAGGAGCCTGTCTGGACATATAAGGGCAACACTTCGATTCCTGATTTATACTGATGCAGAGAAGTTGGGCAAATATCAATTGTGTTTGGTCAATGATATTATTATTAGCACCGCGTCTTACTACCCGTTCGGGTTATACGCACTTACGCTAATGTGTAATGGTAGGGTGATTGTGAGATGAAATGGAGGACCTACAGTTTAACGTGGAATCCGAACCACGGTGCAGGCCTGGCATTCCCCACATTCACAAGATGTCTTGTCAGAGGTGAAGGAAGGGTTTGGTAATCAGTTAAATTTATGCCGGGACCGAGGATTGAACCCCAGCCGCCAGCATAGAAGTCTGACACCTTACCCCTAGACCACCAGATCACCCTGGTCAATGATAGATTGAGCTATATTTTATTAATTGAATGCCAATAAGGCTTTTATCATTGAAATGAAAAAAATTGTGGTTCTCATTTACTATTCAGAGTCAAATCTGTTACTTTTAATATATATATGATCAAAACTATACAATAAAAATAATTCTACTGTGAAATGTTATCAATGTTGACAGAAAAAAGTTTATATTTCCTAAAAGGTTCTCTTTTCTAAAATCCTACTATTTTAATAACACCTATTGTTAAAATACTGCCATATTAAAAATTACCCATATCAATAAAAGCCTAAAACTTATCATTATTATATAAGTAATTATAATAATATAAGCTTAACATAATAAGGATTAAAATTGCACCTGTGTGAGAATTATAATCAACACCGAATAGCGCGTTTCCTACATTATTTAGCTCTGAGTGAAGTATTTATATAGAGTTCACCATTATTCAAAACAAGGTATTTCAGTATGGTCTTTGTCTTCAACAAGACCATTAAGTTGGGAGTATAACGGACACAAAAAAAGGGGGTTTTGCAGTTTTTTACTCAAAAGAAATCAAATTTTGCCTCAGTATGAAAATATTATTATTATTTAGCACCGCGTCTTACTACCCGTTCGGGTCATACGCTTTAAGTACTAACTACGCTAGTGGATTGGGATTTGGGAAGGTTGAATTAGAGGAAGTGAACCCGCATTTGAGTGGAGGGAGAGTGGAAGACCATTTAGGAAATACCACCCACAGTTCACCCGACCGAGATTCGAACCTCGTTCTCTCCATCCTCAGCAGTCAAGCTCAACACGACTAGCGCGTTAGCCAACTACGCCACCGAGGCGGGTAGTATAACAATAGAGTTTAATTTTATTAATAAGGTGACCCCAACAGTTCTTAAATATCCTTCATGGGTGTCCTGGAATGTAATGATAACTTTTTCTCTTCACTTAAAAGAATGTCATCTGATGTCGCTATGCTCATGACAGATAGTCAACAATTGTTGATATTAATATGTGAATGAAACTAATTTATATGTTTGTACTGAATCAATATTTGATTTATTTTGGCCAAAATAATGTTTTGCGAAGTTATAAAAACTGCAAAGGCGTAGGCCTATTTGAATTTCTGGCGTGAATAAAATGGGATGTTTATTTTGTCTTCCGGAATGGTTTCGCCTTTCTCTCCACAAAAATGCAGGTACACTTCCTCTATAATACTAGCTTTTCCACTTGTACTCAAAAAGTGTTAATATGCTGATAAACTGGATGGGTAGCCTAAATGCTGATCATTGAAAACCATTTTAAATCTAGTCAATAACTTTAAATTTTTAGACTTTTAGAAATATAGAAAATAAAAGCAATGAAACTACGTAGACCTATAAACACGAATAAAATAAGTCTGATAGGCCTATTGGTAGGGAAAAAACCTCGCAGAACGTTCTTACTACAAATATTCTTTAAGACTTTATAGAATTTAAATTCAATATTTTGACTAACAAAAATCAAAGTATTATCTTGACAACTTTAAAAATTGTATACATCCTCGTACAAAACTTTATGGTTAAAATTTGAATATTTTTTTTGAAAAAAAANAAAAAAAGTTGAACAAAAGTGTTTTATTTGAAAAAAGTAAAAATATGTTCATTGTATGGAAAGAAAAGAAAAACTTTTCCTACGTCAACTTAGAAAAAAAAAATCAAAAGTCGTCTACAATGCAAACCAATTTCAAAGCAGCAAAGAAGAAACTCAAACATTTTCCAATTTCCTGAAGTTCGTGATTGAGCCGCTATTTCTCTTACGAAAGTGGGAGTGAGGGGGAAGTTGAAGGCACCAGCATCTATTTTGTTTGACTATTCATAAAAGCTCCCGTATCTCGTCTGAGAAGAGTTTGTTTAGTTTGGTTGAAGCCGAGCATGAGCCGCGATCAGCGTGCTTACGGTAGCCAATGACAGGTGAGGGGCGCGGCTTGTGGCCAAGATGGCCGCGCGCATAAGAGGCAAAACAATTGAATAGCCTCAGCGCGCGTGGTGGCCAAGATGAGAAACTTTCTCTTGGAAGCGATGGTAGTGATCCCTGGTGTGAGGAATACGAAATAACTTACATAAGTTTCTTTCAAACAAAGATAAAAAAAACACCTATTTTACCCGTCCAGGAAATATTCAAAACAAGACAGTAAAAGAAAGTTTGAAATAGAATACAATGTCGTAAGAACGTTGAAGAGGGATGCAAAGAAATGAAACAGGTCTTAACTAAAAAGGAAAAAAATAAATACATAACAGCTTCGTCTCGACTTGGAAAAGTACGTGACGAAATACATAACACAGCCTTGAATTTAAATAAAGGAATAGAAACTATCTGTTTAAGAGAAACAAAATGTTATTTTGTAATAAACAGTTTCTAGTTAGGGTTGACACTTTGGAAACAGACGGGGCCATTATGTTTTGTTCTTAAAAGAACTCAATTTAGACGAATAAGGAGAGAAAAAAAGACATATATACAACAGTGGGTTTGGAAATGGTTTCATAGGGTCAACAGTTTTAAATAATAAACAAACAGAAAATTACTACAAGTTTTAAAATAATTATTATTTCGGAGGAAGTTAAGCCACATCCGCCTCGCCACTCCCCCCCCCCCCCCCCCCCCCC
>CABFOV010000005.1:557198-573992 GCA_902141375.1 Timema poppense | reverse complement strand
TAATAATAATAATAATAATAATAATAATAATAATAATAATAATAATAATAATACAGGTAGAGTTTCCAGTAACTCTGCTTACCCTGGCAACACTCCATGACACGCCACTGACTAGTAAGTTGGTGAGACTTAGTAGCGAGAGAGGGTCGAAATACCTTCTTTTGATAGTTTCCTTCGTGGTGATTTGTTATTTGGAAGGGTTGAAAAGGGGGAGGAGGGGGAGAAGCCTAGTGAGCGTAAGAGAAACGTCTTCTTGTGTTGGAATAAACAATAGTAATCTCGGTAAGAGTTGCTTGCTATTAATTAAAAAGATCAGTTTTATTCGCTGATACTTTTTGGGGTTCTTGGAGTATGCATCCATTCAACACCATTGCCATCGAAAAAAATCAATACAGCTCTAGGGTTTGTTGAAGTTCTCGGCATATTGTTATGTAATGAAAGCTACACACATTGTGTTTTGCAGCCCTTTGTAAAAATGTTTAATATCAGGCACTGTTTAATTACGATTAAACTTTCCAACGTTAACCTTTGTTTTATTTTAATGGTTTGTAAATATGTACGCGCTGTTGGTATTCGTGTCTACGTCTATTTGTTTGTGTTTTGTTTGATATTGGATACATTCAGTCGCTCTGTCTGATTTTTGTTTTCTTCTCCCATTCAAAACAAGTAGCCATTCTCTCTGTCTCTCTTACACTTTTCCAGACTCTCTCTTTACTTTTCCCCTATCCCCCTCTAACACCATCTCTCTCTCTATTTTTTGTTGTTGTCGTTCTCTTTCTCTTGTTTCCTAACGCCATTAAAATGAACGACTGCTTGTGTCAGATCCGAATCTCTCGTGTTCCCCTTGCACGTTTTTTTTTTGTTCCTACAAAACCTTTCTGTGTAACACAAAACGACAGGCGTGCAAACGTCTTTCCATAACCTACCACAAATACTCACGTGCACACTGAGAAGTTATTTTTATTGTTATTATTTTTTTTATTAATGTTCACAGTGCATTAAACTCTTTAACTATCCGCACAACGCATTTTTATATTAGTCCTTGATTCATGGCAAAAATATGTTACACGGTTTCTGTGGCAACTGGTAAAACGTTTGGCCCTCTAGAAGCCAGATGGAGTTTTAATTTTAATACATGTTGGGGGTTTAAAAACTGTTTAATTTTGTTGCATATTAAAAACCATTCGAAAAATAGCTAAGAACATTTTTACAGTTATTAGACATCCTTTACAATGCGAATTTACTTAGTATATAGTTTTATTTATGCTCTTCGGTGAGATTTAATATGATGCTCTTATTTCCTAAGGGTTTCTGTATATTATTTAATTTCATCTTCTATTAAGATCCTGCTTAGTTAAAGATTGTATTGTAAATTGATTAATTTCGTTTGTGCACTCAGTTTGTGGACTAGGTAATATATCATTTCAAAGCTTGATTATAGTCTGTTTATTAACGGCCATAATTGGTCTGTGATTGTCATAGTTAGCTCATAATTGTACACGGAGGAACTATCAAATTAATGGCGGCTGGATGTTGAACAGCCTATTTTTATATAATTTGATGCGCCTTAACCTTGCAAAATGTGGATCAAAATGGTAGTTTTACCATAAGTTATGATTAGTATTTTTATAGGTAGGTATTGATTGATATGATCTATACAAAATTACATTTAATTAAGTTTGTATGCATTGTGACTTACCACCTGCTCAATATATTCACCTATTTGCACTTGTAATTGGGTAGGAGTAATTTAGAGAAAAATTTTCTGAATGTAATTGGAAAATATAGTAGAAAACTGGGGAAAACAACCCTCAGCATACCTGATGGGATTTAAACTCCAGTCTACTCAATACCCGTAAACAATACCAGACGTAGTCAACGCCTTAGCCTACGTGGCCACCAATGATGGTAGAATATCATTATTCATTTTCTATGATATATGTGTTATATTTTAGTAAGTATATATTATTTTTTTGTTTCAAATTGACTTTTCTTTTGTTTGATAGTTTACATTTTTTTTCACCCCTCCCCCTTTTTTGTATAAAAATCCTTTTTACTTCAACCTCATTACATCTTTGAAGAGGGCTGAAAGAAATACCCCTCTACGAATTATTTCAATTCTATTCGACGAGTTCATCCTTCACTCAGACTAAACACCTTAGCGGAAATAGGGGAGGAGGGAAGAAAACAAAGAGAAGAAAATACCCTTCCTTTGATGCAATTTGTTTTAAATTTCAATCCATACTTTTCCTCGCTGAAGAAGACATAGAAGCTTTTTTTTATTATTATTATTTTGGAGTGAGTGGTTGGTTGGATGCTGGAACCGTTCGAGTGGAAATTCGTACGCTTGGTCCCATAAACCTTTTCTCGTACTACCAACCGTACAAACAATAAGTTCTTTGGAAGGTTGAATACCCTGCAGGCGATATGCCCTTAGGAAAGAGATGGATTTTATCATTAAAGTAATGCTCAGTAGCTTATAGAGTCGAAAAAAAAAGCCGAGATCTAAACGAGACCTTCGATTAATATAATGTTCTAATTCGTATTATAGATTGATAAGAATATGTTTTTACTGCAATTTAAATCATTGGTATTAATAATATATATTTTACTAAGTTAACAAGGTTAAAATTTGCCTAAAAATAACCAACCACAAAAATGGAAGATATATCTATCTATAAACTCAGCATTAAAATATTAAAACAAGTTCAAATGATACATTTGTGTAGGTCTACTTGTCCGGCATACTCGTAGGTCTCGTTAAACAATTGAAACCATTATGCGATTATGGAAATAAATCTATAATTTTGGTCAAATTATTATTTAGCCCTATTTTAAGACTAGGGAACTCATGTTTGATTTTTTTAAATAACTAAGATAAACAAGCTTGTAAATAAAAATAATTTCAATAACTTAAATTATTGAATATATTTATAAAATTTAATCAAATATGCTTGTAATGCTGCATATTTAGCGATTTGGTTTTAATAATTGTTAAGTTAATAAAAATGCAGGAATTCTTATGTTACAGACTACTCTATGGAAGTAGAAAAAAAAAAAGAAGTAAATTAAAATAAAATAAAATTCCTGACAATATTTTTTTAAGGAAATAAATTTATTTTGCTAATGCTTTGCATAGTCCCTAAATACTAAGTAAAAATACACCTTTATGTTGTTTTTTTCTTTTACGGTGAAAATACAATGAAGTACGGTCCTCTTTTTAATAGTTCTTCTTTACTCTAAAAGAAATAAAGTAAGCTAATAGAAAGATAAAAGTCAGCACTCTTTTGTTGAGTAGTTCCACGTTCGTAGAACGCGTCCCAAGGACCCCTGCATATACATTATTATTATTATTATTATTATTATCTACATACGTATCAACATCAACGAGAACCTGACCCCATTTAACAAAAATCTACTGTGGCAAGTTAAAAACAAATGTAGGGAAAATGACTATAGATAGGCCTATGTATGAAAAAAAAAGTGTTAAGATATACGTGTGCAAGAGAGATGGTGAAATCAGCCTCAAGAGAGAGGCAGAAAGGGACCTAATTAAAATTAATACCAAAATAAAGTGTGCCCCTTTAGTTTAAATTAGCATGTTCTTTGTTTGGTTTTTTGGTTTGTAATATATTATAAATATGATCAAGTAAATTAAAAGTTATGTTAGTGTTGTCAACAAAAATAGAATACGTTTATATAAACATACAACAGACGGCAGAGGAAAATGAGGAAAATGAGGAAAATGAAGATATAACAACTATTGAAGATGATATTAGGACTATACAGTGTCAAGAATATGACGATCCCAATGAACGGTCCGAACTATTAGCACACAAGGTAAATAATAACCTTTATATTATTCAACCTTAATATAAGATCCATAAACAAACATTTTGATGAAATTACTACTTTACTGGGAAATGCTATTGGTAAAATAGTCATTATAGTGCTTACCGAAATAAAATCAGATGATATGCAAGTTATTCAATATAATAGTGATGGTTATAATAAATGCTAGGACAATAGGCCCAATATCTATGGGGGAGGTGTAATTATGTACTATAGAAATAGCCTTGAGACAACGATATTATAAAATTAAAATATACTATGCGAACATAAATTAATTAAAATTAAGTTAAGTGAGAGCTCCAAAATTAATATACATTCTAGGTATCTACAGATCACCAAAGTGAGATAAGTATACTTTTATTCAGATTATTAGTGACATAATTAAATTATTTCCATTAAATGAAAAATATTTTTGGTAGGTGATATAAATATAAATATATTAGATACAAATGACATCACATGGAAAGTTATAACAATATGCTTGCTTATCATGTCTTAGAATGAACAATTAATAAAGTTACTAGGGAAGAAATATTGGAAAGTAGGGTGGTTAAATCGTGCCTGGATCACATATATTTTCAAACAACCAGACAAATAATAAGCAGTATAATAAAGACTGAAATCACTGATCAGTATAGAGTAGCAATAGAAATTGAATCCAACAAAAATATTTATTTTTATAGTAAAACTAATAATATATCTATTTTATTAGATAAACTTGATGAGAATTTATTTAAAAATTCAACTAGAAAACGTTAATTGGGATGAGCTACAAAATAAATAAAGTGTTGAATCATTATATGTAAACATTGCACAGATATTTAATGGCTTTTATGATAGATCAAAATATAAATATAATCCTGTTGGGAAACAGGTAACACCAGAATTGGTCGGAGAAATGCACCACAGATAAATTATTTAGGAAGTGGAAAAGTTGCCCATCTGCCAATGCCTATAAAATAGAGAACCAAAGAAAAATAAGCTTTGTCAGTAAATTAATTTTTAGGAAAAAACTATTATATTAAAAACCAGTAAACATTACAAAAAATATGTTCTAACTAAGAAGAACGATTAAATTGAAAAATGACACATGAATATTAGAATGGAACCTAGAACCCTTAGCTTATTACGCCAATGCTCTAGCCACTGAGTTATCCAGGAATTGTCTCATGGTCTGGGTCATTCTTCACTCATAGATGCTGCTATAGCCACAATTAACGAAAATAATAATAACTTTGCTATTCATCCATTAAGAAGAATGTGCTTATCAGTTGGTTTCACATATTATTGTTATTACAGAACCTAATATTTTTCCAAGCAGGCCAGAACAAATCATTATTTTTTCTTTAAAAACTGACAATATAGGCCTAGTATTAAATAATGCCATAACAAAAATGAGGTGTTTTCATTTAATTTATTTTTTTAAGACATAAAAACCTAGTTTTTATATATTATGTTTATAATTCATAAGTATTATATATACATTTAATATTAGTGGAAAGTGTAAGAAATGGCACTGGCTTAATTTTGTGTAGATAAAGACATTATTATTTTAAGAAACACCCTTGTCATTAAGAACTTTTCCTATTTTTCATTGCGCAGTCTTCAATAAATTATTATTACTATTTATTCATTTCTCTTCTTATTTTGTTTTCTATTTATAATTATTTAGTCACAAAATTTGTTTAGTGGCAGCTCAATCTCTTGTAGGCCCTTACTCTAAGATTAAGTGTTTATTATTTTGTAAGGCCATGTATTTTTAAGTATTTTATCAGTTACACTTAAATAAAAGGAAATGAAAAATCAAATAAATTAATAAGTGTTAGTTATTGTACAAAATGTGTAGTTGTTACTTAAAAAGAATCGCTTTGGAATTCATCTTGAGGGAAAATGGGAATCCCTTACGTATAAAAAATTCCTTGAACCTGGTTGGCATTTATCATCACTTATCAGAGAAGAGAAAATAATTTTCGTCGCCTCAGTCGATAATTGGAGGAAAAGTATTTATTGAAGGGATGAAGTTCCTCATTGTCAATCTCTCTAGTAGTTTCCTAGGCATGTTTTTTTTTATCACCGCCTCTTTCCACCTGTTCAGGTTATACGCATATGTGCTGATTACGCCAATAAGCTAGGGATGAGGAAGGCTGAATTTAGAGGGTGTGTGCTCACATATTCGTGGAAACCCATTTAAGAAAACGACACTCAGTATACCCGACCTAATTTCGGACCTACGTAGATCTCCCGTCATCGGCAGCCTAGTATATCGCTAAAGTGAGATCTTAGACCATGCGGCCATCGAAGCTGGTCCTAGGCGTGTTGTTTTGTTGTTTTTTACCCAAGCTGATAGCCCGTTTCTAAAGACGCCAAGTGTGTGATAAGTAGCAGACCCATTGTCTGGACGTTATAGCTTTGTTTTTTCTCCCCTACCAAGAATGAAACAAGCACTCAGTGACGTGTAGTATCAAATAATGTCTCGTATCCTGTAGGGTACGGACTTATCTACCCCCAACCAACAGCTCTCCACTCTCGCCCCTCTATATTTAATCCTTCCGTTCATCTCCTTGCATCCAGTCTTTATCTTATTGCTTTAGCAGATAACGTTTGGTTTAGTTTTCTACACAGAGTATCCTCAGTAGTTCTTGAATATTTATTATGATCATTATTGAATTTGTTGATAACTTATAACCGTAATTTAAAAAGTTTCTAATCAAATGCCAATATGTTGACAGATATTCAAGAATTGTTGATATTACCAAACCTATAAAATTAAACTAAACCATATACTTTTTTTTAGGTGTTCTGTCTTTCAATGGGGCTTGTCCAAATTGAGTCCTTCAGCATGTCTTATTAACAGCTTTTTTTTATATATATTAGAACTTTATCTTCGTTTATTGTTCCAAGTCATCCATCAGTTACATTCGTTGTCTTCCTGGTTCCTTTCTAACTTCTACCTTGTCTTCTACAATCTCACTCAATAAGTCAGTTTGTTTCATAATGTTACACGTCCATTTGGCCTTTCTTCGTAGAATAACATGCATAATGGTTCTCTTTTTATTTAATCTTCTTACAAATTCTTCATTGGTCACTAGATTTGTCCACTTTATACTCTCAAGTCCTTCTTCAGCACCATATACCAAAGCTTTCCAAATATATATTCTCCTTTTTACTCTGGCTTCATGTTTCAGCGCTATACAAATATCTGTCCTCCTCTCAGTTTCTTCCACATCTCCAAATACAGTTTCCTAATCAGCAACATAATCTTCTTGCTGAAAGCAACCCTGACCATTGTTACTGAAGCACTATTTTATTTTTGGCCAAATATCATTTCATATTAAAACTATAAAACCACTTTGAGGTATACTCCATTCACGGTAGGAATTACTCTCTGGAAGGTCTTTTTTCCAACCAATATCCTACTATATAATAGATTTCTGGTAGGGAAAAAGACCTTTCAGAAAACAATTCCTACGGTGAATGGACTTTAGGTGCACACTATGGAAGATTGCAGTGGCTCGTATCGCTCCGCAACGGCTCGCAACATATTCTATAGTTGATATTTTCTCCATTTCTATAGGAGCTAATATGGAAGTGGGCTGATGCCATGCGGTGAGATTCGGACCCACTGCCAAGTGCACATCCACCTTTAAGCCTCGTCTAAAAAATACCATGAGCTCCGTATACTTGTAATCCTCGACTCAGTATGATTTGTTATTTTGTGCACACATTCCTTGTCCTTAATCACGTGATATCGTGTCAACTATTGGTAAAGTGTAATATTTTGTCAAATCTTGTTTGTCAGAATAAAATAATTTCAGCAAATTCTATAAACATAGTCAACATTACTATTATTTTATTTTTTGTTTGGTGTATTTAGTTTGGAAGATAATGGCCTTAATATATTAAAGATCTCTATGAATGTGCTATGAAAGTAGATAAATGATTATATAGGCCTAAAATACGTTTAGAGAATAGCGATTGTTTCATTTATTATCATTGATGCACTCATTCCAATTTGCACATAGCTGCTTAATTATTTGTCTATCTGTGAATGACCCTCCATAGTTATTTGTAATGACAGTCCTTAATATATTTACAGCTTATCAAACTAATGTTATTATTATTATTATTATTATTATTATTATTATTAGCACCGCGTCTTACTAACCGTTCGGGTTACATGCACTTACGCTAATGTGTAATGGTAGGGTGATTGTGAGATGAAATGGAGGACCTACAGTTTAACGTGGAATCCCAACCACGGTGGAGGCCTGGCATTCCCCACATTCACAAGATGTCTTGTCAGAGGTGAAGGAAGGGTTTGGTAGAACTAATGTGAAGTGTTAGAGACTACGGGTTTCTTGAATACAGGGCTTTATTCTACTGTGAATCTTTACATTATATGAGCATAGACCTGCACTTGATACATTTACGTTAAGACAATAATTACTTTCACTTACAAAATATTAAACCAGGTATGACCTGTTTCAATGGCCGAGTGATCAAATACATCAGGTACGTGTTAGACTGGCCTGCTGATGACGAGGAGATCGAAGCTCGAATCCCGGTCGGGTATACTGAGGGCGTTTTTTCCCAGAGGGTTTCCCACTCTCCTTCCACTCAAATGCTGGCAGATTACCTCTAAAATGCTTCCTTCTTCATCCCTACTCCATTAGAGTAGTTACCATATTTGCGTATAACCTGAACAGGTAGTAAAACGAGGTGGTAACAAAAATCAAGATGAAGACGCGTATAGTTCACCATCTTAGTTCGATTGATAACGCATCTGCATACCGAATCAGGTGTTTAAAATTTGTTTACTTGTAGGTCTACTGCTGAAAAGTGGGTCATATTATGTGAAATAAGGACTTGCTCTTTCCCAGTGATAAGAAATATTTTTCCAGGGAGAAGATGTCTTTTTTCTAAAGCTAATCTAAGTTAGTATATAAGTAGTGTGTTTGTATAAACAATATGTTAAAAGCATAAGCATTAAATGCTCTTGATATAACCTTAAATGTCTTAATTTCCTAAAATTTTATGATTGCCCTTTGTTTAAGTTAAGTTGTTGTTTTTAAAATTCAATTCTTACTTTACTCAAACAAGCTAAGTAGAATTTAGTTTAATTTCGTTGGTAATTATTCTATTTAACTTTGGGAGAGGCATATTTCTACTCCGAAATTTTTTTTCTAAGTCTACAAAACTATAGTAAAACAATTCATTTAAATTTTCCAATTAGGTCATATTTTTTAGATTTAAAATGTGTCATTTCTTCTTTTAGAAAGCCTCTAATCTTACTTAAATTTATCTAATGTCTATCCAGAGATATTGTTATACAGGTACAAATTTATTCTTTCTAAAAAAAAAAAGTACGGATACGACAAATGTCCTTAAGGAATAATCCGATATGACTTTTCCATTGCGCCCTTTAGTAAATGTGTGTGCATAAACATAGATTTGAGTTTTTACCTAAGACTTCTTTGGTATGATATGATATATTTTTTAAAAAAAATTTGATTATATTTTGATGATGGTGTTTTTCACCCTCTTTTTAAAATCGTTTTTACAAAATGGTTAGTAAAGCAATTTAATATCGATATACATAGTGTAGGAGTAGATAGCTAGTGATTTACAATCTATACTTTAGAACCTAGGGTCAATGGACTTAATACCTGGGTCTATACAGTTATAAAATTATATTTACAGTACAGAGATCTGTAGAAATGTAATGATACGTGCTTCGCTTTTGTCACACTGTCTTACTATCTGTTCAGACTATCTAAACATAATGGCAATAATGGAGTATGTATGAGGTAAGGTATAATTTATAATAAATGTACCCACATTTGCGTGTAGTAATATCGGGAACTCTAGATTACCCAACCAGGATGAAAGTCGTGTCTTTGTAATTAAGTTAGTAAAAACATTATGTATAAATGGCAAATCAACTGTCAATATTACCCAGACAGGGATTCCACTATTTACTTACTACCAATGTATCTGTGTTTTCCAGGTTTTCCAAAAGTAATTTCCTTTTTTCCAAGCAGAAAATAAAAGAGTATTAACATTTCATTTTCCATCAAACTTACAATATCATCTTCAGTCAATTCACAGCCCTTGTTTAACATGTTTGAATCAGCGGGATTAACTCTTCAGTTCACTTTTACGTCCATATGAAGACCTAATATTTTAAGCTTTTAGTTAAATGTCCTAAATTAACAAATATTACAGTATTTTTAATAGATTTTACTAAATTCCATATGTGCTCCTGGTTTTTTCAAGAAACAAAACGTGACCTGTGTTTTCTTGATTTTATGGGTATGTGGCAACACTGCAACATCATTGAATGCATGGTTTAATCCATAGTTAAATTTTAAATTTATCATACCAAACCTATTATTGTACATTTGTGACGAGTGCAAACGGGTGTAGTCCCAATTTTTATAAGAGTTGTGATCTTCAGCGGTAACTTTTGAAATATATTACCAACACCTATAAAATAACACTAATTATAATATGTAAATAGACTTATGTTATTATTGTTGACCGTAAAAATATATTTGCATTTTAAAAGTTTTTATCCTGCCGGAAATCTACCTTAGTAAGACGCAATGCACACACAAATTGTGATTATATAATTATTTTAGCCTAACAATAAATTAAATTTATACTATCATGTAATCATTTATTACATTAACGGTTAGAAAATAAATCAGCTATTTAAGTTTCGGTTCATCATTTAAATATTTATAAACCTCAAGTTTTTTAACATAGACCTATTTCATGTCTAGCTCCCATAATATTCCAAACCACCATTTATTTAAAATTCAACTAGAAATTGGAGTTAAGGAGTGTCTTGTGAACAAATGTTAGAGGGAGGGAAATAAAATGAAACCAGCAAAAGGGAATGAAAGAAAGAATCCTGTATCGTATCCGTGTCTTGACATGAACACCAACATCATCATAATCACGATGACGATGCGGGCTGGTTGTCATGGCAACGAACGACTCTATACAGGTTTACGATGCCATCACTCGACGCCTCTCCCATACTGAAAGAGGCGTCGCCAGCTGGTGCCAATGCTGTAAGATTTTGTTGCGTTTAAACTGACGTATCATACAGATAATCGATTGCGACTCAAAGAAAATGTGACGATAGTGTTAACAAATTCTTCTTTATTATTTTTTTAAAATGATAAGGAACAGATTAACTTATCTATTTATTCTAACACACCTTACAACTTTCTTAAACCAGCCGCTGATATTATTAGGTCTTCTACTGTGGTTATTTCTGCCGAAAATAGCATGAAACGCTTGAAAGAATGTAACAAACCTTATGTCTATATTATATTATATTTGCAGTAGCTGTGACATATATTTAATGCCAAATCAACCTATTGATATCATAAAAAAAAATAATTATAGAACATATTTGTTACAATTATGAAAAATACAAGAATTAAAGTTGTGCAAGGACTAGAGATGCCGAATAAATAGATTAATATTTAGGAAAAAAGGCCACGTTAGCGTCCAAAGTCGACTGAAGCTATTTAATAGTGAAAGTAAGAGAAAGCTTGTACAATTTAATGTACCCAAGAAGTTTATAAGATGTAAAGTATCATTGGTTAAGATTCAAATAACCAAAGCTATTATTTATGCTTTTAGTGAGGATTACTCCATCTAGATATAATATTCTGAAAATTGAGAAATGACACATGGACACGAGGATTGAACCCGGGACCTTTGACTTCGTACGCCAATGCTCTAACCACTGAGCTAGCCAGGAATCTTCCCGTGACTAGGGTAATTCTTCACTCCAGGATAGCTAAGTGGTTAGAGCATTGGAAAACTAAGCCAAGGGTTCCGGATTCGATTCCCATGTTTAAGTGTAATTGCTCAAATTTTACGAATAGGCCTTATTTTTTAGCATCGTGTCTTACTATTTGTTAGGGTTGTACACTAATATACTTATTTTATTATAGCATCACGCTTAGCAGAGTGAGTGATTTTTGGAACTTTTCTCTGCTCTAAAAGACTCAAGCTTGTGCATAAACCAGTTGAATTAGGTTGAATTTTTTAACACAGTGGTTTACCAACTTTTTAGAGATAAGTATTTGTGAACTCTCTTGAAATTCACCCCTTAACAATCAATTCTGTACCTATTTGAATTCAAAAATTGAGGCGATTGGCATTTTTCATTGGGCGTGAAAATGCAGAGCCATAGGAACAAACAGTTTTCTTCAAGAATTTTTATTATTTTTCAATTTTTTTTCGAAAACGGTTTGTTCAAGAACATAATCATGTTGATTATATTATACTTTTTATACACACACTTCCTATATAATTTGAACAATGATCAAATATCGATAAAATTGACATTTTTCAATAGAAAAGTGCTGACTTCATAACAAAAAATAAATGGTATGGAGCTCCACACAAACTTTTTAGCTCCATTGTTTAAAAATGAAGATATTTACTCAAAACTCGTAATATATGTGAAACGAAATAATTTACACTAGTGTGTATGTTTGGACCAATAAAAAAGATCAATATTGGGTCAGCAAGAGTCAATATTTCATATTAAAATTTCAACTTCCTGTTAGAATTCTCGACATTTTATTAGGTGTTGCACATCTTCAGGTCATCGCATTGCTATTAAATTCCTAATTTATAAATTTTGACCAATACAAAATGTAAGTATTGACTATTGAGTCTAAAATGGAAGTAGATAATTGTTGTACAAACAATTCTCCTAGAGGGTTTAAGAAAAAACAACAAACTTTTAGAGACTTACTTATATTTAATTACTCTATGGCATTGGATAATTATAGCGTTAAAACTTAAGAAGTATATCTTTACAACTAAAGCTCAGATATAAAATTCCAAAAACCCCTTGGGCAACCCTATGAAAACACTAGATACTAAGTTTTAGCCCAACTGGTAAAATAGTTTAGGCTCTAGTTGGAGGTACAGCAGACAGACAGACAGACGGAAATTCAAAAACCACTTTTCCAGATTCTAAGGGTCATGAAACGTCGAAATTCATCAAAATCTCGAGTTCAATTTTTTTGACGATCATAATACTTTTTCTCCCTCTAAGATAGCGAGAAAGTAATAAGAAAATGTAACAATTAATAAACATCGATACATTATCTTAGAAGGGTTGTTGAAAATATTAACATAAAAATTTAATTAGTTTTCGAGAAAGCTGATATTTCCAAACGTATGATTTTTCCGCAAGGCCTGCCCGGTAGCCAGCGCCATCTACGGTTTCCAAGATCCATCTGTTCTTGTTGGCGCGGAAGAATACTTTGGTCTGTTGTGAAGCCACGCCACACCTTTCACCTTCCCAACCACCATCCCACAAAATAGGTTTTAGATTTGCACTTTACAGGGCCAAGAACTTAGTAGGAAATACATACATCTCCCTCTTGTATAATATTGTACCTAGAAATATACTACTGAAAATGGCCTATTACTACTTGATACTAAGCTGAAACATTATTAATATTATAAAATAAATTGTTTAGTATTTATTTAAAAAAAAATTGTATTGAAATTTTTTAAATCCTATTTATTTTAAAATATAATATATTTATTGTCATGTAGCCTTTATTCTTGAGGTTTCATGTTCTATAGGTTCTAAATATTAATTCTTAACAATAATATATTCTGTTATTTTAAAAAATAGATCTTCACCTACAAATAAAATAACTGTTACACGCTGAATCTTGCAAAATTTAATGTGTGTTAGTTAGTAGTCTAAATATTAAAGAAAAGCTTGTTTTATTAAAACATATTGTTTTTTAATTATTTAAAAACAAAGATGATACTAGAATAATAAACGATTCTTGACAGTAGATTAAAAAACTTTATTTATAAAAAAACGTTTTTAACTGATTTCCCAATTTTGAATGTGTATTTCTGATTTAAAACCAATTTTATTACAATAATTTTTTTTAATATCCGTTTTTCATGAATGGTGTTTAAAGAAGTTTTTTCTGGTGACCATATAAAATAATTAGAGGATGCACCAAGCTGATGGAAGCTAGTTTGGATTATAAACGAAGCACCTAAGATGTTTAGTATTTAATCTAATTGAACCAAATGGAATTCCCACAGCTTCGAGCGTGATGAAGAAATTGAGGGCTTAGTTGATGGGTTTGCTGAAACGCCTCTCTAATTTGTTCATTAGGCCTCCATAAGAGACGTAAGCTACACGTGAAATGGTTTTCAATAAAACCGCAGTCAAGGCCTAATGACTAACCAACCAAATGTGGGTATAAATCTTAACCATTCCATTGAGGATTAATTTATCATGTTGACAAGACTGGACCCACCACAATCCATAAATTCCATTCAAGAATAATAGCTCGAAGAGAAATTTTACCGGTTGGTAATTGAACACCAACTAAGAAAGGACAAACATTGGCCGTAGAGCTGTGCTATTACGCATCAAACCTTATGTCTCCATTTCGTGCTATGCCAAGCGTAAATATAGAAGATAATCTGCTGAATAGTGAGTTCGATGCCACATGATCCCTTTTCAGGGAGTAAACCCTTTTATCAAACGTATGAAGCCCTAAAATAACATTCTTGTGGCTGGTGGTTACGAAACTTACATAAAAAATAGATAGTTGTTTTATTGATAAGATATGACACTTTAAACATACAGATATTAATATATTATAACAATGTTACTTATAACGATATATTCCTCACACCAGCCCCAAGGTGAACTCAAACGATTACAATACGATATAGAACCAAAAGAGGTACTTCAGATGTTGAAACAGCTCATTACCGGGATTGATGGCAAGTAGGAAGGGGGTAATAATTGTTTGGGCACGTGATCATGGTTGTGTCCTTGTGGGTTTTTCCACTTTTTATATTAAACAAACCATCAACAACCTTTTTATCTGAATTTAATGGTTCCCATTAGCATAATGTAGCTAAGAAGTAAAATATCAGATACCAACAATCAAAGATGGGTCGTGACAAGATATATTAGCTTAGCATGCGTTCACGATTCAAATCCTAATGTAAGATTTCGGAAATGCTGAGCTATATTAACATATTTGACAATGTTCACTTGATTCTTTCTGAAACTACATAAAGGGATGATGGGCATGCGATCAAAGCGGAAAATTAATAATTTCATGGAGTATTTAAAGTGAAACAAATTAATAAAAACGATTATGTAAGGGATATGGCACAAGATGTTTCCTATAGTGAATTGATTAGTATTTTAAAATTCCCTTGCAACAAGGGATTTCTGAATAACCTTTATAACCAGAATCAATAATTAAACGTTACGATAAGAAGACCTGATAAAAATTGTTTTACTTATAGAGATTAAACTAGGGAAAAAAATAAAATATATATCTATATGAATTTGATTTTTTAATCCTTCTCATCATTTTCAAAATAATCTATTTATCTGCTATTATACATAAAATACAGTTGAATGGGTCCAAATAATCAAACCCTGTATTAACGTTAGTGGATAGGGTTAAGTATAATACCGTAGCTACAGTCAACTGTAATTTTGAGCAGTTAGGCTAATCTGTCATTTTCAGGTTCATGAAAGGATCAATTATTGTTTGTACTAAAAACCACATAGGAACAAGGAGTATCTAATAGTACTAGGCTTAGTGACGTCACCAAGCCTTTAACCTGAAATGTTGTTATATACCCTTCCGCCATCATGAAATAGTTGGCTGGTATATTTAAACCTTAGGTAAAAACTGCCGGCAGTCTTAATAATGACAAATTAGCATAGAGAAAAACTTTTACAAAAAAAAAACACGCCTCTTTACACGACTGAATGGGTCATGGCTAACAGCCTTATTGCATGCTGCATCTGGGTGTGGCAGTGGATTATTGGCAATAAATCATTTTCCATTTTTGAAAATCTAACAAAACAAGTAGGTTCTAAGTGCTTGTATTCTAAAAACTTTTCTTCACGTGCACCCATATATCATTTTAAGGTGGTGTGGAAGGGACTGCGAGCTAAAGTCAGTATTTTCGCGGTTTTTATAGCAAAAAGATTTTTAGCTAATGAAATAAAATAGTGCTTGAATATATGCACTTAGTTTAATTTTCTACATATATCAACCATTCTTGAATAGTAATATTTAGTGAAAAACTCTTTAAATGAAGGGGAAATAAAATTTCTAATCAAATGCTTATGGCAAATTTTCAATAATGTTGAGATTTCTAGATGTAGAAAATTATACTAAATGAACCTGATGAAGAAATATTTACTTATTTGTTCAAAAAATTGTCATTTTAAAAACTGCAAAAATACTAACTAAAACTTGCGTTCCCTTACCCCCAATTCCCGATTAAGTGTAGAATTGTTCATAGCATTATTTCTAAACTTATTAAAAACATGTACTATATATTTGGTTTTATTAAATTAGCCGATTCATATTCCTAATCAATATACATGACTTATGTTTCTTAAGATTATAATAATTGACTAATTAAAATATATAATTCATTGTGGAAAAAAACAATAGTTTAAAAGCTATGGAAATAACATGATAGTCTCGAACTTAAAAGCTCACTCTAATTGAACATGTTTAAACCACAGATTTGTTCGACTGGTAGTGTTAAGGGTTTATTTTGAGGGTTTTGTTTAAGCCTAAGGTCATATTTAATCCATATGTTGAGATAGTCTCGTGAATTTATGTTTAAAAATAAATGCATCCAGTAATAAATGAATAAACAACCATTTTTAAGCATTTTTTTTTGTCCGAGTTGAGACTGGGCGACATCACAAACTTCCAACTCTTCTTCATATGCTCCCTCTTTTGCTACATCCTTCACCGTCTCACATTTCCTCCCAGGGATCGATCCCAGAGCTTCCAGCCGTGAAGGAGCTAGAGATGAGTGAGGGATAACTTCAACCTCTTCCGCGAGCCCTGCGCCCCCCCCCCCCCC
>CABFOV010000005.1:493299-557088 GCA_902141375.1 Timema poppense | reverse complement strand
CCCCCCCCCCCCCTTTCTTTCACGTCTCCACTCCCCAAACCCCGAGTAAACCTTTTTTCTTATCCTACGTCACTGTAACATGTACTTTACCCTCAACCGAGAGAGAAAAAGAGAGAACGTGTATGGCGATAGAGAAAGAGAGAGAGATTTGGAGGGTTTGAACTGCATAAGTGAAATCATCGTCATTTTCTTGTTGTAGGCCTACACCCCATCTTACTATAGTTTCAGCCTATTTTATTGTTTACTACCTGTCACCTGCAGTTTAATATATCGCAAGAGTGACACCTTAGGCCAGTAATTGTAAAATTGTTCTGATATCTCAACAACTAGGACTCTTGTCAGTGTTCGCTACAAACACCGCTGACGGTCACTATGTCCGACACGTGTTTTTCTCATTTAACCACACATTGTCCCTATCTCCTAAAGTAAAACATTCCCCCTTTTCAAATATATTATCCCCCCACATAAAAATACATAACTTCTCCCCACCACCCCCTCACATGCGTTTTATTTTCCTTAAAAGAAAGACGGGAAAAAAACATATGTTACAGAAAATATTTCAACGTTAGTTTATGTAAATAAGAGCGAGGTGCCAAAGGAGGACTATAGTGTAATAGGCTGAAAGGGTTTGCCTCGCACCAAGGTGGTCCACTGAACATGTCGGAATCGTTTTAAATTACAAAGTCTCTCGCGAAGATGATGATGTAACAAATAATCCCATCAAAGACACCGCTGGTTGTTAGAACAGCTCCATACAAGGGCGACCTAACACACTTTTTACATTTTTTAAAAAGCTTCTTAACAATAAATAAATTAGAAGATACAAATAGTAAGCTATTCGATTGAATTAAAAATGACAACCTGGTCGCGGGACTGGAGTCCAGGACCATTATGTATAAGTTTTTATTCATAATAATTAACTATAGTAAGCTGTTGATTATATGTGCCTGCCCGTATCAGTGGGCACGCAGTCTAAACGTTAAGCTCATTTAGTCTGATGTACTGGATTTGAATCCCAGTCAGGTGTGTTAAGGTTGTTTTATTTCCTCTTTGATTTTCCACTATCCCTATAAAGCCAATTCAGGTAAGTTTTCTTTAACTACACAATATTTACCCGCTTCAGTGACCACGTGATCTAACGCGCTAGTCTCGTGTTAGACTAGACTGCCGAAGACGGGGAGATCGGGGTTCGATCCCAGTCGGGTGCACTAAGGGTGGGTTTCCTAAATAGTTTTTCACTCTCCCTTTCAAATGCGGGTGCATATCCTTTAAATTAAAGCTCCTAATTCCTAGACCACTAATGTAATTAGTACATAAGCGTATAACCCGATCGGGTAGTAAGACACAGTGCTAAAAAAAAGTGTATCCCTATCCCACTAGAGTTTAATATATAAACTGTGTGTGCGACCCAAATGTACAGATTTAGTCTGGTTTTCCGATAACGAGGAGGGTTCGAGCCCCAGTCGGGTGTACTGAAAATGGTTTTCCCTTATGGTTTCTCACTCTCTCTCGATGCACATTTATTCTCAATCATAACTTACCCATATCTATTCCATTAACGTAGCTTATTATCTTTTTGTTTTTCACAATATAGAACAGCATCAGTAATAATTACGATTGTTAATTTGTTCTAATCTGAATAAAGGACATTGGCCATATACGCAGCCAATACATGTGAATTTTTCATTTCTTTTGTATCATATAGCCTACCTGTAAAATGGAATAGTCGTAATTGAATGTTCATAATATTTCTATAAAAAAAAAATATGAGAGATCAAGCATGTATTTTTTTATGATGCAAAGGCTCTTTGTGTCTAGAAAGTTGTGCAACCCCTTTTAGCGTATTGGAACCTCATAATCAATTTAGTATAGGCTACGTATAATCAAAACGGGTAGTAAAATGCTATGAAAAAAAAGTTACAAGTTGTTATTATCTCCTGGGAGATAAAAATCATGAATCGATCTTCTGCTCTTGTTTCACGTAAAGAATAAATTTAGAGCCGGTCGATATTATTTCAACTCATATGGTTAGTAACGATTTAATTTAAGAGTTTAAGATGGAGAAGTTAGCTAAAAAGAAATGAATGTACTCATTTTAACGTCGAAAGGGGGTGGAAAACTATAGTAAAAATTACATGTAAGAGAACTATTTTCATATGCACTCGGCCGTGATTCAAGTCCTGACCTTTAACGACAACCAGTTGTGCTGGAAGCCTTATTCCTGGAGCCACTCGGCCACAGCCAGAAGGTTTTACCGGGTATTAGAGCCATAGTATCTGAAAGATGATTGGTCATCATAGTAACGGTGCCTCTCCTGCTGTTGAAACTAACGAGATTATTACCGGTCTAACAGACTCCGGTTGCTTGGATTAGCTTCAGGAAAACAAGTTTGAGAACGGTTGGACAGACAATTAACTAAGCATTCATATAATAGAGGGAAAGGTGGGGTTGAGAGAGTATCCATGTTGAAATATCAGAATTAAATTTTAAAATCTAGTAGTTTTGATCATTTCACAAATATTGGAGTAGTATTTAATATGAAAGTTATAAAGAATTTAATGTTTATTTGCTTAAATCTGTTAAGCTATTTTTATTTTTTATATTTTAATCACTGTATTTCTTATTTTACATTATTATCTCTAAATAATAGTAACTGAACAAAGTATAAAATTAATTGTAGCTTAATTATAATTTTACCAAAAAATTACATTACACATACATAGTTTTATTTGTTTAATAACTCTTTTAAATACTGCAGCAAAAATAGTGTTCGACAGCGGGACCAGTTGTTTACCCTAACTGCGCTATGTGTTCTCTCGATCTCCCTACTTGTTTAGCAGGTAGTCATTCCCACTGCCAGCGGGGATTAGAGCGGGCAGGGGGAGAGTAATTTAAAGAAAAGGGACACACCTGTAAGTCTGAACTCATTTTATTTTGACCCAGCAATCTAAAATTGAAGGATTCCAAACTCTTAACTTTGACCCCTATGATAACTACACTGTCAATGATAAACAGAGGAGCTTCAGTCCAAGATGTGGATTGTGAAGTGAGTGGACCAGCATGTTCGGGAGTGGGATAGTGTGCCCGGGAGTGGGCTATCGTGCCCAGTGTGTGAGCTAGTTTATCCAATATATTGGCTAGCGTGTCCAGTGTGTGAGCTAGCGTGTCCGGTGAGTGGGCCAACGTGCCCAGCGTGTGGGTTAGCGTGTCCAGCGTGTGGGTTGGTGTGTCCAGTGTGTGTCAGCATGTCCAGTGAGTGGACCAGCATGTCTAGTGAGTGGACCAGCATGTCTATAATGTGGGTTGCCGTGTCTAGCGTTCGTGTATCGCGGGTCAGTGCAACGGGTCGTGAGCAGGGATAAGTGGTGACTTGAGTGGAGTACACGGGTGACATAGACATCTATTGTTATTGTGAACTGTGTTAATAATAAACATTTTTTTGACGTTTTTAAATATTTGAATAGTTCTTATGTATTGTATAGTCATTAATTTGTTTATTTAATTTAAATCTGTTTTATGTGTTCTAATTCTCTTATTAACTTATAAACTTTATTATTGTTCTTATTATTTAATTCAGTGACTTTTTAGTTCCAGCTTATTTAATTTTATCAGTGTAGGAATGTGTTGTTTTATTTTTAATAATCAAACCTTGAATATTCCATATGTGTTTTCAATCTGGTTTAATCAACAACGTACCCCAACATCATGAAAAGAACTTGTGGCCCACACAGTAAAGTGTGAATGGCTCGCGACCTCCCAGGTTAAGAGCGTTCAAGTTACAATATTATCAACGTTTTCTTGTACCATGTCTTACAACCCGTTCGGGTTATACGATAACTCTTATATACTAGCTACTCCCGACCGAAAATCAAACCTTGATCTCTTCGTCATCAACACTCTAGTCTACTGCGAGAGTCGCACGTTACTATAAACGGGTATTTATCACTAAACTAAATGGATTCAAATCTCAATCAGTTATTTTTAGGTTTTGATTTAAAACAAAGAACCTGGCCTTACTTCAGTACAAAGATGTATACGTATTTAATAAATTTAATTGCGGTTTAGGATGTAGTCAATATCTGTTAAATAAAGGCTTTGCTAAAACTCGGTCTGTTCGTACAAGCAAAAGAATTTTGAATTTAAGCTGGAATCTTTTTTATTTTTTTAAAGTGTAACTCATCTCTTACAAAGTATTATTATAAAATCCCCCGCAGTGACAGAAAATTACCTCTTGCCCCTTATTTTTCCAATACTCATTGTTTATTAATTTATGTCAAAGGGACTGCTAGACAAATTTAAAATAGTTTTTTATTTCCTAAATGCGTTCATATATGTCTGACTTATAAGAAACTAGCAACCCTGGTTCAAATAAAATATTACAATATTTTAAAAATGGTACAATAGTGAAAGGTAAAATGTTTGAATTTGTATTCTCCAGACGTTTACTACAATTCCCACATATAATAGACCCTATCCACTTCACTACCGGCCAATAACATTCAAAGACTTTACACTTGCTACATTTTTCAAACAAGAATATATTTATAATTTTCATGTATAAGTGAATGTATGGACTCTATTATTGCAGGGTTATCGATGTCATAGAAAAGGTGTTGAGGCCAATAAAAATATTTTAAAATGTTAGATTCGTTGTGAAGCCCGTCAAGGTTATACTGTAGGCTTTGAGTGTAGATACCACTTAGGTCTACTCTAAGTATTAAATATACGAACTACACCATGTCCTTATCTTATAAGCTAAGCCAATTTGTGACAGTGTAAGATAAGCTTGCTACCTTTCAGTCCAAGCGAAGGTTACATCTGGCTTTGTATTTATTCATTCATGATGACTCCATAAAAGGAATTTGAATTTGAATTTGAATAGTATGACTATCCTTAGAGTAGACAGAAGCACCCGTTATAGCTCTTTACTCCTTTAGAAATAATACTTTTATTTTTTATAGGGGATTAATTCGAGCAAAAGCCACTCAAATGCTCTCATTTTTAAGCGACCTACATTCCCATTTTGCTAAGAATACGGCTGTGATTATATAAGCCAATATAAAATATATCCAATGTTTTAAGGAACTATTAATACTCCCTTAGTAATTAAACGTGATACTACATTGTAATGCATGGATTTATTTAATTGGGGTAGTAGTATAACTGATAGCTGCTCAATTCAGGAGGATAAAAAAAGGAAATAATAAAATTCAAGGCTTGCTCCGATCAGAGACACCAGTGCCCAATTCATGAATGGTAGCAATGGAGCAGAATATCTGGAGTTTCTTTCGAGCCTCGCGCTTAGTAATGTTTCATGTACCGGTAGTGTTTCCGTGGTGAACAAAGCTTGTTAAAATTGTACCTGTAATTTGTTTTCCCCAAATTGCTCCCCATCAGATCAATCATCCATAGACTTTGCTGTACACACTTCTTATGAGAATGTGTTTCCGGTCATACTTGGGTAACTGAATGTTCTACTTAGTGATGAGAGCCATCAGCAGGCACAATCTAGACTAAATGTAACTACCCTGGCAGCACTCCGCGCCATGTTATTGTCCTCGTCGTACTATGAGTCCGGACTATTCCCATATGGTGGGGGTGAGGGATGGATAAGGAAAGAAGAAGTTAGAATTTAGAAAAAGCGTACCCACATTTGCGGGGAAGGAGAGTTAAGCTCAGTATACCCAACAGGGATTCTAGCCTTGACCTTTCTGCCACAGGTCTAAGACCCCCAGTTGCGAGTGGTGGTTTGGTGGGGGAGGGGAGGCGGGATATCATTGTATAATATCACAATCATTTTGGGTGTCTCAGTGATAATAAAGTAAAATTTCAAGTTATATCCGGAGTGTGTAAAGACTAGCTCACTCGCTATGATATTCAAATGACTTGTGTTAGGATTAAGTGTGAAATATTAAAAATAAGCTATCTTGAGTTAAGTTAGTTTGTAAAGTCGTTCACTGATATAATTCTGTGCTCAGTAAACGCACCTTAAATCCCTTGGTATTAAAGTTAACAGGGTGTGTCGACGACATATTTCCCACACTCTTTAACACTTATCTCTCTTCTCTTATTGCAGTCCTTGAGAATTAATCCACACCCATCCCACTTTTGTAGCGAAACTGACGTACTACGCTAATGAAAGTTTCATCTTCTAGTCCAATTCTAGCTTCATGAAGTCATCGCGGGGGTTGAGGAAATCGGGGAGGGGGTTGAATAACCCTATTCACTGTCGAGTCTGTTATAAAACGGGGCCCACCATGAGAGTAAAGACATCCTGGGCGTGGTACAAGTTCTCCGGGAAAAGCCTTGGCTCTCTCTCGATCTTGTCGAGGAGGAATAAGAGTTCCAACCCCTTAGAGGATCCCGGTTATCGTCACCGCGGGATTTAAGCCCCCCGATGGCGAAATGTTTTAAGTCAGTTGGAGTAATCCTTGTCGGAGTTAACACAAGTGTCATAAACATGCAACGACGAAAATACCCAGTGTTTCGAAATTTGCTTGGGTGCAAGAGTTTTTTCCTCTCATATTTTAGAGATTTAGATAAATAGTTGTGATACTGAAAAAAGAAAAGAATGACAGGAAAATTTCGACGAGCCTATACTTTTTTGTGCGCCCAATTTATTTATAAAAAAGTTTTTGACATAGGCTACCATCTGCATAAAAAAAATTATTCATTACTCCATTACTGTTTACAGCCTGTGGCCTGGGTCATTGTTTTATTCAAGCCATATTATTTTACACTACCAGCTTGCTAGCCTGTGGTAGCTTTATATGCCTTATAATATACTTTAAGACTAGGATAGACATAACATTCCGTCCCCGGCCGTTGATATATAAGCGTGAAAGGGTGAACCCACATTTTCATCAATGATAAATGTTTGGCCATGAAGGGAATCAAACCTGGGACCCTTGGCTCAGTGGGCAGACACGTTACCGATTGCGAGATTTCAATTTTAGATTCTAGATTACCTTATATTTAGCATTTTAAAACATTTTATACCGTTCGGTTTGCCTACATATTTGAATTTAGGCACATTTACACATAAATAAATTGAGCAACTTAACTGAGGATTAAACACCTTAATTAATTGTATTCAAAAATGGCTCTGTCAATAATCATGTAAATTTCACCTAATAAGCTAAACAACACGGTAATAGTGCAAAACTAATAAAATGGCAAACATGTGTTTACTTGCTTATTCTATGGCAGTAGGAACTCATTGTCACACTTACAAAATTACACCACCTATCCCTATCTTGAGCTAGTTCTATCCAGTCCACCTCATTACACCCTATCTCTTTCAGTTCTATTATAATGTTATCCCCCCATCTGCGTCTAGGTCATCTTAATGAACTCTTTCCATTGAGTTTGTCAGTCAATACTCTAAACACAGTTATAGATTCTTCTATTCACGCTGTATAAACATTATGTTTTTACTTATTAAAAATGGACGATGTTCAATACAGTTTGATTAGTTTTATTGTAATTATATATCCACAAATACCCTATAATAATAGGTGGATTAGGCCGCCGGGAGCCCGGGAGAAATCCATCTGGGCCTGTTTGAATTGGGCTTCCACAACTTCTTTAAACTAAAATAAAAGCTATTTGCTCCATTCTAAATTATCGGTTTATTTATTAAAATACAATCAAAAGTTCCCGTGAGTAAATCTGAGAACCCTCAAAATGAACCATTTATGAAGTTATACGATGGCATTAAACATAAAAACCACCTTTTTTTTATTGTTTAAGAATAGTTTCTTAAGCCAAACGTTATAATCATTTCTAGAGTGAATACTTAATACTAGCTTTGTAATTGACACAAGTAACTGATGTAGGAACATTTTACAAACCTACAATGTATTTAGAATATGGACTTACAGATATTATATTACAGTTTCAGTGTTATCTTAAAAAGTATTTTTGTTTAGAACAGTAGAAAGTAGAAGCTAATGTTAAACGCTAGTTGAATAGCGACGTAATGATCGATTATGTAGCTGAAATGGTCTCGTGACTAAACTTACTAATAATAAAAATAAATAAGCTACTTCCCTTCAACTCTTCAGCTTACACTGAAACATGGATTCAGTGGTATTTAGGAATATGTGTTAAGAACCGTCAAATTCGTAGTCCCGGGCCGCTTGGAACTTCCCATCCACCCTGACTATAATTTATACAAACATATAGGTATCATAGAAATATTTCTTATCGATGAGAACGAATAAACTAACAAATAGAGTGTATTATACTTACTGCCACAAACACACATAATATACTTACGAGAGAATTTGCAAAATAGATTTTTCACGGCGGACTATGGACTATTATTTTTAGGGACAGGCAATATAGTATTTAAATGTTATTTTCATGATATTAAATGTTTTGAATAAAATATGATTTCATAACAAACCGTATTGCTTTCCTATGAAGCTATCTACAGCTTTCACAAACCAATATAACAGATTAGGATTAGAATGGGCACACTATAGTAGGAAAATGACTTAGTATTTTAAAAGAGAATTGTATTGATATTATCCACCAATGGCAAAAATAAACAAAATGGCAGTCGGGTTTTAATCCCATCAACCTGTACAAGTGCTGGTAGAGTAAAACATTTCACAAACCCTGTTGGTGGGCACGCGGACTAAACGTCAGGCTCATCTAGTCTGATTTATCAGTGACATGAAGGTTGGAGCTCAAATTCTGACCGGGAGCATTGTGGGTATGTTTCCCACATAGCACCCGTACTCATACCCTGTGTCAGTGTAGTTAGGGACAGTAACTAGATACTAGCTATCCGAAGGACCTTGTTCGAACCCAGACAATGCAACAAATTAGCCTATATAATAATATGTGTTCATGCACTCATCATGTTACCGAAATATTATTATTCTTTGCCTTAAAGTTGGGCGTTTTGTGCTTAATATGACAGTTTACTTGGTAGTTCGTGTTGTAGCTCCCTAGAATAACACTTTGTTTAGAAAGTGTACAGTTAAAAATATGTAAGTAAAACAGTGAAAAATATTATTCTAAATAAGACAATTGACACAGAGAAGATAAAAAACCTTATTTCACTCAATCTAGAATGATCCTATGAGTCACGCACGCTAAGAGTTAGCCGAGCATCTGTCCAAAGCAAGCCAATTACTCATGGATATATAACGTTTATGATCCCACCTGCAGGGGCGGTCTTTCAGACGAAGGTGACATGGTTTATGTTTCCTACGAGACAGTCTACGGGGTTGTTATCATAATTATACGGCATGACTCTCTCAGGAAGTACGGTGGCCCACTGCTGCATGTTGAAAGTGGGAACGGGATAGACTACTATCCTACCGTAGACCAGTCTTACTCAACCCTTTTTTTTATATTATTCGTGTTCTGTCAGATATAATTTATCTTCAACCTTATACCCCTAAAGTTGTTGGTGTACGATGCAAGTTATATAAAGTATTCTATCATTTAAATTTAAAATAAATTACATCTTAATAATAAGGTATCAAATAATATATTTTAAATAATAAACATATATATACATATCTTTTTTTTTTAATGTTAAGTACCCCCAAATAAATGTTTTCGTGTACCCCTGGAGGTACGCTTACCCCAGATTGAATAACACTGCCGTAGACCAATAAACATACGTTAAAGTCCAAACCAAAATATCCTCTATTTTAGTCGTCACAGTTTTCATTCCCGGCAATCATTTAACACATGACGGAAGAAATAAATAAAGCACCAATTGGAGTAAAAATGAGTTGTCAAGTTTATTATTAAGCTATCAATAAATATTATAATGACAAGACAATGGGCTAAACGAGCGTTATTTTAATGTAATAATACATTGGCTGGTCGGTGTTAGATATTTCTTTCAATGTTTATTCGTGAAAGGGATATGTCAAAGAAGAATAACACCCAAGTGTGAGAGGTTTCTTGGGTTCCATTTTTTTTTTATCAATTTACCGCCACATTAAATTGTCAATTCATTGTTTCATTCTCACCCTCACCGAAGGTACCAGCCGGAAATCGAAACCGGGAGCCCTACACTCGTTCCCAGGTGTACTGACCACTACACCACGGTGCCAGTTAAACTTATTCAGCCAATGATTTGATTAAATTAGCGACGTGTTGTGTGCATTATATTCGATAAAACGTTTAAAATTACAATAAATTAATGGGGCAGACTATTTAAAATCTGTCGTTGTACACACAAAACCTACTAAAAATGTTGATTAATAATGTATGTCTTTTTATATAGAAATACAGTAAATTAGCTAGGAATTAGGTTTTTAAAAAAATACAATAATTATGTAATTACAAACGTTAATAACTCAGCAATAGCGGTGAAAAGTGTAATATTGTTTGTGATTTCAAAATGTTGTGTATGAAAATGTGAGTTGGTGTAAATTTGCTGTTTGTAATGAGTTTATTTGTAAACTTGTACCTTATATTGCTACTTAGTGGATAAATTACTTATTTATTTACATAATATCCATCTACTATTGTTGGCCTTGACTAACTAAGCCTTTGATCATTTTAATCACTTTATGGCTAGTTACTTGAAGATAGAATTCCCTATAAGTTAAGAACCACTTCATAAATTAAAGTTACTATTCATCCTAAAAAGATAGATTGCACTTTTGTTTGTTTTTTTGTTCCTATATTGATTTCAATGTTCATCATTGTGCATGCACGACGGGTTTTCTTGTTGGCTTTTACCAGGAGAACATATGAGAAGAGGTACTCAGTTCGAGTCCCGCACCCTGACAACGATAACCGGCACAGATAGAGAAAGAGAGTGCGCGCGCAATTCATGACGTATAAAAAACACGTCTTGAAAAGAAACAAGTACAGAGCAAAAAAAGTGCCGCACCGACAAGTTACTTTGCCAAGGATACCTTCTTTGCAGCCATGGCAGCCGTATATTCAACACAGGCGAAATGCATGTGTTTGGCAACAACTTATAAATAAACTTTCAACAACAGTGCTTAAAGGAGTGGAAAAAATGGGCTTTTAACAAATTAATGCTCACAATTTGAGTGTCCCCAAATTTTTTATCTTGTTTGAAAGCTTAAAAAATTACCTTTCATACAGTTTTACTAAGTATCAATGAAAACAAAGATGTTTCTATAGTTTTACGTTTACAAAACAGCAAACATAGAATGTTATTATTTTGAAAACAAATATAAATATAATTTTTTTATCGATATAATTAATAACTTATGTTTCTACTATGCTATAAAATATTTAAATCTTTGTCTTCCAAACAGGTTGTTTATTGTTTAGTTTATTACGTTTATTAAAACGCGCAGTACCACTCGAAATGATATTATAGGTATAGCTAATTGAGTTATAATACATATTTGATTTAACTCATAATTAGTTGTAAATTGTTTACTGAAAATTTGTGCCAAGCAATCACTTGTCAAATTTTTTGAAAACTTTATATTCTTTGAAAAATATCGTTGAAGAATCCAAAACAAAATTTTACCGGCATATTTCCGTGAGCGCAGCGGCGAAATAAGTTCACTGGTCCTACCAAATAAAGACAAAAGGAAGAAAAAAAATCTTGTCTGACGGGCCACACTGGTGCCAACTACGAAAATAAAGAACCATTTGAAAAAAAATCTATAAATTTATCTTTCCTTTTCAAAATACTTTAAATTTGAGCAATCTAACTGCAGTTTTCTCAACAAGTTATTTAGCTGCATTGGCTCTGTCTCTTTCTAATGCACTTTTCTCTTTGTAAACAAGACAGGACTGCAGTTTTGTCTATTAATTCTCTAGCAAGTCGTATGTTTGTCCTTATCCTACCCACAGTAAACTCTGTATATATACGTGTCCAATGCAATTGCAATTCTCTCTGTACGCTGAGCGTATGATCTAGGATTACATACTCGGTATCCGGGCAGCAGAGCAAGCGAAGAGGTGGCGGAGTGCTGGCTGGCTCTCCCCTCTCACCCTTCCCCTCCACACTGTACTACCATGTGTGTGCATGTGAGGCAGTCATATGTGCAAGTACACTAGTTACTCGGTAAATACGTGTTCAGATATTAAACTAGGTTTTTTTGTACTACAGTGAGTAGCGTGAAGGTTGGTAGGCGTGTAGGCTCCGAGCTGGTAGGCTTTACCAACTTGAGCGCGCGAAATGTCGATAATCACCCGCGCACACTTGCTCTTTCTCTCTCTTTTCCCTTGCTTCTCAACTTGAATTTTACTCACTTGGCTGACACTGCAGTGTGAATCATGATTGTGATCGTAAGAACGTACTTTTAAAATATCGATTGAGTGAAAAGATTTCCAAATTTATATTAAGTGGGTAAAAATATAAAATGTTGGCAAATAAATGTGAAGAGCTCGATTACAACTAATATAATTGTTAGGCACATCTACACATCTACCTCCCTATACGACACCCCTACCCCACCCATAAATGTAGTTATAGTTTCCTAATTTAATATTTTTGGTCTTTCTTGAAAGATAGTATTATAATTTAAATAATAGCCACTGTGTTACAAATGCTCGTTCGAAAATTTCCTTTAATCTATACTTACGGTATGTATTTAATAATATATAAGCCCTATCCTAATGACTGTTTGGGCTAGCCGTAGATTATACTCAAGACAAAGAAGGTGAATTTTAAGTAACTGGACCAACATTAGCCCAGAGAGCAGCTGGAAAAAGTATTATAGAAAAGTCATCCTAAATGTGTCAGGTCGGGACTGAGCCCCGGCCTTCTGAGACAGAATTAGGAATATCAGCCCCTAAGCCCAACCAACAGGCTGAAATTGAATTACTATTATTATTTCAAAATTTTAAGACAGTAATGTGGGGTGAGTCCACCAACATATCTTTTGACGAGTTTTTTTTTTTTTAAGATTTTACTCCAACAAAATAAGTACCACAATATAGCCGGCCTGTACAATATCCCATTTTTAAACCATTCAGCACAAGTGGAAGTAACAACCGCAGCATTTAAACCGCTAGTGTAGAGTCAGTAGCGTTATGGTAGCTGTTTAACAGTCGCGTTTTGACAGTCAAGTAAGTGTAGATTCAAGAGTTTGGGGGCGTAAGTTAGCGGCAAAACCACCGCGTTTTAACCGCTAGTTTAGAATCGGCCTAAAAATTCAAATTACTCTGGAAGACTAAGCTCTGGAATAGACCCATGTTGTCTTATTTTGCAATACTACAAAAAAATTGTTAACTTCAAAATAAAAAAATAATTTTACTCTGGGCAAGCCTAATAATGAAAGGTAGTAAAAAACTAATTTCCCTTTAAGCTAGTGCATGCCTCACGAAAATAATTAAAATAAAATATTACACAAGATCTAAGCTAATGATACGAGCTCATAAGAAAAAAAAAGTCAGGTAGTAGGTTGTTTTTAATCAGTCTTGCATGACCGTAATCAGCAGTCTACATGTTAAAACAATGTTCGAATCATTCTGGATGTTTCTTTCTCTATATCGGCCTCTCTTTCGTCCACTCTAATGAGCACAAATCTTGTCAATTTACCATGTATTTTTATTGCTTTCCAAGAGCGAGGACTAGTATGGGCACACAGTATGCGTGCAGGAAAGATTGCATCGGAGCAACAGTGGCACAAGAGCCGAGTTATAAATCATTAAAGACCATTGCAGCTGTGAAATCGTTATCTTTTTGATGTTATCAAAGAAATATTACAAATATTTTTTAAGTTGTTTAAAAAAAGTAAAATATTAAGCTTAATAAGGCAATACATTATTTTTAAGACAACGATTTTTCACGTGCCTGTTTAAAATGATTTTGTTTAACCGGTCTCGACCAACAATATAAGTTACACCTTGTAAATAGGTTTTGTAGCTCTTACGAATCATGAATCAGTTTGGCCATAGGAGAAATTTAAGATCAAAACTTTTAAAATCTATATTATCATCCATCATCAAATCATTTTAGAAATATAAGCTATCATTTAAGAAAATTAAATTTAAATTGGTTCAAAATAACTGTGGTAATCGTTACAATAAATTGCGACCTCGCCATTGAAAATTTGTGAGCTTTTATAGTTTTAAAATCCTTGTAGTAATTGTCGTCCTTTTTTTAAAAAAATAAAAGAAATTGGTTTGGTAGAATAAGAGACATTGCCATGTAAATAAATGGTAGTTTCTTTAAAATTCCAGCTTCTCCTTTTAAAAGTTTTTAAATAAAAAAATGTCGTGCTAATCTTCGATATATAAGTCTTTCTCTTTAAAAAAAAATACTAAAATATGTTGTGTAAAATATCGTAAGATAATGTCAAAAGGAATCGCTTCACGTTTTAAAATTTAAAGGTGTTTTTGATTCAACACTATAGACCATAGGGCATAGAAGAGTTAACTTATAGGCCTAGTAGCTGAATAATTTGAAATATATTTTGTATCAGGTTTATAATAAATATTTAGATTTTAATATGTTTTTATACTTCATAAACAACAAAATTGTAAACATTTATTTTTAATCGTTTACTTTTTCTCAACACCTCAGAGAGGGAAGTATTGTTCGTCAAAAGAATCGAACTGAAGATTTAGATAAGTGTCGACGTTTCGCGACCACCTGGAACCGAAAACGTTATTTTCTTTATGTCTTCTGTAGGCCTTTGACATTTTAGTATGTATATACTAGGCCTATAGCCGGTACCATTTTACCGATTGATCAAAAATTGGTATCTAGGTTTTTTATAAATTTGCCCTGGGGAATTTTTGGAGTTAGATATTCAACTCTAAAATTATGGGTAGTTTACTGATGAGCTAAAAGAAGAAGAATCAATTTTCCCTAGATTCGCTCAACGATTTTGATTACATTTTGTATCTAGACACTAACATTACCAAAAGATGGCAATTCTCATTTTCCCATGAAAATGAATTTTAGGGTACTTTACGTTGGCAAAAATGTCTAATTTTATCACATCTCCGTAACTATTTGAAAGACAAAAACTTATCATTGTAAAGTGTATGTACAATTAATTATTTGAAATATATTTTTATAAAACCAATATTTTTCCAAGTAAATAAGATCTTTGAAAATGGAATTGATTGATATGCTCTTTGGTGGATAGAGAGAGGTGTTCCTCTTTTCTCAATGTTCCGGTAACAGAGAATATTATTTCTCTATGCTCTTTGGTGGACTGTTTATATATAATTGTATATTATTTCGTTTTACAAATCTTAAAGAGTTTTAAGTAAATGTTTATAATTTAAGAAACGAGAAAGAAAATCTGTGCAGTGCATGGTACAATTTATTTTCAAACGTTAATATAAAAATATAAGAAAAAAATTAATAAAAAATGTGTATTTAGGAGAGGTTATAGTGAAAGTACGTAAATAGTGGTTTTCCCGCCAGAACTTAAAGCAATGTTAGTTATATGGGAGACTCAAAGTCACTGTCGCTAGGTTGTAGTCTCCTCGTGTTATGACCACTTCCACATATAACAAGGCAAGTATAGTATGATTTTGGTAGGAAGAACCGTAGAAGTTAGTTACTAAAGTTACAAAAACCACTTTAATATATTCATACATCAAGTCATACCATCTTCAGTTGTCATTTTTAATCGATATTATCAATACCCATAGAATACCACAAATAATATTGTAAAATGTTATCAATGTTGGCCGCAAATGAATATGTTCGAATTTTCTCTACTGTTCTTCCAACCAAAATCAGGCTATAGGTAACGTGGAGGTCTAAGGGTAAAGTGTCGGACTCCTGTTCTGGGGGTCTGAGGTTCAATCCTTGGTCCTAGCACAGATTTATATGATCACCAAACCCTTCCTTCACCTCTGACAAGACGTGTATTAACAACTTGTAAATGTGTGGAATGCCAGTTCTCCACCATGGTTCGGATCCCACTATAAACTGTAGGTCCTCCATTTCATCTCACAATCGCCCTAACATTACACATTAGTGTGCGTACAACCCAAATTGGTAGTAAGACGTGGTGCTAATACTGATAATATTCTATTTAAGAATGTCTTGTAAGACTACTTATAATTTCACGTTACTTTGGTTGAATTTTTTTATTTAGCTGTAAGCGTTAAGGCTGGTTTTATTGCTTTCTAATACATAGATATGTATATAGGCTCCTACACATTTAACGTACCTAAGGTTAGTTAAGCGTTTTAGCATTTTTCAAGACATATAATGTTTATATCCAAATAAATATGAGAGATAAATTTTAAATAGGCTGTGCCTTCCTAAAGGTATTCTTTCACAAGATTTTAGTGTCCCCCTTTTTTACGCTGATGAAAAGACTGTGAAGCTAATAGCTTTTACTTTTTTAAATTTAACTTATACTTGCGACATATATATATATATATATATTAAGGTAGCTTACGTATTTTATTAAAAATCAATCAATAAAAAGGGCGTCCTTGTAAAACATAATAGGTCTAGTGAATTAGAGTACTAAAAAAATGCGGAAAAAAACAAACAATAACAGCTGAATAGATTTTTCATAGAGTATTATAATTATATGTTGCCACTAAGAGTATATTTATAATGTTTATTAAATATTTGCAATATATTTAACTGTTTAGTAACCGATTGAAATGTACCACCAAACTTTACGTCAAACGTTTTCAAAAATAGATATCATACATTCATTATTATTACTTTACATATACAAATATAGTTGTTTAGTCCAGCCAAGTCAACATGTTAAATCTCTTAGGTTGGCAAATTCATAAAATAAATATCATTTGTGTAAATATCACAAAACCTTTACTGCCCAAAATTTATTTCAAAACAATAAAAACGAATACATTCTGAAATACGACTATATCTTTGAAAGCATTTTGAAATAAAAATATATGTTAAATATATGTTCTTTCCCCTTTCTTAAATAGTACATATTTGGGCCCTATACTGTCTGAAGAGAAGTAATTTCACAAAGTAACCACGCACAAATGCCACTCAGCATGCAGCGCGCATGTTTACTCTCACTCCAAAAACAATATTTTAACTTATATAAGTTGTTTTTTTCCGTAAATCAGTAAAGCACACGGAGACGAAGAAATATTTGCTTGTGTGTGTGTTCTCTGAAAGAACAAGAGAACTCTAGCAATAAAACGCAAGCATTGAATGGCATTATAGAAACATGGTTCACGTTTTGGGAAGTTTTTATGTAACGGAGGTTGGAATGGCTTAAGAGGGGTGGACTTTGGGGTGGCTTAGGTTATAAAGTTATGTCATTCTCAAGGGCCTCTTTTCTACTTCTTGTGGCTGATTAAATGTTTCTGGTTCAAGGGATTTTCTGTTTGGGAACGTAAGAGAAGAAGGGGGGATTCATGGACGGAAAATACCGACAAATTACAAGAGGTCTTTTGGAGGGGATAGAAGAAGTAATTAACTCCTTACCTTAAGAAAGTTACAATTAAATTTTGTAGTATATCTTCCTCTAGAGGGTAGAGAATGGTGAACGAAAGTAGTTTAATTTAACCCCTTTTTGTTTGAAATGTAAGATATTAAAGCTATGGTTAGGTATACGTGGTTGACACGAGTCTAAATGGACAAGGTTTGATTCTAAGTGGTAATGACAAAGATATTTATTAGTTGTATACGGTTTCGCCCTGAGATCTAATCACTATTATTAACACTATCCAAGCTCAAAAGCTAAGTTAGTTGACAAGTCTTATGGTTATAAGTGTATATTTATAAAATGTATGTTAAATACATTTTTGTCATTTTAAAAAGTAGATTAAAGTAATATAAATTATTTGTCTATAATTGTACTTTAGTGTCAATATTATGGTTATCAGCAGTTATTGGAGGTTAATGATTGAGTAACACAACAAATATACTTCAAGTCGTTGTTTTACTATGGCTGAAGGGAAAAAAATGCTAAAATTTTGATTAAAAATTGAACCTATGGCACTTATAACAAACCGTGTATTGCGCACTGCCAATTTATCCAAGTTCTAGAGCTTAAAATATAGCTTTTCCCCTTAGACCTATTTTTTTTAAGCAATATTCATATTTAGTGTATAAAAGTGGCTATCAGCGCAGTTATTCTTTAAAAAAATGTTAAACTCCACTGATAATACCGGGCTCCAACATTTAGGGTTTATTACTGACCCATTACTTTGAGGTATTTTTCTACGTCAAGTAATGTTCCATCTTTCCCTCCAAGAAAATGCCAGTACAGACAATTTTATTGACGCCCTTATCACAATTTTGCCATTAGAATCAGAATCCAGCGGCTTGTAGACTAGCACTGCTCATTTTTGGTCCACTCCATGGGCAATGTGGGGTGTATTTACTATGCTGTGGTTTTCCATCCTCTTCCCACACGAATTATCATGCTTTATTTAAAATTCATTCCCTCATTATGTTCTTTTTGTTATTTAGTATAGATCATAATTACCATGATGGCCATCGACAGGGGCTGCGATTTATTTTTTCTTCCTTGACCCTCAGCGCGAGCTCGCCTTTTATTAAGATACCAACTTAAAAACCATCTAGATCTTGGACGAGTATTTGTTTTGAATGGAAGCCAACTCGAGACTAAGAGCTTTTATCTGAATATTTATCGTTTTATTTTATTTTCAAGACAACCTCTCTGGTAAATAGACGAGAAAGGAAAACGTCAATATCTAGACTTGTTTTTAAGTCCAAATATATGTCTCAGTAGTACTTTTAAATATTATAACAGTATTAATTATCATCTACTTATAATTATGTATGCTTATGGGAAGGAACTTTTATAAAGCGTATAAACGGGTAGAAGCCTAAGACACAATGCTAAAATAACTTATATTTGTTATATTTTTGGGGGGTTCAATATTGAATAATTGCAATATTTAATAATAATAATTGCAGATCCCATAAGTTTAATCGTAGTTTTATGAAAACTTAATAGCTGCTAATAAAGTTATTTCCTATCGAACTCTGATTGTACTTCTTAACCTATAGGATAGCCACATATTTGCTTGTAGACCTGATCATGCCACATTACCAAAGGGTCGTCGATAAATTGTGTCATCCGTGCTATAGACCAACCCGCAGCGAGAGGACTGGCCATGTGGATGAAGAAACTGACTGACCTATATTCTGTTGTGTCTGTGAGAAAGGTACCGTTAATATTTCTAAGGGTAACGCGCTCTCTCTAATTTTTTTTTTTTCTTTCAGCGCAATACTGTGCCCCACATCTTAACATAATAACACCATAAAGTAATAAACCCTTTTCTTAACCAAACCTTACATAGGTAACATTTCTTCTCCTCTTGTTTGGACCAATGTTGCACTTAGACTAAAAGTGTTTCTAAGCCTAGACTGACACGCAAAACGGTCACAGTTATTTAAAATATGGTGAAGGAACGTAAGGATCATATTAGAAAGTGTTTGAGAAATTTTTTGAACTTTTCTTTCCATCGTTTAGTGTAGTAACTTAGTTCAATTTACGTCACCTAACAGTTAAGAGTGCTCGGCCTTGAGTAAGTTTAGTTAATTAAATATTAAAAATTTGGCCTATTTAATTTGTAGTCGATTTAATCAATAAATATATTGTAATAGTTCAGAATTGGTAATAAGTATATAACTCTATGTCACAAAGTTGTTTTGATGAAGAAATAAGATGACAAGCTCAGTTAAGACTCAAGTGAATAGCTATTTGAAGGTAAGAAATGAGTTTAAACTTTTCGTTACATAAGTAAGTTCTCAAGTGATTAGGGTTATCTTAATTTTAATCGGAATTTTAAGGCGTAATGCTTAGAATTAGTTGATAAATTTTTTTTAAAAGTTTCTAATATCTCCTTGCACAGTTCTAAATGAGTATATCGGATACATTCAACTTTATCAGTTATCCATTGTTCAATTTTAAATGTTTTGATAGCATATGCATCCTGATGATTAGACGGTTGTGTGATTTAACATATATATATATATATTTCAAATTGATTTTAAGCTCAAATGCTAATATTTATATATATATAAATATTTCAAATTGATTATAAGCTCAAATGTTAATATTTATATTGCGCTAAAATTATTTATTTAAAAAATCATTAAATTAAAAACGTTTAGTTAGAAATAACATATTTTTATAGGTATATTTAATGAAACTTTTAAACAGCTCTACCTTCAAAAACTAAAATGGGTAGCTCAATAAACAGTTCCTCATGTATGATAAAGTGTAAAAAAATGTTTTTTTAAAACAATGATCCATTAGGTTTGTCATTTTTCTTTTAGTAACATTTTTTAAAGATACAGACTATTTATAATATTAACAGTACTTTTGCCAAATTTGTTTTCAAAACTCATAACTTATTTGTGTCATGGTCTGACTCCCTAGTGAGGAAGATTTATGTCATTTAAGTTTTTTTAATGTATGAAACTTTGTTATTTTTGCTAATACTAGCTCACTATGCATTTATACATTACGATGTCGTCAAAAACAACCGCATGACTTCTATACAAAGAAACTTTCCCTCGTTTATCACGGAAATAGAATGACAATAGTATGAATTATGTCAAATTGTTTTGTTCGGCAATCTCCCTTGTCTAATAAAATAATATTATTTGAAATAGTGCATGAAATATCTCAGATTTTCGTTTATTTTTATACTCAGTGGTTACCATGCACCCCGACTATGTATAGTTTTTTGTGGAGAAGTTTATTGAATATGACCAACTGTCACGTTCAGGTCTCGTTTATTGTAGAAACTTTAAACGAGGACATATAAGTTCTAGAAACATTTCTAATCTTTTATTTTAAAATATTCTTTCTTTCACTTATTTCGTCACTTTATGATATCTATTCAACCTCTTTTAGAGACATTCCAGAAATAAATTTTTATTCGTGACAGAATTATTTCAGTTATTTTATTTTAGTTTAAGGTAGGCCTATTATTTTTACTTATGAGTTATTATTTTCAAAGATAAAGGTAATATTAGAGGCAATTTTTTCCACTTTTTATTTAAATTGAAGTGAAATTAATTGGCAGTTCTTGAGCTAGCGGACATAAATTTTCTATCTAAAACAAAGTTATTCGTTGGCTTGATTTAATTCCATTTTTATAATCAGACCTAAAAATCCCAGTAAATAAAGTAACTTCAAAAATGTCGTGACATTAGTTTGTTTTTATGGTTAATTTTACATTTATATTTAAGAGTTATTAGACGAGAAAAAAAGCCTAATATAGTTCGAGCATGTTATGAGTTCAATTGAGCCTTAACTTGTCTACGCCAATTATTTCAGGAATGCTTACCTCTAAAGATAATGTGATGACTGGTTGTCGTACCCAGGCGAAATATCGTCTTAGCCAACTTTCCTGCCTGTTCAAATCACAGTGATTGTAGTAAAGCCAAGCAACATTTCAGGAATATTGTGATTTTTTTTTTGTTGCCAATCTTCCTTTTTAAATATCTCGACTACTTTTTTTATACATTGGGAACACATAACATAATAGCATCCATACTTCCATCCATTAACTTAGATTATATATATAGGGTAAAATTGAATAATATTAACTAAAAGCAGATATGCCAAATTATTTAAAATTTAATTTAACAATTAATAGGATGTACGTGATCATTTAATCCATATCTAGCAGTAAAATATTATATTATTTAACGAGATGGTGACCTTAAGTTTAGGAAACTTTTGAATCGATGATATAAATAATTATGTTGGGAACATAAAGTATCGAATGCCAGGCCTCCACCGTGGTTCGGATTCCACGTTAAACTGTAGGTCCTCCATTTCATCTCACAATCACCCTACCATTTCACATTAGCTTAAGTGCGTATAACCCGAACGGGTAGTAAGACCTGGTGCTAATAATGATAATAACATAAAGTACCAAATTACGAAGGAGCTGTTCCTGCTAATTAATCTTTTTAAATCAAGCCCATGATCAATCGACTAGAAATTGTGAATTTTATAAAAATGATGGTTAAAAACTGAAAATAAAACAAATATTATAGATATTAACAAATATTCAAATCAATTAACATCTATTTTAAATTAATGAGTCACTAAATTATTAGTATATTGTGTATTAGTACATTTCTTTAGATAAATTAAATAATTAAATCATGTACTCACTTAAATTTATGTATAGACGAAGAACCAAATACTTAAAAATTATTTATACAAAAGTTATATGAAATGATGGTTTTAAAATCTAACCACATTTGTAAGAGAATTTACATTTAATGATATCTGATAGCTGTGAACTTACGTAAATAGGTGTATGTCTCGTCATGTCTTGTTTGCCAGTCATAGGAAGGTCGGGTTCGAACCCTAGTCGGGTGTACTGACGCATTAAAAGAAAATAGTTTCTCATTCTCTCTTTAGGCTGGAACGGGTTAATACATTCTAAGCTATATTCACTAACCGAACCCCTTAAATTAAGTTGTAAAAAGCTATTGTGCAGAACAAATATATACAAAGTATTTTTAAATATAGTACTATCATCAATATCAGTTTAAATGTACTCTTAAAAACATTACACTACATTACATCCATTACTGTTTCCAGCCCTTGGCCTGGGTCAGTTTTTTATTCAAGTCATATTTTCCACTACTGGCTTGCTAGGCCTGTCGTAGCTTCATGTTGTACCTTAGAGTCTATCTTAAGATTAGGGCAGGCACAACATCCAATCCCCAGCCGTTAATTTATCAATGTGAAAGGGTAAAACCATTCAAAGATACATTTTAGACCATGCCGGGAATCGAACCCGGGACCCTAAGATCAGTTGGCAGACATGCTACTGAGATAAGATGTTAGACTATTCTCTTAAAAATATCAAAATATTTAATTTAATATCTCCTCTTTCATCCAAAGATGTAAAGAAGTGTAAAGAGGGGGAAAGAGCTTATAAAAGCGCACGTCTTATTTACCATTTTCTTATCGGTACGTGTTTCCTACACGTAAATAAATTATTCTCAAGTAATATAAATTTGTGTTTAATATTTTAGGTAGGTATTCACACACATGCAAAATAATCTGTTCCATGAATATTTTATACATAACATTTTATCACATCTACACTCATGTAAAATAAATTTAAAAAAAGTAAACGTTCAAGTAAAAGAGCATATTTTAAGCTAAACAAATGTGACATGTGACCTTTTGCACGGACAGACACATACACACACATATACAAACTTAAGGTGAGAATCAACAATTCTCATTGTTGAAAAAAAAAGCTACATTGTAACACATTGCTTGCAGAGACAACTTTCAAAGGCCATCCTACTTTATTACTTAAGCTCATTTCAGTGGAACAAATTTCTGTTGCCATCTTCTTGAAAGTATTTGCTTAAAATTTAGTGCCAAAGTTAAGAGTCGTGCGAAATCTGGAATTCGTTTAAAATAATTTACTAATTTATAAGTTACATAAAATGATTTTAGAGGAGCAGTAAATAAAAATGCTAGCAAAAGCATACATAATAAAGAAAAATTTGCCAACTAATTAAGAATAGTTTTTTTAATAAATTTAGATGGGAAAATGTATGCTATTAAAACCCGTATTCTTTGATAACTTATTGAATCATATTTATTTTTCCATGATTAATTGCAGAACACAGTTTAAAATTGAAACTGGATAAGTATTAACTATGTTTTTGAACCATATGAATCCTATAATAAACTATATTAGTATAATATAGCTAATTTATTGACAAATTGGACTCATTCATATAGGTTTCTTTTGATTAGACATTATGTTAAAATAAAATATTATATTTAAAAAAAAATTGTTAGAAAGCGAGTTGGAAAAAAATACATTTTCATAATATATTGGTGATCGTATTAAATATGTTATGTCCACATAGAGCTATATAATTAAAGGGCACCACCTACTTGAAGGTAAAGATCCTTAGGCCTACACTGTGATATTTCATTAAGGAATGGCAGCTCTGAAACTTCAAAAAAATAACTATGCAATCCTAAATTATCTTGGAATTTTTCTGTTTATACCCTATTTAAAATTGATGATATTTGTTTAAGGAAAGCTAGATCTATGTTTCTTATCATTTACTTTAATTTCAGAAATGAATCACTTCACGTAGGAACGGATTTGAAAAATAATTTTACTATTTCTTGTTGTTTTTTAATGTTCAAAACTTAAAATGTAAAGGTTTTAATCCTATAGTCACCTTAGTTTTCGCGTAAATCAATCTTTATAAGAAACGAAATCCTCATTAAACGGAGTGGTATTTTCTGATGTCTGCAATATGTCTCAATACTCCAATATGCGGCTTCATTAAACTTTGACGGGGAGGTCAGTGTTATAACGCTGGCTGGATGCACCGAGTGCAATATATAATTACATCACTGGGAGGTTGATCAAATTAAATAAAAACAAATTACAATACTACCACACGGGTTAAGTGCTCAGTATTAACTCATGTGATCAAGTTAGTTTCCAAGTCGTTTCGTGTTTAAAACATGCAGGTTGAGTATCATTGTACTATTATTATTTCTTTATGTTAAACAAATAGTGGAATTAAAAAAAAAGTTGCATGAATGGCGTAAACAAGTAGAGATATATTGACTCAATAAAAGAATTTCACAATTAAAAATTATTAACACAATGATTGTTGTCAGTAGTCAAAAGGAAGAAAATAGTCTAAACTTTATTTAAAAATGCTTAAAAAATAAAAAAATTATAACACTTGAGAATATATTAGTCATTTAAAAAAAGGTTGATAAGGAGCTTGAAAAATAAAATAAATTAATGTTGTTTAAGACGTCCACTATGCCTTCATAAAAATATATTAATAGATGAGAGATATCTCGACATTTTAATGTAGCTATTCATCAATCCTAAGTGATAAGTGGAGCTGTATTATTATTTAATCAATGCAGCCTGCGTAATGTTTTTATTATTAATTTTTAAGTCATTGTATACACTAAAGAGGATATTAACGTTTGAAGCTGCATTCTGAATCAAGCGTGTATCCACCCATGTTCTCAACTAAGTTATCCCAGATCTAAGGTTGAGCCATAACAACCATGATCCCAAGGCCGGTACTATCCGAGCGGTGTCCAGCCCTAGGACACTATCTATATATAGTGGGAGTCTGGCAGAAAAGCCTTTAATAAAAACAAATATACTTTTTGAGTTCAAACTTAATAACATATTTCTTATTATATTTACTAACAAATCTGAGCGCAAATTATGTAATACTTAGATAAAAATAAAAGTAAATTATTTAATAAAGACGTTGTTTAAACTAAAGAAAATGAATATTTTTCACAAATTAATAAAACACCAAGAGAAGTATATATTAGTTTTAAGCCGGTTCCGATAATGCGTCTGGTAGGAGAGCGGGTGAGAAGGGGGTTACACTTTAAACTTCGGTAAAAAAAATAACATTGTAGAAAACCTTCTAAAATAGTATTTTAAGTAAAGAGTGTTGCAAGAAGAAATAATAAGACTTTAAAATTGAATATACTTATATTGTTTTTATGCAAATAATATGGATTGTATTGTTAAAAGTTCATTGACAATTATGTCAAGTTTAGTCAGATTCTTTTTTTATAAATTGTCAATGAAATTTTAATGATTCAATCAATATTATTTACATAAAAACAATATTAGTAGCCTATATTCAATTTTAAAGTGTTATTATTTAGTCGTCACTTTCGTGTTGGACTGGCCAGTCGAAGAAGGGGAAATCTGGATTCAAAACCCACTCGTATATACTGGGGTGGTTTTTCCTAAGTGGTTTCCCACTCTCCTTCTACGCTGATGTGGATATTACCTCTAAAATGTCTCCTCCTCATCCTGACACCATAATAGTAGTTTAATTATGTTATAATGCACGTAACCTGAACAGGCATAATAGAACTTGGGGATAAAAAAAAAGAGCAGTTTCAGGTCAATATATTTCTATCAAAGTTTCTTCTTTATCAATTTATATCCATAAAATAGTTCGATATTGGGTCTAACAAGACACTTTTGTATTAAAGAGTTTTAGATAATATAAATAACCATAAAATAATCTACCAATTTTGACAGATGTAGATCACATGATCTGACTTGTGACTAAAAATGTTTTTAGTACGCCTATATGTTGTAACTTCATTCCAATTTTAATAGAAGGGGCCTTAGCTTACAACTAAAAAATAATAGTAAATCTACTTTCACGTATGCATACGTCAATCATTATAATCTACAGATTCCACTTTGGATAAATATTGTTAACGCCACTAATGAAATAGTAAAATAATATTAATTTTGAGTACGAAAAAAAATTATGTCTGTATTTTCTAAAAGTCCTTTTTAATGAAAATAGGAGTCCACCGGAATGATGATAGTTGTGGAACACATTGTAGTCCCGGAACTTGGGCAGACAACTGTAGTAAGCTCGCCGGCAATGGTTTATACGGACGGAGGCGCTATAGAAACCGAGTAGAGCTTCAGTACCGAGTATTTTACTGTCAAATCCTCGGACTGACAACCAGCACGGAAACTACGCAAGGGATTCCCGTCCGTCCGTGGCTTTAAACTTGCAGTACATTCTCCCTGAAAACTTGGTTTATTTCATTACTTGTTTAAAAAAAGGATTCTGAATAAAAAGGAAACACATCAAACATTTTTAGTTAAATTGGATTTTTTTAAATTCCATTTTGATGAATTTATGTGCACCGTCACCCATCCAGACTATACACACGTACCTATATACATCCTCTAAATTCTATAACTTTTAAAACCTGTACACTTTACTGTGTATATATACTAAAATGTACAGGTTTTAAAAATTGTCGAATTTAGAGGAGATGAAGGTCTACCATCGTTTTTGTGAAAGGTTGGTGGGAATACATTTATTATAAAAATTATTACCTTCATTGACCAGTCCAGGAACTGACCTTTGATCTCCCTCATAGCCGGAAAATCAGACAAGACGATATTGAAACCTTTTTGCGCATGCCAACAAATGCAATTGATAGGGTGAATTATTTTATTATTACATCAACGAAGATGAAAATTAATATTTATATCAATTTTATTTTAAGAAAATAAAGATAATACACACACAGTTTGCCTGTTGTGAAGATAAGATAACCCGTTATGGAAATAGTTTCCTCATTAAATTATTTCAGGAATCGAAACTCGGCATCTCTATATAGATAACGCGTGCCAACTGCAAGTCCAACTTGTTGGTTAATTTGTATTTTAATAGTAAGACTGTAGTTATAAATAATATCACAATGATCATTTGTGTTACCCAAACCATTGTTAATATCGACTATTCGACTATTCGACTATTAATAAGATATATATATATATATATATCTTAACGACTATAAATAAGATGCTTTAAAGCAAAACTATAAAGTTTAGAGATTTCACTCAGGAAAAAAAACAGTTTAATTTTCTAAAGGACGGGGTCAACTACAAACCACTAAATCTCTCTTAGTTTGTTGAAGGCAGGGTCTAAAAGGTTATACAGGACTCTTAGGGATAGCCCATGTGTTGTTGCGACGATGCAAGCGGCTATGGATATAACTGTACTAGTAAACATTTGACTAACCACATACAAATTAATTTAGTGAGCGAACATATTATAACTAAATAAATAACTAGTTTGATAATGAATGATAGAAGTGGTAGCTTTTAGCTATTACATTTCATGGTAAAGGCATGCTAATAAATTGAAGAAAATAAATATATTGCAGGAGCAAATTGATATTAATACACAAAAATCACATACGTATGGACACGCGGAATGATTTGAGCAATTAGAATATAATTTTGATTTAATTTTCTACCATTTAAAAAGGAAAAAAATACAAACATTGTTCGTGTACGTTAAACTGATAAGTATACTACATGCTGGACATTTAGAACAAGCGAGCCATTTTACGTCTAAGAAAATAACAATAAAAAAAACACGGCTTATAGGTACTGTACCTTCATCTGGTATAAGATTTCTGAAACTCCCCTCTCCCTACCCCATCCCTACTTCCTCTTATCCACCCACCCCTCTCTCGTGTTACAAGTTCCTCTCTTGATTCACTTTATATGAGTTCATTCGGTGTTGCACGGGTGTAAGTTAACATGACAACTCGCTATACATAAAACGGTCGTAAAAACTTAATTTTACGAGTCGCATAACAGTGTTTCCATCTCTCTTATACTTGGGTTACTTCTTGCTTTATTTCATTTCAGTCGATGGGGAAGTTCTTATTTTGTTGGAGGGAAAATAACAAGTAGTTAGAATTATTTGTTTCACACAGTAGCCATTTTAATGAAAACGAAGCTTCTGTTGATTATAAATATTTACTAAGGGTTGAATCTAAACAAATTTTAAATTATATTTTATTTTAACAGCTAAACAGATAATTTTAATCTGCCCTACAATAATATGTGTAATAATATTGATATATTTTTAGAGAGAATGTCTTTGACATATTCATGTCTATTCACGCCATTACCTTACTGGGTGAACAAGAAACCATGTATATAGCTAAAAAAACGTTGTAATTAATATATCCTCACTAACTTTCTTCATACTTCTCTATCCTTGCATAATCCCTTCGCTTCAACGACATTTATACACAAAGTTACATATGCTCTTAAATTCTTAAAACTATTAATGTTTCTCTTTTTCACACATTCGTCTACAACATTTAGCCACGTCTTACATGGCCTATCCCTTCCTTTTGATCCACGCACTCTACCTTCATATATTTGCCTCGTCACTCGATCCACACTCATCCTCTCAACGTGCCCAAACCAACGTAAGACCTATCGGATTACCTATCAAACCGCACTCTTTCAGCACCCATTTTAACTGACTGACGACGAGTATATAAAATTGTGTTACCAACATCATTTTATAGATCTGAAGCGTGAGTTTGTCAGGGGAAGCACAAGAGCAAGGTTAATACGGTTGGGATGAGATATCTAATAATGTATTTAAAATGATTTAATTAACCTAAATATAACCCAATTAATTTTAAGATTAATTTCATAAATGCTTTAGGTTTCTTTTTTAGTTTTAAATAAATAAATAATTAGTTGGTTGACAATGTTTGTGTGTTATTTTTCATAATTCACTAAGACATATAATATCCACTTGAAAATAAAATTTTCTTCGTCCAATTATATTTGGCGAGTCCTACTGGGATGAAAAATCACCTAGGTCAATTTAATTTATTGTACGAGTCACAGGATTCGTAGTAAAGACCAGCATTAAGTTCAGGCATTTGTGGTTTTGATATCACATACACTTTTTAAGACATCGGAAGACCTGTGTCAAGAAACAGCGTCCATATGTTCGCCAAATAACGTAAGTGATATCATCTTAAAGATTACGATCTCCCTATTTAAAATTGGTAAAATGTGATAAAATTATCTAAGTAAATGTTTTTATTTAAAAACAAAATTAAAATCGTATTGGGGTAACTGAAGAAATTTCTGTCAAAAAAAAATTTGATTCTTCTGAATTTATGGTTTTCCCTTTGGATATTTGAAATTTTGGACACATCCACAATATTCAGGCCTAAGATTTCATTAAAATAATGATGAAATTTAGTTGGCTCGAGTTCCAGGAATCACTGTCTAAGGTAATTTCTTAATGTTTAAAATATAATCCTAGAAATAAATCCTTATTTTCATATTATAAAAACAAAATTAATTGTTTAAATTTTGTATCTATGTGAATCTTTTTAATACAAGTAATTTATAAATTATACTCTGTTGGCCTTGGGTTTCCTCAAATATTTACCCGTCAAAATATACGATTATTTAAAAAATTGTCGACCTCTGTGGTCTTGGGGTAAAGTGCTCGAATTAGTACCAGATGTTCGTGGGTTCAAGGACAGCCGGGGTTGACGGAATTTTCTTTAGTCACGTAAATCTGTAACACACCTTCCTTGGGAGGAAAAGTAAAGCTGTCGGCCCCTTGTCAATTGTGCCTTGTAAGATAACCCTTGAAAATGTGTGAAAATACCTTTCACGGTAAAATTGATAGGCCCTTTGCATGTCACCCATAAAGATTCTCGTGTGTTTATATAATTTGTCGGTTCAGAAAGTGCACGTTGAATACCTCAAATAAATAAATAAATAAATAAAAAACATAAAATTGGGTAAATTTTTAAGTACCGTAGATCTTCATAGCATAAGACGTAAAATAATAATAAAAAAAACTGTCCGATAAATTGGCCACAATTACGGAAAAGAGCTAGGATCGATTCTACGACGTTTTCAAAGAGACACACGCTGTAAAGATACGCATATATCGTGAGATGTCCTGTTGGGGCTTATTTCCCCACATTAGTCTTTGACTGTGAAACTCGTGGTAAAACATAAAATACAATTTTTTGAAAGAGTTACCGATACTTCCCTGTGAAATAAATGAGGTCGGAATAAATTGTGAGGGCAAAATTGTTGACTACAAAGTCTATGTTTAATTATAGAAGTACTACAAAGTGGTACTAAGTTATTCTGGTAAGGCAGATGGCGGTTGTAAATAAGTTAAGTTGAAGCTTAGTATGTGTACGAATGTGAGGGAATATTTTTGTGCGCGCAGATGTGTGAAACTCAACTTTAATCACCTACCACGTGCAAACTATTTTATAAATTATGTTTTTTCCTTCTTTTTTTTAATAGAACCAGCCAACCTGACGTTCTTTTTCAAAGTAGACAAATAAACCCTACCCTTTAAATCTTTAAATATTTTAAATATAACAAACAAGTAAAATATTAATAAAACTACTTGTGGTTAATTTGACTAAGACATGATTGTGAAAGTCTTATTATAAATATTGTGTTCACCATATAATATGACATTACTGTTAATGACTCTTTTAAGCTAGCCATAAAAAAACAGCTTAAGTTCCGGTTGATTATGTTTGTATAGAATACACAACCATATAATCTAAAGTAGGCTAGGCATAGTTGGTACTAAACAGTCAGTCAGTCCATTTTTTTTAGCATCACGTCTTAACATCTGATCAGGTTGCACGCATATGTACTAATTACGCTGATAAGTTAGGGGTGAGGAAGATTAAATTTAGAGGAAGTGTACTCTCATTAGCATGGAGGGCGAGTGGAAAACCATTTAGGGAAAACCAACCTCAGTTTGCTGAACCAGAATTCGAACCTCAATTTCCCTGTCATCGGCAGTCTAGTCTAAGACGGGCGTGACGCCTTAAGCCATGTGACCACCGAAGAAGGTACGTTGATCTAATTGAACATAAGCCTTAAAATATGGTAAATATTGTATTCTGATGACTTTCTTACACACTTTATTTCTAATATTATTTTACATTCTTAAATTTAAATTTGTCATTTGTAAGCCGCTATTGTGCCTACTAATGATATTACTTGTCAAAGATAATCGTAAACTTTGAAGGCTGTAATATTTATCCAAAGAAAAATTGTTTGTGTTATAATAGTCTACTTTTACTTTTATTTTGGTCTTTACCATGAACTTACATACAGTATATAAGATAAGAAATATTATAGATTAAGCTAATGCCCTAAAAGTTGTTATACGCTCTCTAGGCTTGAAAACGCTTTAATAAACATGATAATTGGTAAAAAAAATTGTTATGAGTATCAACAATTTCAAATCATAGCTAAGCAGGATTAAGGATTTTTTAAATATATCCCAGCTTTGTGACTTTAATTAGTCTGTAGGCTTAAAAATCTTTGTGTTTGATATTCATTTTTGACAGATATTCACACTACAGCACCTAAAACAGCAACAAAACCTTTTTGAATTATTGAATTTTTTTTAATGATTTATTTTATTTTATACGTTATGATACAGGTGAAATATCAACCAATTTATTTAGAAATATTAATTTAGTAGACAGCGTGGACAGTTATATAATAAGAGGCTTTATAAAAATATAAAGTTTAATATTACTCGTTATAGTTGTTTGATTTTTTATAGCAAGCTAATTGAGTAAAATTTGTATTTAAATTGTCTATGAAGCCTATAATAAAAACTTCTTTGTTTGTAGTTCAAAGCATGCAGTAGCCATTCATAGTTGATCGGTTAGTCGCGACATGTTAGCGCACGCCTAGTTCCGCCTGGAGGTTGGTGGTCCCGCCAAGAAGAGAGAGATGAAGAATGAGTGCCGCATGCTTGCGACGATCCAAGATGTCGGACAACGCAACGCTTGGCGTCAACTCTCCGCTTCTGGGTCGTAAGTTTTAGATTTGAATCTAAATCGACATTTTCTTAGTACACTCGTTGCATTACAATACTTAGTTTTATTCAAGTATAAGTATTCTGATAATATAGAGCCTGTGCGACTTGAGATAAACATGTAGAACACGAAGCAGTAATTTATAAAACGTGGACGCACCAAAAGTTACAAATTATCACTCGCTTTTATTTTTAAAGTAATTCAAGCATTTGTTGGTAAGTAATTTTTAACCTTTAGACCTACATTATATAGTTTTTGTTATGAATACAATAAAAACCACAGCGAAATGAAACAAAACCGCAAGATTTAAACATATGATTATAATTAATTGCAATTAGAAATAATTTCTAAAAACTACATTTTGTAGTTACAAAAGGTGTTTAGTAATTCTTAAGTAAACGTAAGGCATGGTAAAAAATATTAATGACATCCTAATAATGTTTATTGTGGTCAGTAAATTTTCTCACATTAAACTTAAATATTTACTTTAGTGTAGTGTTTGTTGTGTATTACATAATACTTGTTACGTAAAAATAATAATAGAATGGAATATTTTAGATTATAAAACTATAAGTTGTTACTAATAGGCTTTCTAAATATTATTTAGGTTGTTTATAATATGGGGAGGTGTCATTTGATTTTACTATATTTTAATAGTATTTCCGAGATTATAATTAATATTTATCTCGATGAACGTATATAATTTCACCTGTTATCATTGCATGTTATCGTCAAATTTAAATAGATGAGATAAACAGTAATTATAATTTTTTTTAAACACATTCATACTACAAAGTGATCAATTATTTCGAGTGTAACTATTAGGTAAGCCTATGTTTTCCTCTTTAGAAGTATTTGTTAATAAAACTTTTATGTTAATGATAATTGAAATACAATTTTAGGCCACAGCCAAGTATAAAAAGTCATTATTTTAAAATTTTAGATATTTTTAGACACACATTTCGTTTATTCCTGGTCTGACCTGGATATTATAGTCATAAGGAAACAAGTAAATGATAATACTAATATGACTTTCTTCCTTCCACAACCCTAAAATAACTTGCACTTTTGACTCGGAGCTAGGTGCACTAAGAAACGAGGGGTAATTTACATCATATTTCCAAGATAATGAAATCGCATTCAATCTTCTCATGTTTGTCCTTGGGCTAGTTAGTGAAAGTTGGAAAAATCTCTAAGGGGGCAATAAGATGGGTGGCACTTAAGCAAAATCGCTTCGTAGCTTATCTCAGAACGTGTAGGCCTATATTTAAATAAAATACTTCTCGTGGCAACATTCCATTAGTCGCCACTGGAAAAAAAACCGGTATAAGAAACTTGATTTGTCTTATTATACAACCGGCTAGTCGATTTAACTGCCTTTAAATAGATACAGATTTTGAAGAGTTTTACTACTGGACATGATTATTTGTTCTATTTGTCTTTATTCGAGAGTAATTGAATTAATGTACATGAACCCAAGAAAGAAATCATTAGTTTATGTATTTTTCCAATTTTTGTAGAATTAAATGTGAATTATTATTTAGAAAAAAGGTAATACGAAGGATATGTAATGTGATAATAAACTTTAATGGGTGATCAAAAAAGATTAATTGAAATTGGAATTGTCACATTACATATCCTTCGTATTACCTTTTTCTAAATAATAATTCACATTGAATTCTACAAAAATTGTATATCTGCTACCTTATTACCATTTTATCATGTTTTTTAAGAATTAGGTATTTTTATTTTTTTAAATAGCTATATAGCTCTGTAAAGGAGTGATTTAATATATTCAACCTGAGAGGAAATAATAAATGTTTTAAAATAAATAAGCCAACATCCTCTTGAAATGATATGATATCCACATTGATAGTAAAGAACCACATCCATGCCAGAAAAAGATGGAACTCTCGCTTAGTGTGTCAAAGTAAGGTTTTTTTTATTTTTTTGCCACCGCGTCTTACTACCAGTTTGGGGCTGTACACATGTGAACTAATTACTCTAATCTGTTATGGATAAGGAGGGTTGATTTAGATTAATTGTACACGCATTTGCACGGAGAACGAGTGGAAACCCATTCAGTAAAATCCACCTTCAAGCCACCCTACCAAAATTGCAAATCCTGAAACTCTATCATCGGCAGTCTGATATATTACAAGAGTGACGTCTTGGGTCATTCGACCACCGAAGCGGGTTTTGGACATGTTCCCTTCACTGACAGTCACAACTATGCTCAAATAGATAACTATGATATGCAAATAAGCAAACAAATGACCATAATGATGCAAGTTAATTTCTATTTCATCTAATTAGTATTGCCTACTGAGACTTAATAGCATCTAGGCCTATCTATAAAAGAAACTGTTAGGTTAAAATTAATCCCAATTGATCTTGTTTATCTTTATCGTAATTAAAATTTAAAATTTCATTCCTTTTCTAGTGTATGGAAAACATACTTATAAAATCTCATAATATGACCCATCTAGTTGGCCTTTCTTCGTAGAATCCCCTGGAAAATTGTTATTTTTCCATTGACACTTCTTAGAACCTCATTAGTCAGCGATCTGTCCACTTAATCCTCTCTATTCTTTTCCAGCACCACATCTTAAAGTAGATCACCGTCTACATATTGATCTTTATTACTTAATAAACCATATTTTGTATTTCAAAAACTCTAAAATTGTTTCAAAATGATTGTGCTTTGTAAGTATATAAAGACTAATTTTAAGTGTCCGTGCCTTGGACATCGTCCATCTTTGTCTCCCGACTCCCTAAAGTACCTGCGCCTAGGTATTTTCACGCACTCTTTACGAGGTGATCTTCGTCATTTGATGGCCCATAAAATTGTGTCAAGATCTTTCTGTCTATCTCGATTTGCTTTACTTCTTCATCCTCAGTACCGCGATAATAAAACAAAAGTGAAAATGAGAAAGAGTGAAAGGAAAAAAAATAAAATACTTTTTACTCAATTGCAACTATAAATTTTTTTACGACATAAACAATTCATCTTTTTTACCTTAACTAAAGTTTAAAAACTTGATCTGTAAGCTAATAGCTTCCTCCTGGTGTTTACATTTGTGAAGTTTATGAATATTTTATTGAAGTAAACTTGATTTAGCCGCATCGTAACACTGATTTTTTTTTATTGGTCAGTCATTGTTTATTGTTATTGTACAAGCCCATAAGTGGCGGTAGTTGGAAGTAGCCATTTATTAAATGGGGCAAAGGTAATGGCTTTTACTATACCATTGTTATTTAATTTAGTGTTTGATCTATAAATCAATATTGTTGAACTAGTTTAACGGCTGTACCGTCTACAAAAATACAGTAATGTCAACTTTAGCGTTAGCTATAATTGTTTCAATTCTTTTTCAAAACAATAGCACAAACTATATGTACTTCACTAGTTACTCTAAACACACAAATGATACAGGCACATGATTTTAGAACCAACAGTAAAATATTGACAGTATTCACTAGAACCTTGTGATTATATATTTATTAGTTATAATGCAATATAATCCTAAGCATCCCCTGGGAGTGAATTATTGTCACCTAGACCAGGGGTTTCAAACTGCAGGCCCACGGTACCTATTTTTGCGGCCCGTGAAGTTTCTTGAATAGTAATCTACTATAGAAAAAAATTTGTTTCCGGTAAACGGAAAGTTTTTTTGACTTGAGTGGGAAATATCCATGAAATCCTCAACTAATGTTCAGTCAGTAATAAATTTAACTGAGCTCTATTTTTCTAACAACATATGTATCCGCGGAAGTCCTATTTCCTTCCACTCCTTTAGCCGATTATGTTGTGACCCACCAATAGACTCGTGGATTAAATCGTGTCTCTAGAGCACTTTTATGTTGTAAGCACCCGACATAGATTTTTGGTCAACTAATCTAACTACCTATTCACAGACATTATAACTACGTAAAAATATATTTAAAATCTACTTAAAAAATAATATAAATCATCAACGGGGGGAAAAAATATCCTCTATGTCTTAATACTTGTTCGGGCTATCCACATAATCACACTAATAAATTATGTATTAAGTATGTAGAATGTATAGTAAATATCCTCAGTTTATCCAATCGAGATTCGAACTCTAACGTGCCATAGTTTGAAACTAATTATATTGCGATAGTGACGCCTTAGACCAGTGTGTTTCAATATTGTATACGCGTTAAATCTACTGTAATGATTTCAGGGAGTACACGATGCACCGATGAGTGTTATTAATCACAAACTATTTTGATAGTAGGTCTGATCAATGAACCAACGCAGTTTTTGACACGTGATGGCATGTAGACCTATTTTCATAAACTTTTTCTTTCTCTCTATCAAGGCTTTGGTTGGCTTTACAACTGAGCATTATTAATATTTTGAGCGACCGTTTATAATATACAAGATAACCGGTTTTTGTTTTATTTTTTTAATGAAGAGCTGGTATGAGTTTGTTGGCTAGGCAGGGCGTTGCCCCTAAAGGGCTACACGACTGGAGAATGTGTTGTGAAACATTTTCTTAGCCCAAGCTGACCATCAAAGCAGGTGAAGGAATATTAAATATATATTTTTAGCACTGCGTCTTACTACCCACTCGCGCTATACACCAATGAAAATATTAAATACAAGGCTTAAATTTTATTTTAAAACTAATATTTGGTATAAGCCTCTAATTAATTTTTGTTCATGAAATTTAATGCTAATATCAACTAGGAGAGAATGTTATATCCTACCTATCGTAAAAGGATTAAGAAGGTGCCCACATTTTTCCTGGGGAAGAGATAGAAGCGTTGTTAGATGGTAAAATAATCCACAGTGTTTCTCAATGAAAATGAACCCCGGACATTCAAGTCACAGTTGGATATGCTAGCGTCACCACTAAATCCTCGTGCTTTAAAACCAGGAAAACTTTCGTTCAGCGACCCACGCTCTTTGGGGACATAAGAGTGAGATGAAATAAAAGAAGTCGGGGTGGTTATAGAATTATTAATTCCCAGATATTATTCTACGTAGGGTGCAAAGGCCCCCAGAGCCCACAAGTGCGGGCTATGTACCTAGAAACAGAGGGAAGCTTTTAGTGCTCTGCGGGGGGTCAGGGTGTTGAAGGGGGAAAGGAGATATATCCCCTTCCTTTTAACCCACTCACCAACAGTACTTCCATCTTCATCAGTGGCCTCAATGACTCGTGAATTACAGCAAGTCGAGAGAAGTAACCGGGGAGGAAGGAGGGGAGGGTAGTTACCCCCTGGAAATAGGGGTGAAACGCAGCTCTTGTGTTTCTTTCTTAGAAAGTAGGGAAAAAAAGAATTGCTACTCGTAAAGATCCATAGCTTAGAAATAAAAGCCCCTCCCCTTATTTTTCTATTTCATGTAATTTAACCCTTTGATGCTAAAGAATCACCATAAACAAGAATGTTCACGAGGTCGGATTATCTGTGGCAAAAGTAATGGAGGAACACAAATGTGTGGATTTTTTTTACTGGTGCTAGAAATGGTAATCATATTAATATATTTGTTTTTTTCTCAAACTGAATCCATAGGCACGAATTAAGATGTCAATCCTGTTTTGTTTTGCCTATCAGTAATTAAAAGGTTGGGGTTTGAATTCCAGACCTACTTTGTCGTTTTTTCTTCCCTACTCCTACCTTTAGAGTATATGATAAATTCTCGGATTTCCTGGACGAGTAGTAAGGCGTGGAGCTCGTTTTACAAAAAAAGTATAAGTCTAATTTGTTAAGAGTTTATCCCAAAAAACCAACCAAGGGACGTTAAATATTTTTGTATATCCAAAGATTGGGCACGTATAAAATTAAAACTCTTTTAACTAAGTTAAGTTTTGAAAGCAGAATCATTTTCGTTTCATTAAACTCATTCTAAAATGTTATGATTCAAAACAAGTGTTGACTTATTATTTTTATATAAATATACAGGGGCCTACTTATTGCAAAGTTAAGCAACAACATATTAAAATAATAAGTTCAGCTGTAAAATGATATTCTTTCTTCCCCAAGATCCTTACTAGTAACATCTCGTACGAGGATCTATTAAATAAATCGAAACGAAAATTATATTGAACAAATTTAGGTATATTTCAACATTCATTTTAAAATAGCTACATATAAAACACCTTTGCTTTCAACGACAAAATAGTTCAAAATTTATATCTTATTTTACTTTAATTACAAATAATTATTTTAGATATTTTTACTTTTATTTAAAATCGTTAAGGGTGTTATCGCCATTTTAACATCGAATTCGTTAGGTAAGAATATCACTAACAATGATTTTAAAAGTAGATATAATTGATAAAGTTAAGTCTTAGTTTCTTTAGCATTTCTATTTAATTTCAAATAAACACAATCTTCACTTATGTATCATATGTAATGTTAATTTTACAAAAACAAAAACATGTGGTTCTCTGAGTTGTATAATACTATACGTTTCCTACTTTATTGCTCTAATATAATAAAAGTGCGTTATAATCTTAGCGATTACATAAATATATTATCAAATAATCAAGAAGTTTGATCTCGTTAGTAGTTGCTTTTACACATCATAAGTTTCATAACTATACCGCAGAATTTTAATATATTTAAAAGCTATTCTTAAAATAGTTTCAAGGTACTCTGTTCAGGTAAAGGGTAGTTGAGTGCACTTTTCCCTATCATCATCAGAGTTTACATTTATCCTGAACTGTAGGTACTATAGATTATTTAAAATATGGATGGCCCCGTTAATTATCAAGTCCCTCGAACTCTTAAAAAGTGTCTAGTGAATTTTAAATAAATAATTAAAATTTATAATCAAACATTTTTCGTAAACTAATGTGGACAGGATATTTAGCGTGAATGGGAGAATCTAGAACCGTGTTCAGAATATTTATTGACTGGTAAACTCAATGGGCAGATACTATTGGGAAGACCTAGAGGCAGATGGGAGGATAACATTATAAATGACCTGAAAGAGATAGGGTGTAGTGAGGTGGACTGGATAGGACTAGCTCTATATAGGGATAAGTGGCGTACTTTTGTAAGTGTGGCAATTTACTTTCGAGTTTATAATAACATAGTCTCACAAAGTAAGTAAGAAATCAAATTCTTTTTTAGAGATGTTATGGTATTTACTAGTGGTTTAGAGTTTAAAAATATATACAGGATGTTTTAGTGGCAGGTCCCACTTTTTAAATATGCCAAGTTCTCGACTTGTTAACTAAATAGTAACATAAATACGTGTAAATGAGGGGTTGATAATGGAGGAAATACCTAGCATCCCATCAAGTTCTGTAAGTGCCCTCCTACTCTTCAAGACATGTTTGCACATATTTCACCGTGTTTTCTGATACACGCTTCAACATGCCTGCGTTGATATTGTTTATTTCGGTCATGATATTTTCCCGGAGATCCTTAATAGTTTGTGGTCTGTTTTTGAAGACCATCCCCTTAGGATGGCCCCACAATAAGTAATCCACTGACGTCAAGACTGGCGACCTGGGGGGGCTACAGGTTTTTGGGGATAGTACGGTTTACGTGAAAGCTGTTGATAAGCGCCATGGACACATTGGAGGTGTGGCATGTGGCACCATCCTTCTGGAAGTACCCCTGTGTAAGCTTGACTCACGAAGGCCATGAAAATGTCCATACATGTATCGGTGTTCACAGTTCCTTCAAAGAGAATTGGTCCAATGACTTGACTCTCTCAGCGGAAGATGCACAGCACACGCCCAACTTTTGCGAGTGAAGCATTGTCTCGTGGATACCTGAAGTTTCTTACGACAGTCAAATTATTGTGTATAGGGAATTCACACATCCTGAGAGATTAAATCATGTTTCATCTGCAAACAACGTCATCATCAATATCCCAAGGTTTATTTCCACAAAGTTGAGGAACCAATTGCAATAACTTAGCTTCATGCTTGTTGTGGTCAGGTTCCATAAACTGGTGTACATATGTTACTCTGTACGACCTGATTTTTGCCTGCTTATCTATTTGGGACATAGTCAAAAAGAAGATGATATCTTGTTACAATTGTCCTAGTGATTTCTGGGGGGAACGAAGAAAGCACTCATTAACATCTGCACACTGAAGAAATGTTGCAACGAAAAAAACTTTTAAATTTTGTGCACCGTTTGAATGGAATTTGCATTTAACCACCTTCACGCCCACAAAGTTATAACGAATTAAAATGTGGGACTTCCCGCTGAAACATTCTGTAGAATAAACCTAACTACCAGACCACAGAAAGATAAAATGTGAATTCACACTAGAAAACAATATTTCTAATTTTAATTACGAACTATGCCAACAGCTTAGCTAAGTCACTAGCGTGTCTGCCTACTAAGCTAAGGTAAGCTAAAATGTTCGATTCCAGGCATGAATGAAATTAACATACTTGGTTAAATGTGGGATCACCATTTCAAAGTGGTGAATTAACAGCTGGGGGGCTGAGTGTTATGTCTGTTAGAGATTATAAGTTGGTTTATAAGTCATGTGCTGATATTATAATCAGTTGGTTCAGAAAGTGTACATTAAATACATTAAAAAAACTACTTGTTTTCTATGGAAACTAAGTAGGCCCTATTTAATGTTAAAAAGTGGTCAAGATAGAAGATGTTCTTATTTTTCAGAACCGTGTCTTACTACCCATTCGGGCTGAACGCTTATGTACGAGTTACACTAATAATTCCAGGAATTAAGAAACTTCCACTTCAAGGAAGTGTACTTGAATTTGAATGAAGGGAGAGTGGAGAAACCATTTTGTAAAAAAAACCACCCTTAGTACACCTAACCGAGATTCGAACCTCAATCTCCACGTCATCAATAGTTTAGTCTACTGCGAGAGAAACGCGTTAAACCTTGCAGCCACCAAATCGGATAAGATTTAAAATAAAAAATCATATTAATATGAGTAAAGTGATCTCATATTTATAATCTTATTTTTTCTAAAGTTTTATATTCTAGATTTGTAGATTAAATAAAGATTCGGGTTAGAGAAAAGGTGAATTCGACACATCTCTAATTAAAACAATTCAATTTGTAATTGGATTTAATAATATTCATTTCCTGGACAAGGGTTCATTTCAGCCCACTAATTACAAGATAACCTAGACTAAACAGTAAACTTGATGATAAATAATAAGATTAAAATGGGATGGAAGGGAATAGGAGCTATACAGGTTTATTTAATTAATTCACATAAGTATTATTTTAAATATAGACAGTGTGCATACTTGATAGCACTATTCTAGGGCTTGTGACATTATAGATATTATCTTTGTTTTTATGCATAAAGCTGCTGGAAAAAAAAGTCTAATACAACCTTCAAGAGCCGTTTGGACGGTAAATTAGATACACGACTAAGCTCGAACCAGAAACCGTAAGGAAATTAGGTTTCCTGTATGTTTCAATTGAAAGTGGGGCCAGCTTAGTTTATTTTAATTTTTAAATAACTAATCATCATTTTTGTTATATATTTTTAAAATCTGGATAAACTATTTTAATAGCAATTCCCCTGGGTTTTTTAAATTGAAATAAAGAAAATCTCACCACATTACTTTGCCTGGCAGAGTTGTATTATCTACATAAATTGGGCGCTATCTATGGGGTGAAACCATGCTCTTAATTGTCTTATTCTTTAAATTAATTAATATAATTTCCCTGTGTAGGCTAATAAGACACAAAGTAAAAAATTAATTCAATGAGTAGTTTATGGCAGACTGAGTGAACATTCCACAACGCACATAGTGTGAGAAAGCTTATAGCAATGCTGTTGTAGTTTAATTTTGTAAGAAAATAGTGTGTGCTTAGAAAGTGGACAAGAAGTATTTCAATAAAAAAAACATTGTAAAAACAACGACTGCCCCATTTTATTTCAGTGATATGTAATGGGGAGCTACCCAAGGGCCTGTAAATATATTGTTAAATCCCCACACTGTATGGTGGTATAAGCTCATAAGAAATATATACCGACCGAGCGGCCGCCACCGTTAACAATGACAGTGCCAACATTCACAGATAGAAAGTGTCATGCTGTCAGCACAATGAGTCTTCCGGCAATTATTCTCAGTTTTATAAACCACAGCTGTTAGTTCTTCATTAAAGTAACTACTCCTTTGTCTTCACGAGGTTGAGTTTGACCCCGTTCCAGACACACTTCTTAATTGATAAATTTTGAAAGGGCCGAAGTTCGAACTCAGGACCTTTATATCTGTAGCCTGGAGCTCTGATCACTAGATCAATAAGTAAGTTAATCTCATATGGTAACTTAAATTATGCAATATGCTACTTGTATACTGTTTCAGCCTAGGGCAACGGTACTTTCTAACAAAATGTAAACGGTATGTGCTTATTTGGCTGTTCTAAGTTTTTTGTAAATAAAGTCTTGACCTAGTCCCATACTTAGAATAAAATACACGTTATATATCTAAAATGGAAAAATTATATATTAATGGACACAAATTTTACTACTCGTATGTAAATATTAGTTTAGAGTATTTTAAATTAAATATTAAAAAGTAATATTCGTTTAAAACATAGGCTTATTCAAAACATTTATGAATATATATTTATCATCACCATGCAAAATAATATTGTTGCACTGTTTATTCATAGTAGTTTAAGAAGCAAAAGGGGTGTTCACTAGTACTTCATGGCCAATATAGCTGTGGTCCTGTGACATCCCCTTGGTAGCCAGGAACCAGTCGCTGTCACGTAACCAAGCACGGTCTACTCACGTGTACGGTAAGAAAAGTAAACCCCAATAGCTATAGCCTTTCTGGGTCATTTAGTAGAATTGAATGGTTGGTTATCAACTTAAGAGCACCATATACTTGAAGGAAAATATCACACTTATGTATTTCTAATATCAGTTCTAAAGCAAAAAACATACCACTAAAATTATCCTCAATCGCCTTAAAAATTTTCTTTGGCAACCTTGTTACTAATGAAGATTTGTTTGGGTATTGCTAGATATATACCTCTAACCATTTACTTTGCTCTCAGAACTATAACCTTTAGCTTGAAATATATTTTTATAAATTAGATAATCCCATTTTTTCATTCAAAAAATTGTAGAACTTGAAATTAAAGATTTCTACTCATATAGGGACAAGTTGATACCTTTTATCACCATTTTAGTGTGAGCCACATTTTGAAATAACAAAACATTTATAAAATAACGCGCGATTTCTGGACGTCTGCGACAAGTCTTAGTGTTTTAGGATGTGGTTTTATACGATGAATTGTATTTGAAGGCCCGTATGCGAGGACGATGCTGAGCACAGCCAGAGTACAGGCAGAGTATGAGCCTCGTGCTAGTACGATCTATGACGCAATATCTTGATTCTCCCCAGAGCCTGGTCCCGGGCTTGCTCAGGCTATACTCTGCGCGTACTCAGAGGATATTTCCACAACATGGCATTGCGCACATAGACGATCTAGACATCTGTTTTCACGACAGGCCTCATGCTCTGGCCGTGCTAGTTTGCTTACTAGCTTTTCATGCGATAAATATATTTTAGTACCCAATATTTAGAATGTTTTGAACTAAAACAAACCCAACTGGGCTTAAACTAACAATGTATTGTAAAACGTGAAGGAAGGGTTTGGCAATCAGATAAATCTGTGTTGTGACCGAGGATTGAACCCCGGACCCCCAACACAGTGGTCCGACACTTAGCTCCTAGACCATCAGGTCACCTATCTTACTGGGCTGTTTTGGATATATGTATATAATTTTATTTAGCATTGCATCTTACTAGCCATTCGGGTTGTACGGTTATGTGGTCTACTAATGAAGTTAATGGTTTAAGGGATTAAGAAGGTTATAGTTAGAGGAAATGTACCCACATTCGCGTCAAGGGAGAGAGGAAAACCATTTTGAAAAAACCCTCCACAATTCGCCCTACTGGGATTCGAACCTTAATCTCCCCTTCGTTGGCATTCTAGTAAACTGCTAAAGTGGCGCCTTAGACCTCGAGTCACCGAAACGGGTACGATTTGTTTTGGTTGTAAAGAATTAATATTATTATTAATATATAAAGAATATATAATGAAATAAGGTATGTATAGACTTAAATTTTGTATAATTTTGTACATGTTTGTTTCCATATATTAATAAAAGTAGGGCCTATGGTGAATTTAAATCCCCCCCCTATTGTTGTTTTTTAAAATAATGTTTACTTTTTTATTTTGGTTTTGTTCACTATTTAATTAGATTCGGTCCTTAAACGGGCTTGCTTGTAATTAATAAAGTCGCTATGATACCAACGTGACGTCAATATATATCTACTTTGTATCTATCACTAACGTAAATCCAAACCATAATTTGTTTTTGTTTTGTTTTTATTTCACATAGTGATTTTGCTGCACTCTAGTAAACTTGTGGTTAGTTAATTAGGAGGTAAATTCTTCTGCCCTCTCCTAGACCTGTGACGAAACACATTTAACTTCGAGATAAGAATTAAGTTAGGTCATTTGTAGATTTAGAGAATAATTTTTATTAAAGTTTTTCAGTTGAGAAATGTCTGAATAGAGTCAATTCCAAGTGGATACAAGTCATAATTTTGTGGGTATTATGAAGATAATTTTAGTCGATACAAAGCAAATTTTCTAATAACGTTGTTCATTTTAGAAATGTTTGAATGAGACAATTAAAAGTGGACACAATGTATAATGTTGTGGGTATAATTCAGGTGGATATAAAGCAGACTTTTTGATAAAGGTTTTATTTGATAAAGGCTTGAATTGGAGCAGCATCAATGCTCATATTGTCTGAGGCGTCACTCTGACGATAGTGGGTTGCTGCTGATGGTGGTGTTGGGGCTTCGGACCACGTTAAAGAACACGGTGGAGGGGAGAGTACTTCCTGAATAATTTTACACTCTCTCTTTCTACGCAAATTTGGATATATTTCCTTAAAAATTCTATTTTTATAATTTCTACTACTTAAGCGTAAATACGCAGAGGGCCCAAACGGATAGTAAGTAACTTTATGACGCGGTACCAAAAAAAGTCGATGTGTCATTAACTAATGTAAAGAGTCTTTTAAAACTTGACCACAGTCAAGGTAAACTATATTAGACTCATTATAAATTAGTCAAGGTTTTAATTTCGTGCTAGTAAATAGTAAGAATAATATAGGATTCAAGGTGCGATTTTCATCGTAAAACATTCCTCAAACGATCTGCAGAATGACTCATAGAATAGAGTAATCTTACTAATTCCTCTTAATAGTATTCTTCCAAGAACCTAATAAGAGTACAACGACAGTGAAACTAACTCAAACAGATATGATCTTCAGTGTGAAAATATAATTACAAAAAGGAACAAGCACACAAAACAACAAACTTAGTTAATTTCGCTTGCATTGGATTAAAAGTGCAAAATATTATCTAACGATCTCCGCAACATTGTTAACAACTGTAGTTTCCGGTTTTGTAGCATAACCATCAGCGTTTCAAGAACGTTAAAGCTATGGTAATGTACTGTGCATTCTTATTTTGGTTTTAATAAGAAGGAAAATTAAAAACAAGGCATTGTGCATTCTTGCCATCCATTATCACTTTCAAAAAATCACGTCTGGTTTCACTTTTTTTTCCCCTTTATTTATAAGTGTTTTCCTGGATTAGTCAAAGCCTGTTGTTGTACATCCATTTATTATTTTCTGTAACGCAATATTTTAATTTTATCATAGAGAGAATGTATTATAATCATATAAATGTTCTAATTCACACATTGTATGTGCCTTGGGACTCAAAAAGTGGGTCTTGATGTGATATGGTCATACCTCGAGGTGAAATTGATATTTTAGCTCTAGATCTAAAGTTAAGAGTAGTTTAGGCCTAATATAATGAATGAATTTAAAAAAAATGTAAATTATATTAGATATTTTGTTAATGAACACTTTTTCCTTAGTTTTCAGGAGTAAACTAATTTTAAGGGCAGTTATGACTTTATTTTTAAAAATTTGCCATTTTTCTAAAATTGCTTTTACGGATTTATTCAACATGGGTATTTGAAGACTTTGATAAATATCACCTTATAAATGTTTTTCATGGAAAAATGCATCTACTAATAGTTTACTGATTACTCATTTTAGAAAATATTATTTTAAAAAAGGCTTTAAATTTCCTATCTGACGTGCGTATAACCCGAACGGGTAGTAAGACGCGGTGCTAATAATAATAATAATAATAATCCTATCTGACAATTAACAAACTGATAAGTTTATTTTACTAAGGAAAACATATGTAAGGATAGTTAAACTAAAAACTTATTTTTGAATGATTTTGATCAAAAATATAATTGTTTATATGATAAAGTAGTTACGATTTTGCTGCACCAATTTATTTTTAATTATTATGCTCTGCAATAATGTTAATCACAATATAATTTAAGGGCCGTGGATAGGGAAACAAACCTATAAAAATTGAACCTACATTAACTTGGGAAGAGGATGGTAAAACCATAATGATAAATGGCTTATAATGTAAAAAGCCATCCCCAAGGACTTAGGTAGATGAATGTGTTTAAAAAATTATAATGAGTTTGACTCCTTATATTAGTTAGGTACTAGTGCCTTTATCTTCTTAATTATTAGTCCATAGTTTGATTCTTGGTAAAATGTAAACATTTCCATTTATGACATTCATTGGTGTTTCTCCTTTCACTGTGATGAATCAATGGTGGTAAATTTAATTTTGAGTCTATTTTAAATTAAAGTTTTTTGAAAGTCACATGATGATATAATAAGTTGTAAAGTCAGTATATGCTATTTTAAATTACTCAAACCTCGACCCAAATTGTAGGGGAGAGGAACGTAAGAGTGCGCAGCCCTTAAGAGTGCGCAGTGTCATTTTCTGACAGTTGGCAACACGGAAATATTTTTGCTTGGTATCAGTTTGTTCCTTGCCGTAACGCGAGTGAGTAGTGGACAACGTCTGGTTATACAACGATATTTGTACATTTGAAAGGTAAGATATCATTTACTGACTATTTTCATGTAATATTTTAAGTGTATAACGTATGCTCTTACATCAAAGTGAATAATAGTGAATTCATTTTTTATTTTTTATGTAAAAGCCAAGGTTTCAACCATTTTGTAGATATACAATAAGTTCTGTTTTCCGGCATGTGCTCCTATCTAACGGTTATTTTCGAAATCTTGTACGTAGCCCCTAAGAGTGCGCATAGCAAATGGCCAAAAGAGTGCGCGTGCGTACTCTTAGGTTCTTATTGCGCACTCTTTGGAATTAATTTTCATTTACTCACAATAAGTGAATCTAATAACAGTATGAAGCAGAACACTACTGTTTTGTAAAGCGGAAATTTAAATTTTTTCAGAATGTCATCCACGTATAAGAGAAAATCAGAAAGGAAATTAATATTTACAAAAGAATTGTTAAACGAAGCAAAACAAAGGATTTTAAATGGAGAAAGTCAAAGAAAAGTTGCTGCAGATTTGGGCACAAAGGAATCTACATTAAGGAAACGACTTAAGGCTGTAAGTATCTTAAATAAAATTCAATCAAATGTTCTCAAACTATATAGTAAATGTAAATCCTAATCTGGGTATGCATGGACGAATGAGGCATGTGTGCAACTTAGTGCAATGAGGTACATCTAGGGCCGGATCCAAGAAAACCCTCCCAGCAGGCATCATCTCTCATCAGTTTCACATGGTTGGTCACTCTAATATCCACACCCTGGACCACCTAGGATGTGAACCAGGGTACCTGGATTACAGTACCCTAACTACTAAACCAATCTACCACCACTTTATAATTATTAATGTGTAAGCAACAATGCCATTCATTTATGCAGGCCTCATGCTTGAAACTGTATTTGTAGTAGTTTCAACTATCTCAGTCAATTGAAGTTATTTGTAATAATTGTTGCAGGGAACAGTACCGGTGTCACTGGGTCGATTAAAGCCAGTCTTTACACCAGCTCAAGAGCAAGAACTGGCAAAACATGTAAGAGATCTGGACAAAAGATTCTATGGGATAGGAAGGAAGCAACTTATGAGTTTGGCTTTTGAATATGCTACGCTAAACAATATTCCACACAGGTTCAACAATATTACGAAGGTAGCCGGTCGGCATTGGCTACAAGATTTCTGCAAAAGAAACAATCTGTCCCTCCGATCGCCAGAAAAGTGCAGCCTTGGTAGGGCTATTGGATTTAACAAAGCACAATGTCAGCGTTTTTTTGATAATTTGAAAGTCGTGTCTGAGGAAAGAATTTTCGTGCTCATTGCATATTTAATATGGACGAGAGTGGAATCTCTTGTGTTCCAAACAAAGTTCCTAAAGTAATTTCTCCCAAAGGCAAACGTTCAGTTTGTAAAGTATCTTCTGCAGAGAGAGGTCAGACGGTAACTGTAGTTTGTTGTATGAATCCTGTCGGCCTATATGTACCCCCTGCGATTATTTTCGCCAGAAAACGAATGAAGCAAGAGCTATTCAAGGATGCTCCTGAAGGTTCTTTGCCCATGATATCCGATAGTGGATTTATAAATTCACAATTGTTCCTTGACTGGCTTCAGCATTTCAAAAACTATGTCAAACCAACTGTAGATGACCCAGTCCTCCTCGTACTAGATAATCATTTGTCCCATTGCTCTCTTGAAGCTGTACTCTTTTGCCGTGATCACAACATTACTCTGCTTTCACTACCTCCCCATGCTACTCATAAATTACAGCCCCTTGACAGAGGATTCTTTGGTCCACTGAAATCAATGTTTGCTAATGAAGCCGACAAATGGATGCACAATCACCCCGGGCGTGCAATTTCCCAACACGATATCTGCCTACTTTTCCGTAGTGCATATGAAAAAATCGCCACCATGGAGAAAGCAAAACATTCATTCCGTGCTACAGGCATCTATCCCTGTAGCCCTGATGTGTTCTGTGACGAAGATTTTCTTCCATCTGACGTCACTGATCAGCCCCACGCAGTCAGAGTTGAGGAACCAACTCCCTCAACAAGTGGAATCATTCATCATGGTAGAATGAGTGTTCCTCTGTCCAGTGAGACTAATACGGTTAGTGAGGGCTCAACTGCTTCCACCAGTGGAATCAATCCTGATGGTGAAATGAATGTTCACTTGTCCACCAGTAAGAATAATCAGTCTATGCTCAATGATGATCCAACACCTATTAGAGAAATCAGTCCTGAGTCTAAAGTGGATGATCCTGTGTCGTGTGAAACATCCTCCAAAAGCACCGAGAAGAATTCTACAATTTATGGTGGTGAACACATTGAAGCTACAGGAATTCCTCCAGCCAACATTATTCCTCTCCCTAAGGCAGAAACTACTGATAAAAGAAAAACAAGGAGATCAGAAATAATGACAAGTTCTCCCTTTAAAAACTCCCTCCAACATGCAGGTGACAAGAAAAAGCCACAATGTTTACAAAAACAAAATAAAAAAGTAAAAGCTTCGTATTCAGGAGAGAAGACTGTGACTAAAAGAACAATGGAAATAGATATTTTCTGCCCCGGATGCGATGATAAATACACAGAGCCAATTTCAGAGGACTGGATACAGTGTGTTAAGTGTGAACAGTGGTGGCATGAACAGTGTTCATCATTTGAAGGAGCTATAATATTTAAATGTGATTTCTGCTAAGTGCGCACTCTTATGGTAGATGATGCGCACTCTTAGGAGCAAGGGCACTAAAGAGTGCGCATTTACACTAATTTAGTTTTATTTATTTTCTGCCTACAATAATATTTTCATACAATTGGGGTTCGTGGATATGTAGGTATAAGTTATCAATAAATTACATGGTGAAGGAACCATATTTTTTTATTTTAAGGTGTAGGTTAAATGGGAGTTTATTGCTTAGGTGCGCACTCTTACGTACCTCTCCCCTAATAGTTTGCATTAGTTCTATAGATTAATATTAGCTAGATAACCTATTCAATTTTATGTGGTATTAAAGGGGACGTGAGCTATGATCTGAATTTTTACAGTTTTTGTAACAAATGACTTTTTTTTTTTCAAAATAGTTTAAACATAGCTTCATTAGATGCGTTTAGTTTAAGCGTTTTATTTATTTAAAAATAAAAAGCTATATTATAATTGCACCACGCCCACGACAAACATTCAAGAAATTAACTTACTAGACGAGTGAAATAAATATAAACGTATCCACCTATTCATTTGGGCCAAACAAATTTTTTTTAAATAAAATTTGGCAGGAAATATTGGCCTAACTTGCGTTTCTTTCCACCTCACCTTAATCGTTTTCTATCTAAAAATGCATACCTACGCTATGGCACTAATAACTTTAAAGTTTCATTGCCGCATTTACAAAAGTAGACCACCTATCCATATTGTGAACTAATTATATCCAGTCCACCTCATTACGCCCTATCTCTTTCAGGTCCATTCTTATGTTATCCTCCCATTTGCGTCTAGGTCTTCCCAATGAAGAAAAATCTATAATGAACGAAACTAAATGGAAACTGTGTGTAGCAGAGTATACAACCCCTATAGAAGCGATAGCGTCCTTACCACCATAGAACCAACCCCTTTCCTTCTTTTCACCCTTTTAAACGATACGATCACACTCAGCCCTTTGCCAAGTAAATGGAAAACTTAGTAGCGACTAAAGCACTGCAATCAAAATCCTGAACGGTCCTCTTCGACGTCTCTTAACGTTCTACCTATTTTTTTTCTTCTTTTAACCTTTCTTATTTTCTGTCCATATCCCTCGTTCTACTTTCTTTCTTTCTTAACTGAAGTTTGTTTTTATTCTCTTTTTTTCCTAAGTGAAACTAGTAGAAAAAGTTTTGGGAATAGTCCAAAACTTGTCTCTTGACGTATTCCCCTCTAACCCCTCCTTCTCTCCCCTTTCTTATTCTTCTTCTTCAGGATTTCAGCCGCGTCTTCTTGGAATCGCCCTGGCGTACTTCTAGGAAGGGTTTAAGTTGATCCCTTAAGGCTCGTCTCACGCCATCTTTCTTTCAAGATGGAAAGCATTAAAGGTAGAGCCACTTTCATCCTGCCATGCTCTTTCAGGTGAGATACCCATGTGCATAGTTTGGGTTTGATAGATTTTTTATTCCCCTTGTCATTAAAATGGATGAAACTATTGAAAGTGAATTATTATAGTTTAAAAACTAACTAAAAACTATACTCACCCTAGTTTATGAACTACGACTCTACCAGACAAATCTGTTAGGAAATATATCTTATAATATATAGGCCTAGTAATATTGTGAAAAAAGATTTAGAATGCTTACGACTTAATATTGTTTAGTTTTAATAGGTGCAAGCCACACCGGTGGACACGCGGTCTAAATGTCACAATCATTTAGTCTGGTTTTCAGGTGACAGCGAGTTTGCTGTTAGACTCCAAATCGGGTGTGGTGAGAGATTTGTAATGGTTTTCCACTCAAGTAATTTCGGGGCAATTTCCTCTCAATTCTACCTTCCACATCTCTAGCTCACTATCGTAATTAATATACATGTACACAGCCCGAACATTTAGGAAGAAGTGGTGGAAAACGATTGGGGGCTAAACATAAATAATGGTTATTAGCACATAAGATAGCTGAGAAATGAAAACATTCTGTCTTTTCTTTCCAACAAGTTTGACCCCACCAGTATCTAAAATCAACAAGGACTCTTAAACGGGAGTTGGTACTTTTTAATTTCTTATATCAAGAGAAAGTATTACTCGTATATACGTGAAAATTTTATCTCTCGATCTTATGAAGAATCTTCACCTTTGATGTGTGTCCGAACAAAAAAAAAAAGTTGATTTTACCATTCTTTCTGTCCCCCTGTATGTCTGTCTGTCTGTCCCTAACCACATATCTGAAATGGTATGATGGATTTTGTTAAAACTAGATGATTAGTTATTTATTATAAAGAAGATTTTTATTTTGATCCTAGCTTTAAAATTAATCATAGTTAATTGATGAGTGATTTTTTTTAATTTCCAATTTTTAGAATATAGCTTTTACAATTTTGTTTTTAAAATTGAAATATAGGAAGTGTTTTACATGGCAAATTATACTGTGTACTTGTTTTTTGGTAAAGATTTGTTAAGGGTAGGCCTTCTACATAGTTTACTCATAACTGATTTTTTTCAGTTTGAATATTCTAAGAGATGCCTATAGATATTTGGTACAAAATGGGTCTATGTTTGTTTTTTTTGCACTATGAATAATTATAGATAACCTATATACGTTTTTCTTTAAAAATTTAACTCAACAGAAGTTTACGGATGACTGATTTATGAAAAATTTGAGATTTTGAAAATAAATTCAAAAATTGTGTTCAAATTTGTTTTTAGAGACTTTTTTACACAATAAAAAATAGTATCTGTTAATTTTTCTAAAATAAATTAATTTATCGATAGTTTACTTTAGATAAACCTTTAGAAAATTTTGAAATATTTCCAAATTGCCTTTAATATTAAGTTCAAAGTGGGTATCTGGGAATAGATTTTCGTGATAAATAAATATACTTTTATTTTTTTAAACATAAATCATATAAGGATAGTTTACAAATAACTTAATTTTGAATGATTTTTTTCAGGTATTAGTACACTATATGAGAAAGTATGTAGGATCGTGTCGTGTAATTTATTTTAGTAATCTTTCTCAGAGCACGAGGTCCAAATTCACAACGCGCTACTAATATTTGCTCTGTGTATTCTAACCAATTTATTTTAAATACAATTTTATCTATAGTGTATTTTGTCGATACTCGGGTTTTATAATAGTATTCGGGTGACCTGGTGGTCCAGGGGTAAGGTGTCAGACTTCTGTGCTGGCGGCCGGGGATCAATACCCGGTCCTGGCACAGATTTATCTGATTACCAAACCCTTCCTTCACCTCTGACAAGACATCTTGTGAATGTGGGGAATGCCATTCGGATTCCACGTTAAACTGTAGGTCCTCCATTTCATCTTACAATCACCCTACCATTACACATTAGCGTAAGTGCGTATAGCTCGAACGGGTATTAAGACGCGGTGCTAGTAATAATATAATAGTATTCATGGAGATATACGTAATATAGTCTACATTAAAATGAACACTTGTAAACGTACAGCTGAAATTTCTAAAGAATTTATCCAGTAAAAACCTTAGCTCAGTCGGTAGAACGTCCATCTTCGGGACTAAGTACCCCCTAGTTTAACTCCCGACATGGCCAAAAGGTATATCACTTTTTAAATTTAGATGTGCCATTTCACAGTAGTTAACTAACGCCTGGGACACTGGGCGTGGTGTCTGTTCTAGCATTAAGAATTCTTCGTAAGTATTATGTTGTTAAAATAAGTATGTTCATAAGGGGCATGTTAAATAGGCCTACCTCAAATAATTTAGTACATACATAGACCCTACCTGGTAATTCAGTTTTATCTGAATAAATATTATTAAGTTGCATCAGCTATAGTAGGCTGATGATCTTTCATCTATTCAAATCGAGAATATCAACCAACCTTGGAGTCAAATAGCTTTAAAATGTAATCAGTATATATTTGAAATTGTTATAAAAGTGTATTAAAATCTTTAAGCAAGGCGCAAAGAAACACCTAAAACTATGAAAACCATAAAATGTTAGGTTAGCCTATATTATCTCTAGTAACTACACTGCTTTAAGTTATAAAGAACCTGTGATCTACTCCATTCCTTTTCTACGAAAAAACTACGTGAAGCCACACTCTAGCAGGGTAATGAACGTTGTAAGCCAACCTAATTTAATAACCGAATCACGGTATATAAAAATGTGGTCTCTCATTAAGTCTAAAGTATTTTAATGCTGTATAACTACACTATTATCCACTTCGGTGACCGCTTGGTCTCAGGAGGTGTTATTCAACTTGGGGGTACGCGAATACATCTTAACGGTTATGTAAAATTATATATATAATAACCGCCTTTGTGACCTTGGTGGTCAGAGTCCTTGTCTACAAATCAAGAGGTTCCAGGTTCAGTCTCCAGCACTTCCAAAATTTATCAGTGAAGCAGCGAGTCTGGAACGTGGTCAAACTCAGCCTCGTGAAGACAAACAAGTAGCCACATGAATAAATAAGTAGCAACTCCGGTTTAGAAAATTGAGACTAACGGCCGGTGGGCTCGTTGTGTACTATCATCACTGACGGTGGTGGCTGCTCGGTCGGTATAGCTATCTTGTGGGCTCCCCCCATAGAAAATGGATAAGTATAGAAATGCCACTCTAATGTTGGCAAGTATAACCACATCGCTAGCGCTCGTAGTTTTAGCGCCGCGAACTAAAAGATTCGAAGCGGAAAGTTACACTTGGAACACAACTATTTTTCTATTTCGAAATATTAATTTAACAATTCTTATATCAAATTCAATCAAATTTAACCAAATCCATTATTTTATAAATAAATCACGTTTTAAATCTAGCTAAAATCCTTCATTAAAATAAACAACAAATTGCTAACAAAAGAGTAATGGCGATTTTTACTTAGACTTAACACTTCCTTTTCTATGGACTTCACGTCCACGCATGCGCATTCCTCTGTGACGTCATTACGAGCTGCTCCTAGCGATAGTGCCCTAAACTAGTTTACGGGATTAGCTAGTCCTATAAGAGTGCCCACCCCATGGCTCACACCATGGAATTATATTATATAATTAGGACCATATTTATCGTTCACCACAAAATACCCGGACGTAGGGACATGTAATCTGGAATCTCCATTTATTTGTATTAGATGTAGATTATAGAATATGTATGAATAGCATTATGCACCAACAATTTTCGGTTCGAATTAAGTATACAAATTGTTTGTAGAGGGGTCAAACACAGAAAAAATGATTACATCATTGTTTAGCGTAGGATAGGTTATCTCTCCGATAGCTCTTATTTGATATATATACCCTATTATTACTATCGATAGACATGGGAAGTAATTTAAAATGCAACAAAGAATAATGAAATTCATCTAATTCGGGGCAGTTCATATAATAGAAAAGTAATACTAATAAGTAACAATTTCCCTATGACATTGTGATGTTTGGTTTAACAAATCAAGCCATTATAAGTTATTATTAGACTACTATCAAATGATTAAAGATACCAGTACGTAGGCCTACATTCATTAATCTAATCTTATCTTATTGAAAATAATCACGAGCTAAAAGAGTTAATAGGTATTATTTCTATTGTAATTAATATAAATCTTTAATTTGTACCAAATATTTCTTAAATTAACGTGTTTGTTTAATCCTAGCTATAGTTGGGTGAAACTCTCTGTCTTTACATAATTATATAGTGACTTAAGTTGGCAATATTCGCCATTTGCCTCATCAAATTTTTAGGTTTAAATCTACACTATTCCTGTAAAATAATTTAAAAATAGGTTTCCAGAACTTATGTATGATAATTGTGTTTGACTTGAGTTAATAATTTCCTCCTATCGAATTTGTAGATTTAAATTTTCAATATTTCTCTAAAATAATTTTCAAATATAGACCTTTCGGTTTTTATTATTCCTTCATTTGTACTAAGGAACATAAAAACGAATAAAAACTATGTGTACGAACTATTTTCAAAACATCCCTGTTTTGCCTTCAAACAGAAGTTCTTTGCTCGTGTCAGCATTAAACAACAGGAGAGTGAAGAAAGAGAAACAGGAATGAGGGAGAGAGACAAACAAGTCAACTACAAGTGTACTTCATCCCTTGCTTTTAATTAAAACCAAGAGTAGCAAAAAAGGGGTGCTTCCATTCAGGATATGACCTAACCTCCCAGGAGTTAGGAGGCTCACCGTGATATTTGCATCACACGTCCCCTCTAACCCTCCCCCCTCTCCTCCTCTGAAGCTCCCTTTACCCAACCCAGTCAAACCATCCATCCCTTATGAAGATGATCAGGCTGGATTTGCTACCCTCGTTAGTAGATAGTGTGTAGGGGTTACTGCCAGGATTCAAGAGATGAGAAAAGACAAGACTTTTTTTTTTAACTTGGAATATTTTTTGGGGGGAAATGTATGAATAATTCAAATGTAATGTTTTAGTAGAGGAAGGGAATTTTCGGATGGAGTGTGTTGGTAGATAAGGGAAGCTCATCAGGAAGGTTTTCAACAAGATCGTAAGGTCCGGATGGTTTTAACATGTTCAAACTTACTTTTAATGGTTAAATTTTATTTTATTATACAGGTGTTTCACTGTTGTATAATTTTACATCCTACATTTAGTAAGTTGTAGTTGGTAAGCTGGTAAGTTTTTAATATTTCCGTAGTTAAACATAATTGGAATGGACATCCAAATGAACAAATTATATTAAAATATTTGCAAGATTTATTTTTGTGTCACATTTTTATTGAGTAAATAAGCCAATAATATTCATTAATTATAATATTTATTTCCAATAGACATAACAACTTATTAATATTATTTTGTATATAAAAGTAATTAGAGTTATTATAAAAAGATAAATTAGAATAAATAAAAACCGACGATAATATCAAAATAACATTTGTATTAACTTTGATTCATAAAAATATATTTCACAGTCAATATATTACATCTATATTAAAGTATTTTAAATCATATTTATTCACCCACTTCGATGGCCACATGTTATAAAGCATTTTTCTCGCAATCGACTGGAAGATCGTTGTTCGAATCCTTACTGGATGTACTGAAGGTGTTTTTCCCAATTGTATTAACCTCTCACTCCATGTAAATACTGGTACACTTATTCTAAATTCAACTTCCCTCATTCCTAACACATTAACATAATTGCTACATAAGCGTATGAACCAAATGGATAGTATGAAGCAGTGCTAAAAAAGAAAATATATTTGATAAAATCTACAGTTGTAAAAAGTGAACTTTTTTTAGAGTTTAATTTTGTACATTATTTTAATGCTCCAATATAGAAAAATAAATTTCAGCATGTGAGCCACATTTTAATAATCTATTGTTCAAGAGTGGCCCATCAGACAGAGTATTGTGTCACTATAGTTATAGGCCACTAACAAGTGTAAGAAACCATAATCTTGCAGTATAAGGTGTCATGCTCACAATACGCCGTTGTCACAGTGATCGGAGCTCTAATCACTGCAGGGTGAAGTAAGGGTGGTTCTCCAAAAGTGATTTATTATTGTATTATTTCCACCCTCTTCCCAAGCTAGTTTGAAATCATGAGTGTTAGTAAATGTATAAAAAGTATAGGCATGAATAAAAATACAAAAAATCAATGGAAATCTGCCAATAGGCTAAATAAAAAGTAAAAAATAGTAATTCTACCTTTGTAATAACGTGTATAGTGAAGTGTAATAACATAATAATATACAGTGTGTCCTATTGATTTTTGTTTAGAGAATGCCAGGCGTACGTTGTTATATTGAAGAAACGCCCACGTAGTCATTACCACTGAGGATATTTATTAGATGCTCAGCCATAAACCCTCGAAAATGAGTTAAAGTAAGTATGAAAATAAATACTATAAATTTTGAACAAGTAAAATTATAGATAAACGAATTAAACAGTAGTGTGAGAACTGGTTCTGTTTCTGTAGTGTTTAGCGATTCGTATTTCACCAGGTAGTCAAAGGTTCTATATCGGTTGGGGTACTGGAAGTTTTTTAATAACATGGCTTAACATTCTCTTTAGATATTAATAATTGTAAATTCACTTAAACTTCAGTTTTATCTTGTTATAAAACTCATCCGCCAATAAGTTGGTAGTAAATAATATTAATTAAAATATTAGTGCCCAATTAAATTTAATTAATTAAATAAAACCACGTTAAATTCGTCGAGTAACATTATCCTAGACTTTGTCAGCTTCAAAATAATACTAACTTGTTATTTCATTGAAACCACATTTAGATATGATGAAATGTACTTATTTTTGTAAAATATTTGTTTATTTCATCATTTGATTAACATTATATGTTTCACTTTACAAAAACCGAATAAAATGCCCCAACAAGGTGAATCACTACATTAAATTTATTTTAAAAAATTCTGTGGCTGTTTACGAGCCTTAAATATGTAGGGCTATACTTTGTTATGTGTAACTAGAACAAATTTAAAACTAAGATAGAAAATAAGCTTCAAACCAAAAGCTAATTTTAAAGTAAATGTTCAATTTCTCCGCTTCAAACCCCCTCTAAAAATAAATAGACTACTCCTGTTTTTATGTCTGAAATCTTTAAGTCAACCTCGTCCCTCATCTCTTACAACCGTAAAAACTTCAACCATTTCTTCCTTCATACTTTCATTTCCACAGCGCGTAATTTTCTCCGCACTTTCCACGTGAACGGAGTTTTCATTTTTCCAAATCATCATTTTCTTCCTCTAAAGCTAAGGAAAAAAGTGAATGGCTTAGGTAGTTTGAGAGGGAAAGGCTAACGTCTTTCTTTTGTAGGATAAATTTCCATGCATAAATTTCATCCGCCATTATTTTTATAGACTAACCTATTTTTTCAAAAACTATTTATAGTGCCAGAAGTTTTCAGATCATGATCTATATCAAACTGTGTCAATCCTAATGGAATAATTGCAAAATGTTAACTATCTATTTTCTATGGAACTAAACGTTATGTTTTCAATAATATCAAAGTAATGTTTAGTTAAAATTTTCTTTTTCATGGCATTTATTTGAAATATCTAACACGTACATTCTGAACCGACTGATTATATCAGCACATGACTTATAAAGTAAATTAAATCTAAAACAGACACAACATCCAACCCCCATATTTAAATTCGTCACCGTGAAAGGGGAAACCCCCATTTCACCAATGGTATATTTCCCGGCCCAACCATGAATCGAAACTGGAACCTTTGGCCCAACATACAAGAACACGCTACCGACTGAGCTGAGGTGTCGGACTACTATCGTTTTAGCCTAGTATTATTATTATTATTATTATTATTATTAGCAACATGTCTTCCTACCCATTCGAGTTATACGCACTTAGGCTAATGTGTAGTGGTAGGGTGATTGTGAGATGAAATGGAGGACCAAAAGTTTAACGTGAGATCCGAACCACGATGTAGCCTTGTAATTCCGTATATTCACAATTTGTGATTAATAAACGTGTTGTCAAAGTTGAAGAAAGAGTTTGGCAATCGGTTAAATCTGTGTCGGGACAAAGGATTGAACCCCGGACTCCTAGCACAGAAGTCTGACACCTTACCCCTAGACCACCATGTCACTCATGAGATTAATAGACTAAAAATATAAAACATTTGGTAATATACTCATTGGAAAAGATACATTTTATTTTAATTATATTCTTTGGCCCAACATCTTACTGCCCGTCTCGGTTATCTTCATTTAATTACACTAATGAATTAGGGATGTCGAAGGTAGAATTCAAAGTAAAGGTGCTCACACTTGCATGCAGTGAGAGTGGTAAAATATTTAAGAAAAATTATATCTCAGTACTTATGCCAAGATTCTAATATAGACCTCCGTCAAACTAGATCAGACTAGTATACCACATGTTGACGGTCTTAGATAGTTTATTCACTTTTTATTTTGTCAAAAACTGATTCTTACATTAATCAAATATAAACTTTCAAGATGTTCTCAATTAACTAAGTGTGTATATATTTACCACATTACTCAGATATTTAGATTCCTCGTGCTAGACCTGAGCATTTAGTGTTTGAATTGATGACGTAACTCAAGTTAGTTTATAAGTCATAATCCTGAAATTGACATATTGGAAAAGCGAATTGAGCACGGAACTTTTAATGTATCCATTACAACACACTTTCACTAAGCTATTGTGATTCGTTTTTAGTCCAAGTTTATTATTAACCCATTATTGTAAGGCGTTGAGTTTGTATTGGAAATCATGAAAGTGTCAGGAATACTTGAAGCTGTCAGTAATCAACTAGTCTTGGCTTTAAAGTTGTCAAATATAAGAAGGAGTACACTTTTAGATAATATAAAAATAATTTTCTGTCACAGTTTTTTAAAAACCACTTACTTTATTATTAGTATTATTTCGTAGGGACTGATGTTAACTATGAAAAATGACAACTGAAGGTCGTATAACTTTGCGGGTAAAAATATAGAAATTGTTTTAGAAACTTTTGTAACACTATTTTTTGTTTTTATTGCAGCGTCTTGTTTTAACTGTTAAAAAAGTTCATTCCTAATTAAATTGGATTGTGTCTGAGACTTTCCAATATAGCACATAGAACTACATAAGTACTTAAATATCGAGTAAAGAATTATCTATTTTAGCGCTACGTTAGTGTAAAGTGCTATAAAAATCTGAATTTAGTGTATAAAGATGAAGAGCGTGGATAAGAAAGAAGTGCAACCAAACTAGCGAAAGGAGTGCATAGGAAAAGACTCCCAAAAGACACAAGTGTGAAACTATCCTCATTGCATCAAGTTGGCAATCGAAATTGTACCTGCCCGTTTGTGGTGACAAAGTACAATGTAAGTCTAGCGCCCTAGACCACTAGTCCACTACCTTAGATATTAGATGGATAGGAACAGCTATAACATATTCTATGTGCTCAGGATATATTGTTTGATTACTTCATAAATAGCTCATTAAATAATCATTACCATATGGTAAATAATTATTTTATTAATCTACTATTATAAGGTTTTATTGAGATCAAGTTTCATTTCAGATAGTTTGTGTTGTTTATATGAAATAATTTGGTTTTACACTACTAGAATACATAGGCACGTAGGATGTTAAATATAATTGGATGACTAATATATATATAATATAATATATATATAATGTAATCTCTTAGAAGATTTTTCTGGAAACTGTTGTTATTGTAAAAGAACAAGCTGTGCTTTGCATCATAAAGAGCGCCAAATACCATCAAGTAATTATTCATAGATCAGAGCAAGGCGGAAGGTTTTGAGGCAGTGAATGTTTAGCACAGTCTTGACAGACATTTATCGAGAGTTAAGTGGCACTTGAGGTGCCTTTAATGTCCCTGGCCTCCTACTTCCCCCCCTTCTCTCTCAATCTCTCTCTCTTACCGATATACCCACCCCTTTACCAGCAACCGTTACTCCATGGCTTCTGTGTGACCGCTACTTCACAACATTATGATTGACTCGTTCGTTGTATTTTATATCTTGACAAAGGTTAGCGGAATAAACGCTTATAAATGCAGTTAAAAGTGTTTAGATCGTAAGAAGTTGCTAGATCCATGATTGATACAGGATACAACACCTTAGTTCAATAGATAGCACATCTGCCCTCTGAAATAAAAGTATCAGGTTTGATTTCCATCTATGCCAAAAGAGGTATAGTTGGTAATGAATTAACGACCGGGAAACAGGTTGGTATGTATTTTCTAGGACTAAGTTAAATTATAGGTCAAGCGCTAATATAATCAGTTTATAAAGAGCAATTTTAAATTCTTAGATTTAAAATATATATTATTGTAGAGTGTAGACTATTAGACGAGATTACTTGTATACAAAAATGCACAGGTAGAGGTAATATCACATAGTAAATATAACATAATTATGTCTTGGCACCGCGTCTTACTACCCTTTAAAGGTAGACCTACTAGTTACGCTATTTGTTAGGAGCGAGGAAGGTTAAATGCATAAGAAGTGTACCGGAATGTTATTGTAGGGAGAGTGGAAAACCATTTAGTAAAAGCCACCCTCAATACACCCAACCTGATATCGAGCCCCGATCTCATCATTATCAATCAATTATCTTGCGTCTTAGAACATGTGGCTACCGAAGTAGGTAATAAATAATTATATTAATAGCCTATAGTCTTACTATTAATTATCATTTAAATGACCTCATATTTCATTTGGAGAGAAGACGTAGGCCTATAACCTAAGTTTAATTGAATCAGATGAAATTACTACCGTAAATATAAAAATATAAAAATATAAATATAACAAAATAGATCGTTTTTATAATTGAGCATTTAAATTATTGATTTTATTGTAATTTTTTATATTAATTCATTTTATACGATTAATTAGGACTACTTATTATTATGTACTTAAACCAAAAAGAAGTTACTAAAAAAGTATAGAAACAAGTTAATAGGGGAGCAGTAAAAAGGTTGCCTTTGAAACCATCCCCCTCGTGGTCGTCTGATGTGAGTATAATTTCTAGTTTATTATGAGCTTGGTTTTCTCACAAAGAAATTTTAAAGAAAATAAACTGTAGCAAGGAAGAAGTGATAAATTGTAGCGAGTCTTGAAGTAGAGTTAATATAGTGTATGGAAACATTGGTTCCAGAATGAGGGTTGAGGGATGAGAATAAAGTTAGAGTGGATGGCTCTCCTGGGGTTGTTCTGTAATCAACTTACGTCGGCACAATATACAGGAGATTCAAAAATATGGAACATTATTTACTCTTGAAAAAGTTTTAAGACAGTTAAACTAGTTTTTCATCAATGCCATTAAAACAAATTATTCAAAAACAATCAACACAGCATTGGACTAATGGAAATGCTTATTTAAATCTATAATATAAGAATATTTCGATATTATAAAGATTATAAGCCTATCATTGGAATGATGTGGAATTTCACAAGGGTGTGCAGGACCTTTTAAAACTGGATCTTCCGATAAATTCCCAACCTCGTGCGAATATCTATTTAAAAAATTCTTAAGAAAGCTGAAAACTGACTAATAATAAAATATCTAAAAAAATATACAATATTATTTTTAGCACCACGTCTTACTACCCATTCGGGTTATCGCGCTCATATACTAATTATAGTAGTGGTTTAGGGATGAGGAAGTTTGAATTTAAAGAAAGTGTACTCGCATTTGCGAGGAGAGAGAGTGTGGGAAACCATTCAGGGAAAGCCACCTTCAGTACACCCGACTGGGATTGACCCACGATCTCCCCGTTATCGGCAGTCGGGTCTATTAAATCCAAATTGAGAACAAAAAAATCATAAGATTATTGGGTTTAAGATGGGATTAAATGGGCCGTAGCTAGTTACGTGGATCAGCACAAGAATCAACAATTTGTAATAAATATGTTCACTAGTACACAAAACATTAGTCTGTAACCTATTAGTATAATATTGTATCTAGCTAAAAGTCTTATTAGGAGAAATCTGCTGGAAATTTGCTCAAAGCCTGTTATATATATTTTTATACATGAATAGTTTATGTATTTCACAAGAGGGACAATGTCTAAAGTGAAATCAAATTATAAATGACCTATTAATAATAAAATACAAGATCAATAATGTCGTACATAATATATAAAATAATGATATAAGAATGCACTTTAACAGTTATAAAAACGACTGTTGATTACGTGAATGTTGATATTTCATGTTCTGTGTGTTTTCAGGTGAATCATCAAAACATAAACTTCAAGAGGCCAGTATCATCTGTGAAAGGTTTATATTTAAATTAAATTAAATGTAATTATATAACCATCACTATTTTTAAAATTAGGTAACATCTAAACATTTGTGTTTCAAATTTCAATAGTAAATACGTCGTGTAATGTACTCAACTTTATTAAATAAAAATTAATAACTTCAGATTTGAATCAAATATACTTTGAAATATTTGTACATATTTCTATATTTATTATTAAGTTTTTCGTTACTAAACGTTGGTTTCACAATGGACTATTTTTGTGCTAAGCCTCTTGATGGTTATTAATACTATCCAACAACTATTCTAATGTTAGTTAAAAGGGGGG
>CABFOV010000005.1:444928-486694 GCA_902141375.1 Timema poppense | reverse complement strand
ATATATATATATATATATATATATATATATAAATGTGTGTGTGTGTGGGAGGAGAGAGAATGTTGTAAAAGAAAAAGTGTTTATGAGAGAAAGTGAGAAAGATTGTTTGAGATATATATAAAGAGAATAATTGAGGGAGAATGCGTGATAAAGCGTGTGAGTATGTGTGTGTGTATGAAAAAAATAATGTAAAATTTTGGGAAACATATTATGTGAAAGAGAGTTTGAGAGAGAAAGAGATTAGCTTAGAGAGAGAAAATTAGAGTGAGAGAGAGTTAGAGACAAAGTTTAACAGCGCGTTTGAGAGAAAGTTAGAGAGAGAAATTAAGAGTGTGAGTTTGAGAGAGAGAAAGTGAGTTTGAAATATAGAAAGCGAGATTGATTTATAGAGATAGTGAGTGATTTATGGAAAGTTTGAGAGAGAGCTTTTGAGTGATAGAGAGCGAGCGTTTGAGTGAGAGAGCTTTTGAGAGTGAGCTTAAGAGAGAGAGAGAGTATAATAAAGATAATGTGAGATAAATTGTGTGATAGAGAGTGTATGTGAGGGTAGATAGTGTCTGAGAGAGAGGGATAAAGTGTGAAAGAGAGAATGAGAGAAGATCATATGAGAGAGTGTGTGTTATAGAGTATGTGTGTGATAGTGTGAGAGAGAGTGCTAGATAGAGATAGAGAATGTGAAAATATAGATGGGGTACACAAAACATTACGGTACTATGAAATATCATTCCCTTAAAATTAAATGTCAACATGGAAACATAACTGAACTTACTGTATTTGTGAGAATGTGAAAAGATAGATGCGTTATACAAAACCTCACTTTTAAATATCATATCCTCCAAATTAAGCGGTAAAATGAAAACATAACTTAACTTATGTACATCAAAACCCATTATTTAAAAAAAATTAACACAAAAACTCACACTTAAATAGTTAAAATGGCTATTTTTAAACATTATTCAAGATCATTTCATCATTTTTGATCTTATAATACATACCAAAACATATTTAAACATTATTTTATCATGCGCAAAACCAAACGTAGAAAATATTTTCACGAATTTAATATAACCTTTTAAATTTTGAATCATGCTCAATATTATTGATTTAAATGCGAATTAACGATAACAACATTCCAATAAAAAATGTTTCCCCAGTTTAGGAATCTCATTTTAGATGTGTTATGACCAACATCCAAAGATAAATATTCAGTCAAAGAGAAAATCGTGATGTGTTCAGACCAACAAATAAAGATTGAGTTATGATTCTTTAAACAAAGAGATATATTTTATTTTAAAATGCACAGCCATGAAGCAAATAATGGTTTCCATGATGATTATCCAAGGAATGAGAAACTGAAAACTTACTGTGAAAATCGGGTTTTCTTGGAAAACTACAATTTTTCCCGACATTCTGGACTCCTAACCGTTAAAATGAGTGGTCGTTTGTCAAAATCTGGTTAGTACTTCCTCGTAATTTCTATTACTCGAAACCAGCTTATTGAATTATATATAATATGTTCTTCTTTATTACATTAAATACAATATTATGTATATAACTACTTAAATTAATGTTAGAAATGAACACCATTAACTTCGATACACTTTTCAATTATCTTAATTTAATTTTGATGATCACAAGTGTAGTAATTAGAATAGGTAGATTGTAAAGAAACGGCAGAGCGTGTGACTCTAGCGAAGTCAAACCAAACAAGCTCACTTAATAAAGTACGGAACATTTTAAGTTTCATAGGATATTTTACATAACACAGTACTTAATACACATTTGTCTTCTCTTTGTCTAATAAAAGCCTTTTTTAAAACACCTTGTCTTACTACGCATTTGGGTTATACACTTAAGTACTAATTATGCTAATGAGTTAGGGATAAGGAAGGTTGAATTTAGAGGAAGTGTACCATTTATGAAAAAACACCCCCAGTGCACCCGACCAGGAACGAACCATGATCTCCCCATCACTGTAAGTCAAGTATATTGAGAGATTAGCCCCTTAGAACATATGACCATCGAAGCGGGTTAGTTGCCACCATCTGCTATAGGAAGAATTGCTACGAGACACGTAGTGCTTAACTGCACAGTAAACTTTGGGACAACCTGTATACCCGCGGCGGACCAACTGGTGAATGAAATTGTATCTCGGAGAGGTACTATAGGAGCCAAAACCTGTTTAGATTAAATAAAATTGGATAATGTATAATAGTAGGAACTGTTTTGATACTATGTAAATAAGGCCTGTATTTAAAATTGTAAGATGCAAGGCCAAATTAGATTGGTAATTAAAAAAAAGTATATATATGTGTGTGTGTTTGTGTGCGTGTATATATGTATGTGTGTGTGTGTGTGTGTGTGTGTGTCGTCCGCCAAATATGCCTAGGTTAACAAAAAATATTGGTTTCGCCAGTTTGCAGTATTACATTATTAGTTTAACAGAACATTAGTAAATTATTATAATACAGTGGGTTCCTGATAATTTGGACACGTTGGGACTATATAACTATGGATCAACCAAGCAGTGGCCCCAATAAAATGAAATTTTAAGCAATGACCTGAAAAACGCTTTCTAACAGAGCCAAAAATTATGAATAAATTAGGCTAGTGTGGCATCTAAAGAAAGAACAATATATTTAATTTATATTGGTACAAACATGTATTTAAAAACAACTAAAGCTCAAACAAACATATAATGCTTATGTAAAATGAAGATAGTAAAAATAATGACCGTGTAAAACAAAGATTGTACATTAATAAACGTTCTTACTTAGAAAACAAATACTAGGTGCACCATGAATTGTTCTTTTTATGAACTGCAACTGACCAAAGTCATTAACTTTCTGCATGAAATAACATCTCAATTTAGCGATGTATTTCATGATCTTTATGTTTCTAGCGTGCGTGCCACCTACACACATTTTGTTGTCAAACAAGACCTTCACTGCCCCAATCAAGTGGAAAGTTGGCCCAAATAAGCGGGACAAATTCAAGCTAAATACTTTTTAGTCTCTGTTTTTCAAATGTTGCCCCAAATATATGGCTACCCCATTTAACCAGTGACCCAATTATCCAGAATACACTGTATATGTAGTTTAAGCAAGGACAAACTATAAGTATGTAGAATTTATACATTAAAAAAAATATATTCATATCTCAATGTAAATATGAAACAAGTAACGTTCGTATATAATACTGTGCTCGCTGTTTAATTCAAGTGTACATTCTTTGTTGCCATTTTTAATTTAATAATTTGCATTCGACTTTGATATGAGGGGGCTAATGCTCTTGATCTTGGGCATTCAACCTTATCTACCTCTGATTTCCTGACGTATGGAGGAATCCAATTCTGAAGTGGGGACACCATTAAAAGGTGAATTCCATCATTCCCAGATGATACAATGAATGATACGCGAGAATGATGATGGAGGAAACCAGAGGGGATCTAAAGTTTAACGTGGGATCCGAACCGCGGTGGTGGTCTGTCATTCCACACATTCCCAAAGCGTGAAAGCACACACTTTGCCAGAGGTGGAGGAAGGGTTTGGTAATAAGATACATTTGTGCTGGGACCGGGATTTGAGCCCCGGACCCCTACCACAGAAGTCGGACACCTTACCCCTAGACCACCAGGTCCCCTCCTTTGATTTATTTCATTAATGACTCTGAACACATAATAGTACTATTATTATGTTATTTTACATATACAGCACCATCAAAATTCATTATCATGACTAGAAGTTAATGGAAAAGATATTTATAAAAGTCTACAAGACTCATATTTACTGCATTTTTTCATTGAAAATCTATAATCTTTCGCTCTCTGAGACCAAAATATAAGGTTTTTTTTAGGTACTTCAAAATAAGCTTTCAGTTCATGTAAACATCAAATAATGTTTAAAACTTGCCGTTACAACAAGACCTAAATCTAAACATTCAACAGAGAGTAAAATAAAAAAAATTGAAAAATATTTATCTCGCTTCTTACCCCCCTCTCATTCAACCCTCTTTCAAAAAAGTATTCTGTTGAGTCAGTGAATACTAGCATAAACAAAAGGCGTAGACAACTGTTTACTTTAATACTTTGCTTGCTTGAAGCAAACACGATGGAAACGTGTTATAGAATTCAGTCGCCATCGCTTTTAAATGGTTTAGTCTATAAGAAAAAAAGAAAAGAAAAACACAACATGTAGTTAATTTAAAGCCACTGATAGCTTCCATATACTTTCAAAAAGTATCATCGTGATTTATAGTAGGCTATGGCTTCAGTTTTGACAACAGGTAAAAACCTTTCCCCAAACAAAGCAACTATCGTATTTTGTAAAAGAATATGTGTGTTTTGCCTACTCTTTAGAACATTATAACGATTAAAGTATGCATTTATTGACTGAGTTGAGGAAGGTCCTGTTTTAATTCGACCGCTAAAGATTAAGTCTGTCTTCTTGTCTGTCCATATGTTTGTTCCACGATTACTGCTAAATGCGTGGATCCATTTTAAGTAAATTTGACAGGGATAATTTTTGAACCAAGGTCGTGAATGTATATGGTTTTATTGTTGTTGTTTTTAATTTCGACATGTATTGTGAAATTTACGTCTTAAGCCACGTGGCCAACGGTTTTTATTTAGAAATATAATGTAGTGTTTAGTATAATTTTAATTTGTTTTCGGTCCAGCTTGATCACCTAGGTAAAATATTAACTTGAATACCAAAGAGTAATATTAAGACCATGGTAACGATAAAAACATGAAATTATTTTTAACTTGATGTACTTAGCATTTTTTTAATAGAAAGAGACAGGTCTGCTGTTCACAGAACTATTATATGATATTTATCATATTATATTAATTACCAAGCATTACAAACTGTTATCTTATTCCTATCTAAACATCAATTAAATTTTGTTGATTAAAGAATAATATTATTATTAACAAATAATCAATTATTGTGATCTTTTAAAATGGATTAAAATGGAATCGGTGGTCACGCATACTAAATATTAGGCTGCTATAGTCTGGCTTTACAATGCGTAAGAAGTTCAATTCCCAAATGGGTGAACCAAGATTTTTTTTCTAAATGTTTTACCATTTCTCTCTCTGTCTTTCTCTCTTTCTCTCTATGGAAGTGCAGAAGAATTTCCTTTCAATTTTACCTTTTCCGTATCTATATCACTATTTTGGTCAGAATGTGTAGGCCTATAGCTTGGAGGATTAATATGACAAGCTAGGAGAAAAACTAAAATGGAAAATATTTTGAAGGCTTCAAGTAATTGTATACCTAATCTGTATTATATTTGGTGTACATTAACTCAACAATGATAAAATGATTTAATCTGGGAGATATGGACTATTTTAATAAATACTAGATTGAGGGTAATGTGAAATAAGAGTTTAATTATTATAAATAATAAGCATATCTAGCCTTTTTAACACTATTGAAATAAGATTTGGTGAAAATATTATTATTTGAATATTTTCATTTAATTAAAATTATCAACTTCAAAAAAAGTTCGTATTTAATTTTAAATAAGATGTAAAATTAACATTTTATAGAATTTTAGTAGAAAATAAATAATTTGAATATATTAAATAATACTAAAGTGTTTCTATAATAATAATATGAGTTATAAAATTAATATATTGTTTTATTTTATTGTAAATAATTAAAACCATGTTTAATTATTATTTCAGATCATTCAAAGAAGACTTGTGATGTGATGGATCATAAATGCCAAGCGGTTTTTAGTCAAGAATGAACGAGAAGTAAATAATCAAAATTCAAGCCAAATTTAATTATATTTATTTTTAAATGTATTTTATATTCGTCTAACTATTTAATAACATAATACTGTATTTAAGATAATAGTTAACAGATATACAATAATGTATAAGTTGAATTTAACTATATAGATAATATCCCTGTTAGTATTGATTTATAAAGTGTTCTATAATTTTATAACTAATTTACTATACATAGAATTAGGTTTAAAATAACATTATTTATAATTTGATGGTTAAGTTATTTTTATTTGTATAGTGCAGTATGAGTAATTTGAATAAAAACATTATTAAAGACTTAAATTCTAACAATCAAGTTATTATAATATATTATTTTCTTTAAAACTACAATATTAATTAATAGATTAACTTTTTATTTCATATAGCCTACCTATGTACTCAAAAGATTAATACACCAAAAATACAACATATTTCATAATAAAAGTAATGTACTTGAGTATTGAGATTTAAAAAAAAATATGTTTAAAAGTCTGGTACGGGGTCTAATTAGTTTAGTTATCAAATAAAGTATGCTGTTATATTGTTAATAAAATAGTTTATTTTCTTTGTAAACATTATATTGGTACTTAGTAGGTAGGTTAGGCGAAGGCAGTGTTAATTATTTATATTGGCTATGTTTTAATATTGTTATCAATTACACTTAACCAAGGCACTATATACTAACTTTAAGAAAAATTGAGTTTGGCTTAATAAAGACTGATATCAAATTTAACAAAAATTATGCATTTATAGAATAATCGGTATCAAATTGTTATAATTTTCTTATATATAATAATAAGGGTATATTGAGATTCACTGTGGCTTTATTTTTCAATAAAGCCTAATATGTTTAGAAAAAATGTAAAGCTACTGTTCATAAATAATGTTTTATTTTAGAAGTATCAGAGAAATTTTAGAAAAATTATTTGTAGTAAAATGGAGACAGCTTTTGTAAAACACTGTTACTGTTTAAGCGCTCATCTGGAACGGTTAAAAACCAACTAACAGTTTCACCCTCTTTAAAATACATTAAATTCAACTTTTCATTTAGTAACATTTTTTCACAACTCAAAACACTAAATGTTGATATAAATTAAACAAGAGAACTGTTAGAAGAACTAATAATAATAATAATAATTCTAATGACGTAACGTTGAGTGTTGCCAGGGTAAGCAGAACTTGTTTAAATGGTACCTGTTAATTGGCATATCCCTAAGTAGAACCTCCGTTGGTCAGGGATCAACGAACATAAACTCCCATATAAGATATATCAGAACCTTTGTGTGAATGGTCAAATGGAGACAGAGTGGGTGAAAGCATATCACAGATGCAGTTTTAACAAGCTCCGATTGCCCTGGCAAAACTCTATGACATGCCGTTGAATATTTCTTTCTTAATATTTTCGAACATACCTCTAGAATGTTTTATAGCATTTTCATGGGTTTGATAATACTTGAAGTAAGATGAATGGGTCTATTGGACTTCTCAGCTTTATCGACTTTATAAAAATAGCAAATTATGAACATTTAAAAAAAGTATATCTTAAGGAAAGACAATATACATAACATAGCAAAATACTGTGGCTTTTTGTGGGTTGTTCCCAGAGCAAAGCAGGCTCGATATGACTATACTAGTTGCAAACTGTTCCCTCCCCTCTATATAAAGTTGACAAACCACACACACAATAAGGTATCGTGCGAATGTTTGTATATTGGCTTTAAAGAATATGTTTGGAAAAGAGTGGGAGGACACATTATTCTAGTACAGTCCCGTCAAGCCTAGCTTGCCCTGGTAACAACAAACAAGCCACATCTTTCAAAATATATCACTGTTTAACTTAAATAATATATGTAAGTGTAGATATACTGTTTGTATTTTTAACTATGTTATAATTATTTGTAAACATACCTAAAGTTAGGTAGACTATATACTAGTCCACAGAAAATTTGTATTTAATTTCTAGATAAATAGATTTAAATAAATTATTTCATTTTAAATGTGTATTTATTAGTTTAGAAAACACATTCAGATGAAATTATGATGTATTAAAATAGCTTGAGAAATAATAATTTGGTTAAATCTTGTGAAGTTTATGACAGATAATAAAAATTAAACAGCATATTTCTCAAGACAAATAATTCAATTGAACTCTATTCTCATGAGTGTACACAGATAACAAATTAGTCTCGTGTGGATTACTTATTTAGCTGTCAATGCAATTTTTATTACTGTAGTGTGAGCTACAAAAGTGTAATTAATTTAATCTTTATCAGACAATCCATTTTATAAAGTTGTTTTAGTGATATTAGTTACCACGGAATGTATGGCATCGACTTCAGCCCTCCTGATAATGTTGGACAGGCAATGGTGTACAGTAGTTATGAGGTGCGGGTGGAAGGGGAGGGGAGGTGTTTGAACCTACTCACACATACACACCACATCCAGATGCTAGAAATAATGGATTTAATGTGTTAATTTAGCTAACTAAATTTATTTTAATTATGTTTGTATTGTTTTTGAAACTATAATATATATACACAATCTACGGTAGCTGAATGCATTTACGATTCTACCACAATAAACTGTCAATTTATTTAGCAGTTCAATACTTAGCCCCGATTATGCGCTCTTTGAGGCGTTGAGCCAAACAATTTAAAAGAGTGGTACGTCATGTGGTAAATAACAGAACTGATAGCGGGTTGTGTGACCATTCACCAGGCGAGGCCGTCTGTCCTCTAAAACCGGCTTTATTTCGTCTCGTCTTGTATTTTAGAGGATTGTTTGCAATTGCAAGTAATTGTCCCAAACAGAAGTTGAGAACACGCACACAAAAAAAATTAATAAATAGAAACTCAACAAGAAATATTAGCCTAAGACTAGACTATATATTTTGAATTCACTTAAAAATTAACTTTAAGAAAATGTCATCCTCATATAAATATATATTTTTTACGATGACCTCCCACAAAAAATATAGATCCCCACCTCTGTACACTGCTAATATATTTGGTCCTTAAAATAAACTGTCTATTTGGTTATTAGTTTTCTTACCTTAATTTAAATAAACCGTCAGTGACGTAGCGTGGCTTGTTGGCAGAAAAAGCAAAGTTAGTTCAAAGTGTATTTAGGTTACTTACTCCATGGAATGGCATGCCACCTATCCCTAACTTGAGCTATTTATATCCAGTACACCCTAATATACTCTACCTCCTTCCGGTATATTATAATGTTTGCCAACAATAATACTCGCAAACAAAATATGTGTCCTACATTGACACTAAAAACAAACATTCAATCACAATCATGTACACTAAAGATGTACGAAAATATTTACCCTTCGTTGATTAGTTCAAACTGTACATGTGCATTATTCTCATCATTCAATAGAACATTTAATGGTCATGTATACACATTAATACATTCTCACGTTAGGTATGTAGAGAAGAGCCTATTAAAGATAAGTCAAATGGGTACCTAGTGGTGAGAACATTATCACAGTGTCAAGCTCTGCTTACCCTGACTTAGCTTTATTATCATGCATTTTTAACTTTCTATTGAATAATTAGATAATTTTGGTTAATTCTTTTGCACTGACAATGGTGTAAAAACTATGTTTGATGTATTCACTCAATTTTAATAAAATCAAGGAACGGCTCTTGATACACTTAACTTACATATAATACAAATACCTATGGTTGAAGATTAAGTCCACCAGGGATGGCTCACGGGTTGTTGCTGGGGAAAGCCATGGCTGACGGGATTGAACAAGTGAACTGCTTCCTCCTCTCACTATCAATTTGACCAACCACACACACACAATAAGGTAGTGGGCGAATGTTTATAATTTGAGTTTGATACTCAATGGGAGAAAATAAAACATTGGTAAAGACCCATCCAACCTGGTTTTCCCTAGCAACAACTCACGAACCGCCACTGTCATCCTTTAAATATTGCACACCACTAACACTGTAAGTTGGTATTCAGGGTTGCCACTATTTTCTTACTAACAAATTCCCTGCGTTTTCCAGGTTTTTTTAAAAGGAATTCCTATTTTTCCAGGCAGATTAAATTGAAGAAAAGAGTAGTGGAATTTCATTTTTCTTCAAACTGACGAGTGTGAACTCATGTAACTATGTTTAAAACAGGAGTGTTTAAGATTTATGAGAAAATACATCTTATGTCGCTTCACAACTCTTGTTTAAGGGGTAATAAGACAACTTTTAACTAGCTTGCTTTATTACACTTTTTCGTCCATCATTTTTTAACCTTTCAGTGAAATTCCCCTAAATAAGCAATAATTCCTGTATTTTTACTATATTTTGCAAAATTCTCAGTGTTTTTCCAGTTTTACAGACACACAAAAAAACACGTTTTATCGGTTTTCCAGGTGCGTGGAAACCCTGGCATTGTATCTGACAATGAGTGTAATCTATTCTCACTCGATGCATTCCCGCTGATTTGTGTCAGTAAAATGAGCTCAACTGTTAAAATGTATCTTGAGCCTCCACATAAAGATGTGTAGGCTATATTTTGAAAGAGAAGACTATATAGTTTTGATTCGATTGAATTTAATTTTAATGTCAAAACACGTAAAAGATATTTCCCATGTACAATTTTTGTTCCGTATTAATTTACGTAAACACTCACACGTCACCAATTTAATTGCAAATAACTGACCCCCATATTTTTGTATTCTAATCGTCTTGTCTAAGAATAAAGCCCTATAGAAATTCTTTTTTTGTTTTTTTGTTATTCCAGTCATTTGAAAGTTAAAAACCTTTTTTTAAACAATAAAATCATTATAGTAATTACTTTTAATTAAAATTTACATAAAAAATATTCATAAAACTTTTATGTGCAGTACAATCAATGCATTCAAAGACTTTTTTTTGTTAATTTTGTCATTTGTCGATTGGTTCAGAAGTCAAATAAGCTGCATTTTTAGAATTATTTTTAGTTTTCAAATTTATTTTCCTTAAATTTTACTTTTATTTTCTTGTCAATGGATGATAAAAAAAATCCATTTCTGGTCAAACTAGAAGGTCTAAAAAAGGTTTTATACCAAAATTATGTATTAAATTAAGATAGCTATTGTTTATGGTTTGTTTAAATTTTAGTTCTATACAAAGCTAAGCAACACAAGATATGTGTATTTTTTGCTCTACCATGTACAGTATTTGATATGTGTGTTTATTGCATTGCCTAATTTTATATTTGATTTGTAGTTAGCTTTAATTAAATTATATTACACATGAATTTGAAATGATAATAATATCTTCAACATACAATTAAACTTTAATTTAAAAAGATCTACAACAACTACTCTATTCTTTAAGTTTTAATATTTTAAGATAATTTGGTCGTGCAAAATGTATAGGGACTACATATCTTCTTAAATTGTTAGCAACGTATTACAAATCATATTTAAAGCATATAATTGAGAAATAACATATTATATGACAGGAAATGGCACGAACTTTTATTCTACTCTATGTATTTGTCTAAAAAAAAGATGTCATCAATTTATTTAACTATACTTACTCAAAAGTAGCATAGTAACATTTTGAAGTAAAATGACAGAATAAAACTATCAAAGAAAGACAATTAATATGTGTAAATGTCACCAGGAAAAATACTAATGTATTTACAATATTTTATTGATATGTTATGGTCTACCTACATTCAGGTCACCAATATAAATTGTTTTAATGTTCGAAGTAGAAAATAAATTTTACATAATATGGTTTTAAACTAGCAATCAGCAAAATATAACATTGTAGGGCCTATATTATTGTGAGTGCCTGTTTTAAAAAAAAGCATAGTATTTTCAACTTTATTCTTGAATTTATACTGAAATTGAGATTAATATAAGAAATAATTATAAAAATTTAACATTTAAAAACGTTTTTTTTATCAATTTTACTTACTGTAAAACATTTTTAGACAAAATAATCATTCGTTTAATAATACATTAAAGGTATTTGATGCCAACAATTTAAATAAATTCAAGGTATAATTTAACCAGCAGAAAATTTAAGCTCTAAATGTCTGAATATTAATGGAACCATAGATTTTCTGGCATGTTTTCTTAAAATAGTAATTTATAGGGCGTATAATCCTAGTAATTAGAAAAGAATACAAACATTTGTTTAATTTAACCTTAATCAGATCATATATTCAATTTAATTAAATTTCAAGAAAGATGCAGTTATGTTGAGCTAATAAAAAATGTCATTTAATTAAAGAACAACATCTCAATAAAACGAGTATCTAAAAAAGGTAATATACGTTTGGTTTCAAGCCTTTTTTTCTTAATATTCTACAGTAGAATCTAAAGAACTAACAAACGATTGAGCTTTATATAAAATAGGCTATATATTTAACTGTCTCATACGTTATGTTTAATTTTGTATTGTAATTGTATTCGTGACATGTTGATGGAAATATCACATTATTTTAACAAACACACAATCCAGCTCATAAACAAAGACTCCTCTGCTTTACATTTTAGTTGGTTATATTTGAGGTGCAGTTAATCTAGGAAAGAGAAAGGTAATTAGACAACATGGAACCATTTGATTAACTTTAGATGCGCCTATATGTATATGCCTATGTATAGGCCATAGTCCCTATATGCGACTTATTATAAATCACATTATAGCAGACCCTACACATATTACATTATTCCTTTACGATATTCTAAATCTGGATGCGTCTTTTACTTTTCTTTAATGCCGCTACGAATATCGTCTTCTTTTCTTCCTTCTCTATCCCCTTCACAATAGTTTATAACTGCCATATCCTCCAAGAAACATGTTTTTCTACCTCTTTCATGGCCTTCGTACAATGGCTGTCCTTATAGCTAGTATCGTAGTTAATATACAATGTAGCTAATAGATGGCGCTGTAAATCGCACCAAAGTTACAGCCACCGCGTTGTGGAGCTACGGCTAGGACACGAGGGTTGAGGATAGCTAAATAGGTTTAGTCCTACACTAAAACAAGTTTCCTTAAGGCGACTCTACCAGGACAAGCAACATAGCCTCCATGACGCACGTTCAATTGCATGGGCATGAGCCACACCTTAGGGGGGGCTCATATTGATCATCGACCACGGGTATATAAGAATGTTGAATTACTTTATTCACTCAAAATAGTGATTATTTTTTCATAATTATTCCTGTTGGGTAGTCGTTATACTCACTTGTATAAACTTGTATACAATAATGTATATGTTTATTTAATTTTTTTGCACCACGTTTTACTAACCATTCGGGTAATACACTTACGTACTAATTACACTAGTAGTTTTTAGGGGTGAGGAAGGTTATTTGTATAGTAAGTGTACCCTCTTTGTGTGGAGAGAGATTGTAAAATCACCCTCAGTACACCCGACCGAGATTCGAACCTAAATTTACAGTCTAGTCTACTGTGGGAGTAGCGCTTTAGTAACTTACTTTCCTATCTTTAGTCATTTATGTTTACAGGTTAAGTGCTGTTCCTTTGGTTCAATTTATAAGTGTTATAAACTCCGTTTTCCCTGACATAGGCCTATAGCAGTCTTGCCCTGAACTATATTACAGTGTGACCCTATTTTTTAAGTTGCACCATAGTGTAACTCGTCAAGGTAAGCCTGCTACCTTTCAGGGTAAACAGAATGTAGGGCCTACAGATATTATTACATACGGTCTTCATTTAATTTGTTTCGCTAAACTGTAACTAAGAAGACGAGAGTTGGCTAACATGGAATGTAAGGGGGTATTTAATTTATCCACCTATCCCTCCACTTCCTTCTACTACTACACCTTATACACCTATATGGGATGCTTATAAATATGAATAAACTATACTATCAATGTATTTAATATCCCACGAGTGCCTGTGGAGGCTGGGACGTGATGGATTTTGTTTAGATGTGCTATTAATTATTAATTAATAGTGTAAATATATGTTTAAAATGGGAATTGAATAAATTCTTACTAATAAAAGTTTGCATAAGTATTAGTGTATACATTATTTAGAATTAAAAAATCCACCAAAACAAAAACATGGTGGGCTTCTTTTAAGTTAATGTTCCCGCAGAAACGTATAGCCAAATTAATAGTTTCAAGGACATTTCACTTAGCTCATTATAATAATGTTATAGCATAGGGTATATTTAAGTCACAAAGGAGATTCATTATAATTATAACTTAGGTCAATTTATAGCCTAATATTAAAATATGTCCAAATTGTTTATTAATAATTCGAGTAATAATATAAAATGTAATAGAATTGTCCTGTCGTGAAATGTTGCCAGGACAAGCACAGTTAGTTTAAACTGTAAATGTCCTCATTTCTCAGTAAAACACCCATTGGTCAGGCATCAACGAAAATATATTTAAAATGTTAGGTATATCATTCAGAATCTATGTAGGCTAATACTGGTCAAATGGGACAACGCGATCTATAACATATGACAGGTAAAGTTTTAGCCTGGTAACCACCAACGACAAGACAATGTAAAATAAATGTAAGGCTATAGATAAGTGGCTGAAGTACCTGTTCTGTGAGTGGATTAAAGTAATAAACAAATATCTGGTTATTATTATTATTATTATTATTATTAGCACCGCCTCTTACTAACCGTTCGGGTTATACGCACTTACGCAAATGTGAAATGGTAGGGTGATTGTGAGATGAAATGAAGGACCTACAGTTTAACGTGGAATCCGAACCACGGTGGAGGCCTGGCATTCCTCACATTCACAAGATGTCTTGTCAGAGGTGAAGGAAGGGTTTGGTAATCAGATAAATATTTGCCGGGACCTGGGATTGAACCCCGGCCGCCGGCATAGAAGTCTGACACCTTACCCCTAGACCGCCAGGTCACCATCTGGTTATTGGAAATGATTATTCTTTATGTTTTTGGTAAAATACCTTTACTATTTTACCCTGTTCATCTGAGGGGTGATATAAATATTAAATTGTTACCTCCGTGTTTATTTTATTTAATATTAATGGATAAAAATATCAATGAAAAGTTTTACTTTATCTTCATGGCTGAATGGACTGGGTAGTTTTTGAGTCAGTGGATGGGGGTTCTCAGTAATTTGACATTTTAGTAATGCAAATATATAGTTACACGTATGTTTATATTTGAAACATATCAGGAAGCCAACAAAAAGAACACAACCGAAATGGAGTCCTTGAATGTAATATAATTGGATGGAGACGTCTACATGATCCTAAAACTTTGTATCTAGAGTCAACTTCTGAGAAACATATGAACTAAATCAATGGACAAAGAATTTTTGCGATACCTTCCTAAAGTCAATCCTAAGAGTATTATCGTGCATCATGAATATGTAATATTGAATTCAGATTATGAATATATGCAAAAAATAATGGAAACTAAATCCAGATGAATTATATTGTACATTCATTTAACTTTGTCTGACAATGGATGGGGAATAATTACAATTTATCTCGTTTACTGTATCTACAACTTTTTAAATAAGTTTATCTTCATCAGTTAATTTAAGATAACTTATATGTTTCAACTTATAAAAGGATTTATTTAGAAATGATTTATACGGTTATTGAAAAATATAACTATGATCATAATACATGTATATAGTTTTAGGAAACAACTATTAAAAAGGTAGTTTTTTACTTACTCTTCAACATTTATTATTGAAATAAAATTGGATTTTGTCGTAGCCTACAATGAACATTTTAAAATGATATAGACTATTTATAGTAGATCACATTATAACAAGCATTTTAGTTCAAAATCAAGATAAGACCAAAGCGTTAACTATTTTCTAAAAATTTTAAAGAAATAATTCACTATTAAATATTTAATACAAACTACCTAAATTTTTCATTTGTAAAAAAATCCATTATCGAAATTTTTACTAGCAATTAATTTTTTTATCAAATATATCACTAATGTCCAGTTTAAAATAGGTATTTATTGTAAATACATCAACAGTTTTTTTAAACTAGATATATATAAATTGATTTTAGGATAAATATACATATTTTATAGTGAAACATGTTTTTAAATAATTTTTTAAGTGTTAAGAAGTTTTAAGTTTTGTGAACACATTAATTTCAATTTCTAATCGAATCCGAATCTTGGCTAATTTACTAGAATCGAATCCAAATCAAAACTACTGTCTAAAAAAATAGAGTTGAGTTAGAATTGAATCTCATACTAAATTAATTTTTATCGAATCGAATCCTATGCTTAAAAAGAAAAATTGGATCTAATATTTTATTTTAAAAATAGTTTCAAATGTGTTAATTTACTTTAGGCTTACTATGATAATGTTCAAAATCGAATCTGTGCTAAGTTTCCGAATTCAATCTAATAATAAAATATTTCAAAAAATGTTGATAAATATTTTAGACTCATTTTAGGTTTATCAAAAATATCAATAAATAACACTAATCTTAAAAAAGAAAAGAATAAATTAAAGATAGCACCACTTTTTTTAATAATCATAGGCCTAGTACAAGATATCAACTGTCACAAACAATTGTCCCCCACGTAATTACTTTACGACCTAGCACTTATGTTAATTTCTCTCTTCACTCTATCACGCCACTAGTTTCCGGACGGATTATATTAATTTCTTAAGTAAGTAAGAATTATAAATTCGAATTTTGAGTTAGGCCCGCTGAGTCTGAATCTGAGATTTATTGAGATTCGAAATTTTGAAATGAATCTGAATCTTTCAGTACTAAAATTCAAAATTTCGAATCGAATCCGAATCTTTATAAGACTCGCATTTGGATTCGAAATTACGCAGGCTCACACAGGCTTAAGATTTTTTTCCTGATATTTACAGTACGTAGGAGCTGGACTTTTAAATTAAATAATACGCTTGAAAATATTGTAAAACCTTACATATACTTTAGGCAAGGCCTATAATATTAAAATGTTATCATTATAATATTTCACTTTTATTTTCATAATGATTAATTTGTAAGACAAATAGAACAAAATTATACTATTTAAAAATGAGATATTTAAATTTAAAATTATCTTCTTATTTTTTGTACAAAAAAGAGCTACGAATGTAGTGCTATTAAAAAATTTCAAACTTTGTCTTTTTATTTCCCTAAACTTTTTTTTGTGTGCGCTGGAAACCTTCAAATCTTTCTGTTGACCTAACTGAAACAACCATCAATAAACTCTACCTATTTTCCCTGTTATTTCCCTCTGATAATATTGTTCACCCAATACTGACCTTGTTCCCAGAAGTTGTGTATGTGACCGTCACAGATTTTTGAACAATAAAAGGGTTTTTACCTAACAAACTGGAGCAAAAAAAAGTATGTTTCAGCGGTCAGGAATATTCAAAACACAAGGGGAAAATATTGAAAGTGAAATTGGAACAACAACAAAAAACATACATTCCAACCCTATCACAAAAGTGGTCCCTAGAATTTAAGCTTTTTTTTAAAGACGTTACGCCGGTGGTTAAAGAAAAATATAATATGTATGTGGCCTTGGCTTATTTTAGTAAACTCTAACTCACTTATATCTTGCCTGCATGAATACCATGTGAAAATTAAATGTCAAATACTCCTAGTTTCAAACCCAAGTTTGTAACAGGACATAACTAAAAACAGTAAATATCAACCTCGAGCTATTCGAGCTATTTATGAGTGTGTTATGAGAAATCACATTATAGCACACTTCAGGATAAAAACTCTCAATAAAAAATTACTAATTAACAGAACATATGCATAATCATCTTTGGTAAATACATAATAATACTCATCAGAAATGATTTGATTTATAAGTTTAAACTTTCTTACCTCTTTGAATGTGGACGTGTCGGAAATAAAAAATAAAGCTATTTTGGTTACATTTAGCAATCAAAAAGTAGGATTTTTTTTACAAAGCGTATTGTTTAAAAAAAATGTAACCGCTTCTCACTAAGCGTTCGGATTAAAGTAATAACGTTTATTTCAACCATTGAATCAACCATGATATCTTTAATTCAGTAAGCAGAAGCTCTATTAACTGAAATAAGGTATCCAACTGTTGAGCTATTGTTTACAAAACTTAAGATTTCTTTAGTTGAGTTATTTCTCTATTAAAGCCAATGTTTAATACTGAAATAAAATATGTTTAAACCAATTGGAGCAAAAGTCTAAGAAATTCGTTTCAATCAATATTTACTTGAATTTGTAAATATATAATTATCCATATATAGGTACACTACCATAATATTGTGATATAATTAGCATGCACATTTTATCTAAGTCAGATATTGCTAATTCACGTGCTAACGGTTGATCTATAGCCTTTAGCAATGAGTTTAAATTTATACAGCTTAATTTCTCAAACTTAAAATAGAAATAACACAAAATTAAAGGCTTTGAATAGACCTCGATTATGATTCAAAGGTGTAAAAAAATTGGGAGAGGGGAATTAAACACCAATTGATTTTGACCAAACTTAGTAAAATATGAAAATTTAAACCATATTAATTTTTCTTACATAGAATTATAGTACCTAATATTTTTAATCTAATGGTTTATCAAATCATGTTAGATGCATGTAAAATAAACTAAAGCCTGCTAGGCCTATAATTATTCAAATTAATATCCATGCTTTTTTTTTTCAAAATAATATTGGTACCCTTGGACACTTCCTATTTTTTTGCTGTTTAAATATAATACAAATATAAGTTTGCAAGTAAAAAATGTGAACTAAATATATTTCTAAGATTACTATTATTTAAGAATTATTCATTCTAGTGGCTAGGTGGTTATAGTGGTCAAGACTCAATGAGAATAACCGTTTTGATTCCGGGTAGTTTTGACAAAGCTAGTCATAATTTGTTTACACTGCCATAGGCCTATCATTATTAAAATATTTCCAAACACTAGGAATGTTTGTGATATTAAAATTATTATATAAAACTGGGTTTGTTTGTAAGCTACATGCTGATGTAATTTGTGTTTGTAGAATATACTCTAAGCATGCTAATAAAATATTTATTATTATTATTATTATTATTATTAGCACCACGTTCGGGTTATACGAAATTATGCTAATGTGAAATGGTAGGGTGATTGTGAGATGAAATGGAGGACCTACCGAACCACGGTGGAGGACTGGCATTCCACACATTCACAAGTTGTGATAATACACATCTTGTCAGAGGTGAAGGAAGGGTTTGGTAATCAGATAAATCTGTGCCGGGACCGAGGATTTAACCCTGGACCCCCAACACATAAGTCTGACACCTTATCCTTAGACCACCAGGTCACCGGCTAGAAAAATAAAACACCTGGAAAATACCACCAAAGATAGAATAAAGGTCATGCGACTTACAAAATGTATGATTCTTCAATCTCAACCAGAAACACCTTTAATTATTCTTTTGTCTGTTTGTTTGTCTGGATATCTTCAAGCTAATGAAAAGGAGTATTTTACAGCCGCTCTATCTCTCAACCAGCTACTTGAAGGCCGTCATATAAATAAGGCTAAAAGGCAACACTTTTATAGGGGGAAGATTAAGCAGACTTTAAGCGATGGCCGTTGAAGTTAAAGTGTTCCAAATAAAACCCAGGGCTTAAGGATTTTAGGGTGATTTGGTGAACAGAGTCACTGTTATTGGTTTTGTGGGGGGTTGTCTGTTATCGTTGGTTAAAACCAGTCTTGATATTGGTTAAAGCGTTTGTTTTTAATCTTATTACTATTTTTTTTTATAAAATATTGAGATGGATGAAGTGTGGGAGTAGTAATAAAGTGTTGTTATTTTTTTAGTTTTATAGTATCGCAATTCAATAGCCACCCAGACCTTACGCATTTAATTATAAGCTACTAATAGAGTAGGAATGTTTAATATATAATTGAAAGGAAATGTACCAGCATTTCCGTGGATAAAAGTGCGAAACCCTTTTAAGATAAGCCAAATTCGGTACACCAAACTGTAGCAAGTAAAACCGCCGGTTTAATATGTGCAAAAAATACAGTAAATAGTTGTAGCATGCTACACAACCAAGATTTATAACCAAGACCTCCCCGTCATTGGCATGGACTAGATGATCTTGATATTTAGTTCAGGTACTTTCTTATGTGTATAAAATTATAATTAAATCACTTTTGGTTGATTTAAACTGTAATACTTTATAACAAATTGCTTTCCACACGAACAAAGGCGTAAATTTAACTTTTTATGCTCTACCGCTGATGGAAAGGACGGATTTCGAATACCTCCTGGAATATATAAGGTAAGTTTTATTACCACTCTCCCTAAGCACAAATGTGGCTACACTTTATATGATTCTAAATAGCTCATCAATAAATAATAAGTGTAAATTCCTGAAGAGCCCACACAGATAGAAAGTGCTACTTAGATAACTAGCTCATGGTGTGTCAGCCTATTTGAATCACGAACAAAATATTCCAATAATTGAATGAACAAGACTGTGCTAGTATAAATAAATAAGATAACAAATAATTTAAAAATAAGATTTCTTGGTAAGAATTATATTTTTATTGAAATAAACTATTTCACACCACATAAGAAAACATTAATTTATAGTTTGAAGGCTATTCTTTAAATAGTAGGTTATTTAATCGTAACACATAACTTAGAGTTTAATTTAGGAAAAAATACCGAACGTTAATGGTTTTATTTGTTTTGTGTATATTTTTCACATGTATTATTTCATTGCACATATGTGATTTTTCGGTTGAAATGCACACACATAAATTATTTCATTATTGAAATAATTTATTAGTATTTACTTATACTATGATTATAAGTCATAACTAAGATAAAATTTGTTTTCCTGCTGTATTTTTTTCCTTTATTTTATCAGTTAATAAAGTTAATACAAATTTTTAGTTTGCCACAAATCAGTAATCAGTTCCAAATCTAATATTTGTTTAGTATCAACTTATACCTGTTTTAATAACATAGTATATATTTTCAAGCCGATTGTATGGTAAAGTCAGTTTTAACAACTAATAAAACCCTTATAAAACTAAACAAAATGGGCCAGAATCAAGGTAGCAAAAACCTTTGTCGTTACTTAATTAGTAAACTTGAACTAGGATTTACTGCTTCAGGCTGCATTTACCTTGCATGATATTTGGTACTAATAAACTGCGGAGAATCTCTTAGGTACAAAACATTCCAGATGTTATATTATTTTAATTTTTGCTTTGAGAATGCTGTCCTTTAAATTGTATATAAATGATTGAAACCTTATACTCGAAAGGGTCAGGATAAATGCGATGAATTTTAAAAAAAAGAGCGGATATCGAAGTATAGAAACTGCATTGTGTAAATAAACGAAAATAATTAAGAATATTCAGATCAATCTCTTTATTCCAGAGTCAGAGGCAGAATCAATATCCCCGCCGAGTAGATATTTTTATTAATTAGGAGACTTATCTTCTGATTGCAATACTAGCTATTAAAAAATAAGAATAAGAATGTTGCTGCTCTGAAATGAGATTAGTAAAGGCTATATTTACATACATACAGTAGCCCTATGACTTCTTTGGTGCTGACAGCTATGAAAAGCTACCAGACCAAAGTATGTATCCCTACGCCGAAGCATATGATCTGCAAAAACATGTGTTTAGCAGCTGTCACTTTTGACAGTCAAAATTTAGGTCTATACAAGAAACACATAATATGAGAGTTTTATTTATTTTTTTGTTAAATTTATTGTTGACCTTGATATGTTGACGTTAGGCCTAATATTGATTATTAATTTTTTATATAATATTATACATTTAAAACTTTTTAGCATTTGATCCCATATTAGTTTTTTATTATTATTAAATTATTTTTACTGATCATTTTTTTTAAATTTATAAATAATTATTTGTTGATATTATTACTAACATTATAAATGTGAAAAACCTGAACGTATAGTATTATTATACAGAGAAAAACCACTGTCATAAACCTTTTTAACACTATTATAACAAATAAGTCATATTCGTTATGAACTGGGTTGTACCTTTTAATTGTTTTCCCATTAGGTCACAAGAACTTCTTCTACATCATCATATTCATCGTCCTTTTCTTCATCGTCTTCAGCCAGGTTAATAATGATAGGTGGATGGGATGAAATAAAAAAATACACTGTAGGGCCTACTGAAAAACCAAAAGCTATTCTAATTTAAAAAATCTATTTTATATGCATAACTCTTAAACAGTTATAAAGTCTCTAATGAAACTACAATCGCAATAATTTATAGCTTGAAGTCTTAGCCTGGTATTTATTTAATCACTAGTATTTTTAATTACACTTCAAAGGTTTTTTTTTAATACTATAAAAATCCTAAAACTTGAGGCTTACCCTAGAGTGCAACAAAACACAATCTTGGAGTTAAAAGATATATTTTATAGTCTTGATACACAGAATTAAATTTTCGAATAATGTATATTGATCAATGAAAAACACTCGCTATTTTTTTTTATCACACACTTCAATGTTATATTAGATGAATAACTATTCAAAGATCACTAAAATACAGTTTATTTTCCTAGGATAGCACGCTCACACACCGAAATAATATTCACAAAAGAACACGGATTATTAAGTAGCCGAATTAATATTCAAAAAAGACACTGTATTATTAAAAATGTTAATAAAATCATCAACAGTAACATAGACATGCGTAAATACTCAACTATAAAATATTTTGTTCACTTAACCTTGTGCACACATGCACGTGGTTTTATTAACTGTATTTTTTTTACGATAATTCACTGTTATAATGTTTAAGTTTATTTAAAATTGTTGGATTTTGGTTATGAGAATAACCGTTTGGTTGTTTGTATAGTTTTGAAGTTTTCGTTTGCTGTCAAATTCAAATTGATTATTAAAAGCGAGAGCTCGTTAAAAGTGGCCTTAGATTCAAATAACAAATATGGCCACTGAATAGAAGGTATGCTGCCAGTTGGTGACGTATACTTCATTCACGGTAGTCGATCTTGTTGCCGGTTGGACGGCAAATGGTATTAATACTCGTGTTTACAAAATTTAAACTTTATGTTATTTCACAAACATGTTGTATGTATTTTCCTCTTTATTATCACAAACTATTTATTTAGGTTAAAGATATGCAAGCCCAGTTGTAAAAATATAAATAACTTAATATAATACCATTAAATGTAAAATTATACGCTCTACTTAACCTGTAATTTCCACAAGAGTTTAAAGAAAATCTAGACTGAATTTACTAGACTTTTTTTCTTAAATTTGATCATGGAATATACAATTCTACTCTAATCCTCAGGGAAGCATTGTTAAAAGTGATTGATAATATTTTTTAGTGATGATAATAATAGTAATACTTAGCAAATAATAATTATTTCCAAATATCCATTACTGATACCATCTTCTAGCTTCTGCTAGCTGTCATGTAAAACCAAAGAAGTGTTAAGTTTACTATACATAGTATAAATATGCTTTACTCCCTCGTTCCCCCTCCCCTTTCAACTCAAGGATCCAGTTTTAAACTTTCTTTAAATCCTCGAGTGAGCTCCAAGCACATTTATTACCATACTACATTAATAAAATGGTAGGATAGTGAGTTTATAAAATAAACACATATTTTTTTAATCCTACAATTATAAAAAACATTATTTTATTATTTATTTTAGCTATTGATACTATAGATCAAAAGCGACAGCTTCTGATCACGTAAGCTGGCGTATTAATATATGAAATTATTATTAGAAACTTCCAAAACGGTTAGATACTGTTTTTCCTGCTATGTTCTCGACGTATACTATATTTAATCAGACTATACCTAAGCCCTCTCTATCTTCATGCGTTTCAGACGTTGGCCACATAAATAACACGCACGCTAGCCCAAACATATGACAGGCATTAATTTGGGCTCCAATCAAAGCACATGTCACTGACTGTGACGGCCTGTTGGAAGGGGGGGGGGAGGGGAGGAGGAGTTCTGCGCGTTGTTATCTGTAACGAGGCCTGTTTGACTTCAACAGTCACTTGGATTTTATGAGCGATATGTGGCCTTGATTTTCTTTGAATCAACTTTCTTGTTCGAAATTAAAAGGTTTAGAAAATATAAGAGCAGTCACTCTTGCCTGTATTCGTGATAGAGTGCTTTCAAAGGTCTATACGACCACAGTTTCATCACGGGCAGTCAATAAAATACTATAGTCAGTCACGTGTCGTGGATTGTTGCCAGAGTGAGCAGCGTTAGCTTAAACGCTACCAGTGAATTGTTACTATCACTCGGTAGCACACTCATTAGCCAGGTCTAGAGGGAAATATTTTCTCATGTGAGTTATGTAGGGCTGCCATTATTTTCATACTACTGAATTCCCTGGAGGTTTTTTTTCAGGTTTTCTAGAAGGAATACCCATTTTTTAGGGAGATTAGTTTAAATAAAAGAGTAATAAAATTTTATTTCTCATCAAACAGAAAGGTGTGACGTCATGTAATGTATGTTTAAAACATGATGATTAAATATTGATGAGGAAATACATCTTCTGTCGCTTCACAGCATATTAAGACATGTTTGAATCAGTGTGTTTAGCACTTTGGTTAACTTTTCATCCATATAAAGACCTATTATTTCAAGCTTTCAGATAAATGTTCCAAATTAACAAATATTTAAGTATTTTTACTAGCTATTGCAAAAATTCACTGTGTTTTCCCGGTTTTATCCAAACACAAAATGTATCGGTGTTTTCTTGTTTCCTCCAGTTTTTCAGGTGCGTGGTTACCCTAAAGATCCTATGTGTGATTGGTCAAATGGGTACAGATGGAGTGAGAACATAATTATCACAAGTACATCTTTATAAGCTCTGCTCTCCCTTGCAACGCTCCACGTAACGCCACTGGATCTAGTATTTAGATATTGATTACTCTGACTACCCAATCAAAGCTATATATTTAATTAGTTTTGTTTCCATTTATTAAGTGTGAGCAAGAACCACCATATGACGAGACGAACCGAGGAAAGATAGCGGAAGAGGGTAGATAGAAGGATGTGGTGAAGGAAAGGAAAAGATGGAGGCAGATGGCAAGGTCGGGACATGATATAAAGGCTCCTTGATCGCTAGTTGATTGACAGGTTTATTTATTTATTGATTAATAGTGATGCTCTTATATAATTCAATAGCTAAGTTGTGTTTTAAGTGTTGAGAATGTGGATATTAAATACTAAAAAACCCCATTAATGTATAATATATTGAATTTTAAACATATTTGTAAGAAAATATTAATTTACTGGAGACATTATTTCAAAATATGTCTACGTTTCTAGAAATAATTTTAAAACTAGCCTATATTGTATAGAATGTATATTGTATATTATGATTATACAAAGGTTTACGTATATTTAAATAACCTGTTAAATAATAATGTGATGAAAATTCAATGTTCCTTGAAATATTAAGAGAGTATCTTATCAAAAATAATATGTAAATAATAAATGTAATTCTTACCCAAACAGCTTACAAGAATAAACTCGAAGCGCTTTTGACTGCTATTCCATTTTGACGATGTAGGCAGAATCTGCGTGGAACAAACAAAAGAGCTGCTTAGTTTTATTCAACCTATTTATATCGTGCTGAATAGTAGTGGACACTACTAAATAAATATATATGTTTACAAATGCGCAGATTAATGATCGCAAGTCTTTATATATGTGTAGCTACATTGTTTTAAAAGCAGATCTACTGTAGCAGTTTTAAAACTAATTCATAATAACCCAAACCGGTAGTAAGACGCGGTGCTAATAATAATAATACTAAAGGAGGGAGGTAAATCATACACCAAGGTAGCAGTGCCTATTCCACCTTGGGAGAGAAATCGTACTCTCAGGTACCAGTGTACAATAAACATTTGGGGGAAATTGTTGTTGGTAGCCTGAGTTCAAAAGCAGGGTCTAATTCACCTACGCCCATATTTTCTTTTATATCTAGCCAATGAGTAAAATAATGAGCTATGAGAACTTTCACAAGTACAGTACGTTTTAAATTAATTAACACTATGCTTGTCCTGGCTCCACGCCATGTCATTGAAGGACATCCTTAAGACACGATAGAGTAGGTCAAATACAGTGATAGTTAGATAGAACTGGGATTAATATAACATTGTTCTATCAAGGGATATTTTGTCTTATCACAGCGTTATCAAGTATTCACATCCTATAAAAAAATGTTTGAAACGTTGTCCAATATGTTATCAATTCCCAAATGTATTTTAAATTAAGGATCATAAAGTAGGTAGATATGGATGCGTCTAGATAAATTGGTTCAGTTTGAAAATAATTGACACTGAAATAAAGTTAATTATATTATTAATTTGTAAAAATGTAGTTTGACCAAATAAATGAAAATATCTGAATTTATTTAAAGTTTCAATTGTCTGTTATAAATGAAAATACGCGTGGATCTAAAAAAAACATATATTTTCTTTAATCTTCAATTTTCAAATTTAAACGAGCAACTATCAAATTTATAAGAACAATAATGATCATGTTAGAATTCTACCTTGAGCCTGTAAAAGTATGGCTTGGATCTAGTTTGCTGAATTGAACATAGTTTTACAATGATGCGCATTTCTATTTTAAGCTTTGTCGAATTCTATATTAATTCCTTTATACTAGAAGCCTGCCTCGGTGGCGTAGTTGGCTAACGCGCTAGTCGTGTTGAGCTCAACCACTGAGGATGGGGAGATCCAGGTTCGAATCTCGGTCGGGTGAACTGGGGGTGATTTTTCCTAAATGGTTTTCCACTCCCCCTCCACGCAAATGCGGGTTCACTTCCTTTAATTCAACCTTCCCAATTCCTAATCCATTAGCGTAATTAGTACTTAAAGCGTATAACCCGAACGGGTAGTGAGACGCGGTGCTAAATAATAATAATAAAAATGTATACTATAAATAATAAAGTGTGTTGATAGTCTACTGTTTCGTATCTAGAGAAAGACAACTCATATGAATATTGGATTACAGACGTATCTTTGTTGATCTAATGTTACTTTATCATACACTGTATTAACATTGTTGAGATAAATATTTATGATACAGAGTTTGGAAAAAAAAATAGAGCTCTAAAATATGTTTCAAAAATACCACGTAATAGGCTGTTTTATTTTTATTTGGGGTAAAGAGCTATACAATGTAAAGGCCACAAAAGGTGTTATTGGGACTAGAGATGTTTCTCCTCCACTGCAGTATCATTCCAACGAATTGAATAACTACTGAACTCTTAGCGTTGGACTGAACTAGTTTTGATTGTTTTTTTTAAACTGGAAGATTAGTCTTAGGATTAAAAAAAATCGTTGACTAAATCAACTTTTAAATGCCACTTTTTAGACTTTATCTATGTAATTAGATAAAACCCAAACACTATTTAAGTGAATAAAATATATTATTAATAAATTTAAACATTCAACTAAAAGATTTCATATTTTGAATAAGGTTAGATATATATATATATTTATTTTTTTCATTTACGTTGATCTCTTAATTTTGACCTTACTTCTTAAATGTCGTTGAAAACGAGTTGGTTTCACCTTTTCACAACTTTTTTTTTTTCTTCTTCATGTCATCCGTCTTTCGACTGGTTCTATGCATTCCTCCATTTATTCTTATCTTGTGGCAATCTCTTCATCTTTACATGCTCAGTACAGCCCACATCCTCAATTATCTATTTTACATACTCTAAGCTTCACCTTCCTCTGCAATTTTTACCACCAACTGCATTCTTCAATAATTTAATTTAATTATAGCCTAAAACCTTAAATATAAATTTTTTTATACTAAAGAGATTTGTTGATACTTTTCACCTCCATTTTGGTGTGAGTAATCTTTTGAATTAACAAATCAAATCTTCTTCAATAACATGGGATTTCTGAAAGTCTGCAACGCATCTCAACGCAACAGTAAGAGGTCCCCTTAGAATTAATAATAAAACCAAGCCGCCCACATTCATGGGAGAGTCCCAGCCAGGGAATCAACCTCACGCCATGAAAAATCTTTCAGCAGGTTCCGGTGAACCTGCTCGCTGTTAGATTGAAAACGATTGTTTGTTTACATCGTCCTTGACTCTTTGTTTATACACTCCTTCACTCCTGGTGGTTTTAACTGCGGAGACACGAAGCTTTATGAGGTGTTGCTGTCTTTGTCACGTAACTTTCCCCACCCCTCCTTAACCTTTTCAATGTTGCCAGATCATCGTCACGGGGACGCCGTGGCACCTGACCCCATACGTTCTCGTCACTGGAATTTTTGAATGGTTGCTTTAGAGCGTTTTAGGCATTACCATTGATAGGACAGTTAAAGATTTTCATTAGAAATAAACGCTTTCAAGCAAACTCAGATGTATAAATATTAATTAGTAAAAATCAAGACTAAATTATAAAAGATTAGATACTATTTTAGGTATAAAATAAAACCATTTATTAAGTATTTTCCTGCAAGCAATAGCGACAAGAAAGACGATTATATTTTATAGGCCTATACCAACTATATATATATATATATATATATATATTTGTCCCCACGTCTTACTACACGTTCGAGTTATACGCATATGCAGTACTTACATGCATGTGTTATAGATGAGGAAGGTAGTATTTAGAGGAAGTGTAACTGTATTTGCATGGAGATAGGGTGAGGAAACAATTTAGGAAAAACTTCAGTACGCCCGACTGGGATTTGAACTCAGATCTCCCCGTTATCTACAGTGATAGAGTGACGTCTTAGATCAGTGATTATCACCCTTTTCCATATCTCAAACCCACTGAAGCGAGTTATAATTTGCCACGACCCCCCTAATCTCCTCCGCCTTATTTTGCATGTTTTTTCCACCCACACCTTTGGTCTCACGGTTTAAGGCATTGCCATTGAAGGTGAGAATAAGTTAAGGCCCTGATACAGACTCCGTATCCGTAGGTCTGTAATCCGTGGGGCCTACTCCGTGGTCCTGGTCCTCAAGAAATTCTATTCTCGATTACACAGGCCATATCCGTATTCACGCGATTGTTCCAACTAATGAGATAGCCAGAGACTTTGTCCAATCGAAAACTTCCAAAGAAAATTGTCTACAGCAAGGAACGAGCGCCAATCAATAAGCAGATCAATAAAACAAACTAAAAATACATATTTGTCGAGAAAGATTACAGGATATGCTTAAAATATAATACAATCACACTAAATATAATTATAACAAGATTTGAACTATCAAACTTAAAATAAATTAGCCTGAAAATGAAAAACAAATGTATCTCTTAGTATTCTGAATGTAAACAATGTAATCATGTTTTGTATTATTTTCATGCTTCATTCATGTATGTATGGGTTTTGTACTTTAACAATAACATGATAAAATCTAGTTACAAACCATTTATTTTGGTGTTTAAGATGTCTCCCAACGCGCATGCTCATATTTAGCCTACTCGGCTGTGATTGGTAGCCCGTATAAACTAGTCCTTTGGAAGTTAAAGTTGATTAACTTTTACGGAGTACGGACTTACGGATAAAGACTCTGTGGCCAGAGCGATCTTATACTGTAACATCGATTTCTTACGGACCACGGACTACGGACCTACGGATACGGAGTCTGTGTTGGTGCCTTAAGTCTTTGGAGGTCACCCCACTTATATTGTTATGCGGGTTATAAAAATATATAGACTATGTATATTTTACACCACTTTTTTTTATTCCTATGATTTTGTATTAATTTTGCCATTTCGCTGTCCATGAATGAGTTCAGTGGTATAAAATTTAACGAAACTAAAATTGAAACAAAGAGAATTTCCTATCTCTGTTAATATTGCCCAAGCTCAGACACTAGGTTAGCTGTTGAATTTATGTTTTAAGATAGTACGTAAGTCATGTGTTGATATGAGGATGTTTTTATAAAGTCAGCTTGTTACACATCAAATACTCAAAATTAAAAATGTATACATTAGTTAAATTATAGTAGTAAAAGAAGTAAACTAGTCCAGATTTCTAGATAAATTAAAAGGGTTTGGGCATAACAAAAAAAAGAGATTTAGTTTAGCTTTTTTTTTTTTTGTAACAGGCCAAGAAGGAATATGGGTCACTTTGAAACCACTTTCACCACTCAGCAGCTGAACAAAAAAACTATCTATACTACAGCCATCCTTTGGGCTACCTAAAAAAATAAAAAGGTTTATAGAATATTCCCCACTCAAATAAGAAATGTGTGGGCCTTATTAATGTATTCTGTATAGTTTTTTGCATCTAAATTAATATGTTCTCTTTAACCAAAGTAGATCGAAAATAGTTATTCAAGAAACATCAAGTGGCATTTAATTTATAAAGACTGATGTTGATCGAAAATAGTTATTCAAGAAACATCAAGTGGCATTTAATTTATAAAGACTCATGTATAGTTATTTTACCTTTATTGGCTATTAAACTTTCCCATTCTTCTCTTACGATTTGATAATTACAAGACTTAGGCCTACATACGGAATAAGCTTAGAACATCAGTACCAAACCATATACACTCGACGCTATAAAGAAATCGCCTACCAGATAATTTTAGTCTGCAGCTAGGATAGATCCAGGGTCTCTCTAGAACTGTCGTAGGTATCTCTAATTGCTCAGCTACGGGGATGAAGAAATTTTTTGTAAAATGTCGTCGTGTCCTTCTAAAAGAGAAAGCCTCTCAGAAGTCAGGGTCAAGTTGGGAATATTAGAGCGATAGTTTTTGTCTTCGCAAGAAAGGGACTGAGGGGTAGTGGGAAGGGTGTCTTGGCAAGGTCACCACATGTGAGGACACAGTTAGGTATTTTTGGGACTATGTGGCAGTTAGAGGAAAATCTTCGAATAGTGAAGGAACATTTCCAAGATAAGTGGAACCTACAGGTACGAATGGAAGTTATTTAGAAAAATAATCTTTGGGTTTTGTTAATCTTGGATGGCACTTTGATCTTGTTTGTGATTTTTTTTTAGTTAAATAATTAATAAATCTATTGTGTAAATGTGTGTTCTTGACTGTTGCTCGAATTTGTCTTTATATAATTTACTGGCAGTGTTGGGTGAGTGTAGTTAACGATTAATATGGATTGTGAGGGCTGAGGGTTAATTACAACCCTAAGTTCAGATTTTTTTTTTCTAAACTTTTTTAGCACCGTATCTGACTAATCATTCGGGTTGGACGCTTATGTACTAATAAGTAAGTTTATGCTAAGGTCTTAGAGATTAGGAAGGTTAATATATATTTAAAGAAAGTGTACCCGCATTTTAATGGAGGGAGAGTGGAAAACCATTTTGGTAAAAACATTGTTAGTACACCCGACTGAAATTTGAACCTCGATCTTCCCGTCATCGGTAGTGTAGTTTACTGCGGGAATAGCGCCTTAGACCATGCAGCCACCAAAGCCAGTGAGTGTATATATTGGTATTATTTTATTTATAAAACAAAATATTAAGCTATATTACCAATGTTTTCATGTAATAATTTTCTGAAAATAAGTTTAATAATCTTTATGATAAATATTTGTTTTAAGTCTACCTATAAGGCCTATTTATAAGTTATAGCCAAGACCACTTCACATCATACAAAATATTAGGTCCTAATATATTTTAACTTGAGCTGGAATATAAATCCAAAATATTCATGCCTAAACGTTGTATTTTATAATCTTGTAAGTTAAGTACTACCCATCAAATTAAAAAATAATATAATGACTATAATGCTATGCGAGTATTAGACATGACTGGGTTAAGAGTTTATCAACTTGCTAAAATATGTATGTATGATATGGGGGTCCTGTAGCATATAGCACTAACATTATAAATAAAACATTTGATTTAAAAATAAAGGCCCGTATAATTTTGCTGTCATTCGATATGGAAAAATATTTAAATATTAGGTCTATTTTGACATTATTACTTTTATCAATGCGTTTTATTACCTGTTCAGATTAATTATGCACATAATGATAAATACAATAATGTGGTAGGGATGAGAAAGGAAGCATGTTAAAGGTAATCTACTTGCATTTGTATGGAAGGAGAGTGGAAAACCAACTAGGGAAAACCACCCCCAGTAAACCCGACAAGGATACAAACTCTGACAGCACTGTCATCGGCAGGCCAGAATAACAGGAGGGTGATGCCTTTAGATCAATAAGCCACTGAAGCAGCTTTAAATTAAATCAAAATAAAGGTGTTTTTTTACAAAAACTTTTTTTTTTAAACTAAAACTAAAATAAACCATTTACTACGCCATCGTAATACAGACAATTTCCATTTTCACATTACACTGTGGAATGTATTTATAGTGGGTTCAATCTTCTTCCATTATATTATTCACACCAGTCCACCCCCACCCCCGCGTCAAGTTCAATCGACTGAGATTCAAATTAAAACCATAAAAATTTAACACCCCATGTAGTCTTGTAAGGACATTTTTTACACGCTTAAAAGTACACACACAAACAGATATATTCTGCGAGAAAAAAAAATACTGTTTACACTTCTCGTTTTCCTAGCCCCTTTCCATAGCTGAGACTTTAAATTAGCTCATTTTAGCCCCGCGTGTTGGCGGTGTTGGTTTTTGTTTTGCAGTAAACGCACCCCGCATCTCCTCCCTAAAGTTTAGAGAAGAACCATTGTTTAAATATTGATTTTGTAATCCAAAAACCTCCCAACACCACCGACGCTATTTCGCCCTTAAAGCTCTTTCTATGGCCTAGGGCTTAAACTCCATTAGAATTCAACCCTCTCTCCCTGCTCAATACCTCCTGAAACCCCCTCAGGCCTTCATCCCCCTATGGTGTGTTCACAAGCGACCATATTTGTTGGGGGAAGGGGAGTTAAAAAAAACTTTCCAACAATAGAGAATGGCCATAACTTATCCGCCGAGACTTGACGCTAATGTTTCCTCGGCCACGCCTAGCTCACTTCCCGCCAATCTCGTGACTCTGTGTTCCCCGGGGTCGGCGAGATCGATAACGGACGTTCGGGCATGCGCAGTAGCCGCCACAAACATGGCCGACTCTTTGGGATGCCAATTACGAGAAGAAGAGTCCAGTATTCGAGTAGAGAAAATGGCTGGTCGCGCGGAGAATTGGTTACACATTAGTTTCAATCACCGTTTGGTTTTTAATGTTATTAAAAAGATTGGTTAGAGGAAGTTTAGCAACAATAAATAGGGATTTTATGGCTTTTCATATTCAATAAACTTCGTGTGCACTTAAATGTAGGTTATTAATTGAATCTTAAGTTATAGGCCTGCAAGTTAAAAAAGTAAATGTTATACATCCATGAGAATCATTGGAGAGCTTGAAATTTAAAAATAAAGTAAGCCTACTTACATAATCCGAGACCTAATGCGCACAAAAAAACTACTCTTTTTGTGCCTCTTAATTATTATGTCAGTAAAAGCGCTTTAAAATAGTTAAATACAACTTGTAATCTTTGAAATCTTTATAATTTTCATAGCCTAATTAGGGTTACATTTTAATGTAATTGGTCTAACGGAGGTTAAGGTTCCTCGGACGTTATATTTAAGAAAGTTGTTTATAATTAATTCAACTCAAATTCATAAACGAAGAAGATTATCCATCCAAATTAATAACCAATAAAAGAGTGGTTTGTTTTTATCAACACTTCATTAAAAGATAGATTATAGTTTGTGGCCATTAGACTTATTCTAGTGGGCATGTCAAATAATTTACTATATTAAATTACCCACCGGTTCCATTTAGTCGACAGATTATTATAGTTTATTATAATCACTATTACATCAGCAGCCTTTATAACAGTAAATATTATCTTCAGTGGCTGGCGACAAGTCTCAGGCTGTCTGGTTTCCTGATCAAAAAAAGATTGGTGATCTAATCACAACCGGGTGTACTGAGAGTCTGTGATCTTCCCTAAATTGTTTTCTCTTTCTCTTTCTTCACCAAATTATGATATATTCCGTATAATATTCAATATTACTTATTCCTGCACCATCAGTGAGCATACACAGGAAGACAAACGAGAGAATAAATTCAAACTAAGTCCACAGCAGGGGTCGCGACCGGTCGATACAGCGGCAATTTTTAGTCGATACCATAAGAAAACTACATCGTCATCAAAAGGCGATCTTTGAGTTTTCTAAGCTCGCAAGTGTATAGAGTAGGCCCCCTATTTAGAAATAATATTTGATTTTGACCAAAATAACCTTAATCGGTCATAATCGCTAATGTTATAGGAAAATAAATTAGTTGATTATGAAAATGTATATTTTATTTAATCTATATTTTTTTCACGAAAGGTGGGGTACATAATTAGGCCTATTTTAGGAAAAGTTGAATCTAAGGAATAAATATAAGATGTAGGCTTATAGACCAAAAAAAGCAAAATTATAGAGGAGTAAAAATGGATGATCGCGAAACCTTTAATAATTGTAGTCCCTACATGTCGATCGGGCAGCAAAATGTTTGCCTAACACTGGTCTACTGTAATCTGATCAAACAAACCTGGAGGGAGACTTACACCATTATCAATTATGATGTAGGGTAGGCCTAACTTAACAAAACTAAAAATAGGATCGACAGCGCTTCCTCATTAGGATTTTAGCTAATTCTATTTCCTTTGAAACGGGATTGTATCAAGAATAATTTATTTGTTGGTGCTTATTTATACTCTAATGACTTCTAGTATAGTTTTAATATTGAAACTTTTATTGTGCTGAGGAATATATAACTTTTTAATGGTTGGGAACGCAACGGATGTGGTTTCTCAGAATGAAAAATAGTGACCATTTTGAAATCCAAGTTGATAACAATAATCTAAATCAATAGAGTTGTATAATTGGCTGATTAAACGTAGAAAATGTATTAATAGCTTCCATTTACTGAACTAGTATAAAAGACTATGCTTTTTTTAATATGATATAGGCCTACTTATGTCTAACAATATGCCTAACAATAGTTTAAGCCAATATCAAATCTTAAGTAGGAATTAAATGCAGCCTATACGCTCATTTTGATTCATTTTAAACAAAAATTAACAAAAATCTCTTGTTTTTGTTATATTAATCAAACAATTACTCTGAAATGTCCATCAATTTCAGAACATTAGTTAATTTGTTTTGTTTTATATTAAAAAGATATGTTTGAAATTAATTTAAATAAGTTAAATATTTTAATCAGTTAATTGTGTCAAGCGCTTTACGCATGTTCATTTCAATTGACGAGAGGTAACTTATATTAAATGAATAATTTAAAATAATTATTACAAATACTATATTCAGTGTCCATCAGTGGACAGTGGGTCTGGTCTGGAAGATATAATTGTTTACTATTTAAAATATAGCAAAAGAATATAAATGAATATATTCGGATTGCTAAAGTGGTTATGATACTACGTATTAACAATAGTAATGATAGTATTAAAAAAGAATAATTACTATAAAAAAATTGAGCTAATCATAATTTAAAAAATAATCAGGTGGGCTTAGCTTGAATCTCAAGAAAAAGTAAGTTCTGCCAACCTTCACTTATCATTCCTTTATAAATCTTGTTCACGGCAAACCAGTTTATTACTTTACTTAAGGGCTTTATGTTCATCAGACATTAAAAGGAAAAACTAAAACCAAAACGAACAAATAAAATAGAAATACACGCGATTGAAACGAGAAATAAAACTAAAAGCTACAAACGTTAAGAAACAAGGTAAAACAAAGCATCCAACCTAAAGTTTCGTCTCGCACGTATACAGGAAAGGTCTGCTACAGGCTATTGAAACATTGTTAACAAAATAAAAAGGGTNGTAGAGAGGAAGAAACGCCTGGGTCATATATTACCCTGGGTAATACCAGCCTTCGCAAAAGAAAATCACAATAAAACTTGTTGGAGCAGCAGAACTATAACTTAAAACCGCGATAGCAATCATGAAACAACTTCTTCTCTCTAGGTACAACAGAATTTCAAACCCTAAAATATATTTTATAATCGTAAGAAGTACAACTTCTTGCTACGTAGCATGCGTTTACACGAGAAAAGGTTAGCTTCATTTATGTTGAAGTGGTAATTGAAAATGAATAAAATTGAGACATGTAGATTTATTGATCTTTTGATATTCTTTTTTTGAAGCTTTGAGAGTTTAAGAGATATTAAATTAAAACTAATGGAACACTATTGCCCTAATTTTACCAAACCGTTGGATTATTTATTTTATTCGTGCGTTTAACACTATTGCTATCAACGACTCAATCAAATGATAAATATGAGTAGGGTAATGTAATGAACCTGCATTAATTTGGAGAGAAGATGGCAAAACAAACATTAAAAATTAAACTACATTAAATAAAATGTCTTTTAGATGAAATGTTTTTTTATAATATTTGGCGGTTTGATTTAAACGCGAGATTTTATTAGCACTTTGCTTTCAAACTTGTAGTTCAATTATTAATTACTATCAAACACCCAAACATAGCACCAAAAGTTAATAAAACACTTCATACATTTGTAACCATTTTAAACATCCTCCAAACGAACCAGTATCTACTAAGCTTGGATAACGTTTTTATTAACCGATGAGTTCAGCTCATGGCTGATTAGCCGGCATATTAAATAGAAGATTAGGCCTACTCTTTAACCAGATATCGCATTGAAATGCAGTTTCAAGAATGTTCGAATAACAACTACAAAATCAAGTTCGGTGAAATAGATATTTCTAGTAAAAAAATATTTTTTTATTTTATTAAAAAAAATCAAATGATTTCACAGTTCTCAGTTTCTAATAGAGATTCTGGGCTCCCGCACGTCTAGCTCTACAGTAGCCCCATGGTTTCTTTGGTGCTGACTGACAGCTCACAGCTGAGTTCTGACGGCTTTGAAAAGTTACCAGACCAAATTATGTATCCCTACGCTGAACCATATGATCTTCAAAAACATGTGTTTAGCAGCTGCCACTTCTTACAGTCAAAATTTAGGTATATACCTAAATGTTGACTGTCAGAAGTCAGCTGTAAGCTGTCAGTCAGCACCAAAGAAACCATGGGGCTACTGTAGCTATACTAACTACGTAAGGTTCTTAGTCATCCTTGGGGAAGACGGGCTATTAAAACAAAATCAAACTGTAGTCTACAATTAGATAGCGTTAAGATATTTTTCTCCTCTCTCTTTAAAATTTAAATAATAGTTTTCTAAGAAACACACGCTAGAAAAATTAAATCATTTTTTCTATGAGATATTTCTGGACAAGAGATTTAGTTTATGTAAGGTAACATGTATCATACCGGCTCCAATCCTTTATTAATGTTCAACTAAAAAATAAAATAAAGTGATAATCTTTTTTCCTCACAGCGGGAAAATATGACAGTGTTTGTCATAAGGCAAAAAAATATTAACATGGTGGTCAAAATTCTGTGTTTGTGAAGCAACATATAACATATTTACATATTTATTTCCATATATTTTTGCCCCTTACCAGACATCTTAATGTTAAATAATGACGATCACAAGAAAATGTAGACATCTTTAAAAAAATAAAATAGGGGATAGGGGAATGTTGTTTTATATATACGGCGTATGTATTCATTAAAAAAAAAGCAGACTCAAGATAATGAGAAATATAAATTCTAATCATTCTGACAACGTAGAACATTAAGCGGGAATTACTGTTTCTAAAGCAGAAAGCGCTCAAATACTTTAGACTTGGGTGTGATATCCAAAACCTTTCCTCATAAACTCGAGGTTTTTATGAACCGCCGAGACGTCGGATAAGAATAAACCCAGGTAGATAACATTCATGTGTCACTATCAAACGTGCAGTTTATTAGCAACAACTTTACCAATCACTGGCGATGCCTGTGGTTAACTCTGTTGTACATTAGAGTTTTGTGAGGTCGAGATTGATTCTCGTTTGAGATGATCACCTACGATGAAATATGCTATTTCACTTTGTATTTTTTTTTTTTCCAAACTATGGAAGCAATGGGTTTTCATAATGTCCAAACTGGTTTCTAGCCACTCACTTCGGTGTGTAAGCGTAGAAATCAGAAAGGATATTAAAGACTGAAGTTCATTGGATAAAAACCTGGAAAATGTTTCAACTTCTTAAATAAGTTAATTAATGAAGATTGGAGCGGAGAGAATAAATGTAGAAGTTTATTACAGTCCATTTGAATTCATTAGATGTTTTATAAAGAAACTTTTCTATATTTATAAATAACCACAAACAAACCTATGTATGCTAACGAGTTTGGTTAATGAATTACATACATTTTAAAAATATTATCTAGGGGTTTACAAAATAAAATTTAACATTGATTGGCTTTGGGATTATTTTATAATATATATAAATCCATGAAAACACTACATACAATAAATAATAACGTTTTATTTTACGCCATAATAGGGTGCTAGAATATTTAATCCCAGATAACTTAATTGAACTGAGCCCCACCAAATTAAAGCTAAGTTTATTCCTCATATTTTCAGCACTAACTTCGCAAACCAACACAAAGAGCCTCATTAGAGCCTTGTTTTAGAGAATAGAATTTAAAGCACTTAGTTATCCCTTCCAAGAGAGTTGTTTTTAATCTTGATTAGGTTAAGTGCGAGTTTTTACGTACTGCCAGGTAAGGTAAGGAAAGTGTAGTGCCTAATAGAATTGCGGACAAGAAAGATGGCTTAAAACATAAGAAAAATAATTCTTGTTTTTCTCTCAATATTGACAATATGAAACTAGTGTAGTAGGATTGATCTGTATTTTAAAATTACTTTGACGAAATTAATACAATTATTATAATATTCCTTGACACCACATTCTAATTTTAGATTAAAAGGTTTTTGAAAAGATAAAATTCATTTCATAGTAAATAATATATCTATAGTAACAATATATAGACGTATGATAAAAATTATTATCTGCACGATGAACAGTAGATCTAACTAGAAAAAATATATATGTAAATCATCTAAGTATTCAAAGTGGTATTCCTTTCAATGTTAAAATATTTTGTCTAAAATATATGACAGAAACACATTTCAGCACAAACAAAAAATTACAAAATAAGCCTTCCTTTTTCATCCGACACTATAACCATGAAAGGAGAAGTGTATGTTAATAAGTAAGACTATAAATCTCAAATAGCATTTGAGGTGACACATCAAATAACAAAACAACTTTAGAAGAACTATTTAGTTCCACACTAGCACTTAAGAAACTTTAAACAAACTTATTTTAAAAATGCCTATGTAACATCAATTTAGGCTATTTTAGTAGCATAAAAGTAAAAAAAATGCAATCGGATATCTTGAAACATGTTTTCGGTTTCATTTTATGAATGAGTATTGAATGTAGGCACGTTTGTATGTTAGTATATGTGTATACATGTGTGTTCGTGAGTATGTGTGTGCGTGCGCGAGTAATGAATGTCAAAGTGGCTTGAACAAAATTTTGCAACTTAACCTTTGATCTCTGTGAAGTTTGGTCTAGTATTAACAAATCCAAGTTTATTATGTCTTGGGCCGGATTTTGAAAATATGTATATTATAGAACGTTTACACTGTAAGGTGAAGATTTATAAAGAAGTTGCGAGATGTGACTATACTGAATATATGCTGAGGTCAGAGATTTTTATAATTCAAGCCTAAGTAATTTATTATTGAATATATTTTGAATATGAGGTTTAATAGTCTTCAAATAAGATGTTAAAATATAATGTACCAAATGGGATTTTAACAATGACAAGGATAGAATAAAAAATAAATTTGTAAATAAATATTGTCCTATATTTCAAACCACTTGTTTACACCCGCATCGGTAGGCACAATTTCAGAATCTTCTAGTCTATTTTGCCAGTGATGAGGATGCCGAGGTCCAAATCCTGTCTGGGTGGCTATATTTAAAATTTAACTTCCTAAATTATTAGTCACTCTCCTTTTACACTCATTCAGGTGCATTTACTCTAATATTTACTTTCCTGACCACTACCCAATCAGCAAAGTTAAAATGTTGGTAAGACGCAATGGTAAAAATAATAATTTATTTATATGTTTAAAACAATATTTTTCTATTGTGTTGCTTTTGGCTGGATTTGAAAATGTAAATATTTCAACTATTAGGGAATGGTTATACTAAATTTTATAGTTTTTCAATCTAAAAATTTACTTTAATGATAAATAATATATTAACCTTCAGGCTTGATTGTAATTATATTATACTGATTGCCATCTTACTTTTACTCTAATATAATGATTATAAAACTATTTAAAAATAAGAGCACAGAATAAGAATCGTGAGTTCGAAATATTTAATCAGCTATTTTATGGAGAGAGATAAAGGATAATAAGACTCAATATTGACTACCTCAGTTGTAGGTTTAGTTCCACAAAGAATTACTTCATTCTGCTCCAGATGCATTTTCGAATAATTTATTAAATATTTATCTCACCTAACCTTTTTCGTAATTGAGACAATTTAAGTGTTTGACAAACACTAATGGTGCTAGAGAATAGGCCAAGGAAAACTAATATATTAATATTAAATATATAGTTCAGTTAACAATAAGCCTAGTTTCCTCCATTCAAATGCTAAGTACTGTACATAATGTTAAGAATTAGCCTACATCCCGTTCTTATTGTTACTACAGTCTTAAGATTTATCTTCGAATTTAAAGTTGAGATAATACCTTGGTGATTAAGTTCTACAGCAAAACAAATTAATACTGTATTTAATAGTGCATTGTATTTATATAGAATATCCATTGTCTGCCTGACTTGAGATTTCAGTTGCGCAATAGATGTCAAAAATTAAAACGAACAAAACCATATAGGCTTACATACGTCATTCGGCCTAGGTTCAAAGAATGTTCCAGCTGTTAATTTCCATTAAAATTGGTCCATCCATTTGGCAGTAATCGTGGAATAAGTTGATAGACTAAATATCAAATGGTCGACTTAAAACAGGACCTGGCCACTCATGGTCAACAAGATTAGTGAAATAATTGAGAAGATTTTCGAATTCTTGTAACCTATGAATTGGATTCTAAATTAAAGCATGATTTTACAGTGTAGCATCTTCACTTAACACAAGGGGGCATTAATTATTATTAATATTATTATTAGCCCCACGTCTTACCTATTTGGGTTGTACGTACTTACGCTAATGTGTAATGATAGGGTGATTGCGAGATGAAATGGAGGACTTACAATTTAACGTGGGATCCGAACCACGGTGGAGGCCTGGCATTCCCCACATTCACAAGTTGTGATTAATAAACGTATTGTCAGAGGTGAAGGAAAAGTTTGGCAATCAGATGAATCTGTGCCAGGACCGAATATTGAACCCCGGACCGTCAGCGCAGAAATCCGACAATTTAACCTTAGACCACCAGGTCACCCAAGGGTAATTAATGATTTGAATATATGCTAGAGATTAGATCCGAGGGAGGTAGCATAAAGTAAATACATCCATATATGTCACATATGGAAAATCGCATCCAAGTGTATTCGGCCAAGATTCAAACCCTAAGCTCTCTATTAACAGCAACAAATGTAGGTTTCCCCTTCCACAGAGATAAATTTACGGCTAGGTACTGGGTGTTTTGTATGTTCTAGATTTCAGTTAGTTTATAAATAGCGTGCTGATATAATCAGTCGATTCAGAAAGTGCAATTTGATTATTTTATCAAAAACAAAAGCAACAAAATGCAGTGGGAGCCAAGTTTCGAATCGCAAGGCAATATAGTAACGCAAGTTTAAAGGTGTATGATAACCATAAACCATGTTTAAAAAAAAATCAAATAAAAATGTTGTAATAGTAAGGGTCCAGGTAATGTATAGAAGGGGTGTTTAGCCCTCCTTTAATAGGTCTCTGTGGGCTCGAAACTCCATCGAAGCATGGGTTTTGATAGCTGTATCTCGTAGCTCTCGAACAAGCGCTCAACAAGCTGTCAGTAAGCGATTCTATCATGTTTATGAGCTGCTTGATGCTCATAACACGCTCATTTGGTCGTTTGATGGATCGGGGTAAGAGCC
>CABFOV010000005.1:354842-439182 GCA_902141375.1 Timema poppense | reverse complement strand
CCCCCCCACTTTATCTTTCTTTCACTCTTTGGAACACTTCTCTAGCTCCCGCTACAATCTCACTACTTAAAAACCTGATTTATGACAAAACGTATTTTCGGTCGTCGCAAGTCAACGTCGTTGTATATCCATTCGTCGTCTTCAAGAATCTAGTCAGACACATTGCGTGCACCCCTCTGCGCCCCTTCCCCCTTGCACGATAATGTTTCCATGTTAAGGAGGGGGGAGGTGTAGAGGAAGGGGATTTGTCGTAAAAAAAAAGTCTGGTGGCCATGTCTAAGAATGGATGGAGCTAAGGGTTTGAAGGGTTTATTAATAGTTTCGTTGTAATGGTTTTATAATGTTTATAACTATTTCGGGTTGATTCTGTGACACTCAATGTATTCAATTTAACCGTGGTTGTGTATTTACAATTTTTAGGTATTGTAATTAATCATATAATACAATTATATAATTAAGTTATGTTAGAGAGTGATACAGGCAGATAGACCGCTGACTACCAGCTCAGAGCTCCTCGAGCGATAGCTCCCCAGGTTGTTGGAACTCGGCCCAGAATGCACTACGAGCCTTTCACCATCAAGAGCTATATTATTTTTACTCCGGAGTAGAACCTGAATTATAATGGGTATCTGGCCTGGATTTTTTTTTAAACAAACAATTGTGTTCATAAAAATATAATAGCTATTTCTAGATGAGAAATATAGAGTGGAAATATTTTGATCGGTATTTTTTTTTTATCAAACCAGCCCACTATTTTTTTTAAACCCATATAGCCCGCGATTTTAAAAAGGTTGCCGAACCTCAGTAATATGGTATGATCAAACACTAGATTTTTATTTTTCACTGCGTTTTGGTTAACTTTCGGATTGTACGCATAAATTAACTAAGCTAATAGGATAGAAATAAGAAAATTAGAATTTAAAGAAAATGAGCCCGCATTTGAGTGGAGGCAGAGTGATAAAACATTGAAGATAAAGCACCCTTAGTACGTACACCAGACAGAGATTTGAATCACTGATCGTCACCGGCAATCCAGTCTAAATCGAGAGTAACGCGGTAAGGTAAGCGTTCACTGGCCCGTATCGGACGGAACGAACGCATCGTACAAAATAAGATGTCATTAATGTTCTGCGTCCAATGAATTCGTAACTCTGAAGGAGGAGGTCCCCAACATATATCCTTCAGTTATATCCTGTCGCCTTTTGTGTGTCCTAATAACTATAACGACATCACTACTAAGACAAATATTCTAGATACACCCCGCTAAGCTATCAGTAATCTAATCGTCTTAACAGTATTAGTAGAAATAACAACAGAAGAAGGTTCCTATGATTTTGTAATACTCGACTGCAAAATTTGTTTGCTATTATCATCTAGTTATAAAAGTATACGTTAGTCTAGGTGTAACACTCTTCAAATAAAAATACCCATTATGTCAGATTTACACCTTATGTATATAGCAAACAGTTTATTTTATGAAATAGCCAATCATTAATTATGTAAATTATATAGTTTTACCTTGTTTATCTACAATTTTACGCCTTATTCTATACACACCTCAAGAGAGCATTAACCAGATTTTCTGTACTGCCTCTAGAATAGTTAATGATAATGAATATCTCTAAATTTGAAATTAAAATGTAAATTGAAATAATCTGTAATTTGTATTGTATGGTATTGTATTTGTATTGTATTAATTAATGTATAATAATACACACACTCTCTCTCTCTCTCTCTAATGGCTGGTGTTTTGTAACTAATCTAATTTGATTTTAAAGTAAGCTATTATTTTTCTGATCAAAGATTTTTTTATATTATTATTTAAGTATTTTTTATTTGTTTTAAGTTTATCACAGTTATTTTGACAAAAATAACAATTTCTAAATTTGATTAGTGAGCACTAATGCTAGTAGCTCGTGTGTGAGGGAGATATAATAACTCACTCTCACACGGTAGTTCTCAAACTGGCGGAGGACTAAAATGAAAAGATGTAGGTCGATCGCGAAAGAGTGAACTACAGGCTGTATTTCTATTGGTCACGAACGATTGGACCGCAAGAAGTAGCTTAGTTCACGAACTATTGAACTAGATATATGGACTGCTCAAATCAGTGAACTAGATCACTCTGAACTGGTTTCAACAATGAACTGTACTGCCCATCTCTAAAATAAATAGATAGAATAAAGCTGGGAATTAAGAATGCGAATGGTGGGGCGTGCGTGCTCTACTCAGCATTCCAGATTACTCAATTCACACACATCACATGGATCAGATTTTAATCTGTCTTCCGGAATTCTTATCAACATTACCGACGTCCGATACCTACGATGAGGATAGGTGAACGCAGTCTCATTTAAAATAATGTAAAGAGTACAAAAATCCGATGCGTGTTGTCTGTCCAATGCTAGCCAGTGGACGCTTACCTTTAGACCATAGTTCCACCAATACAGGCTACTGATTGTTAGGCTATATGAAGCCCTATTATAGTAAGAGCCGTTTAAAAAGATTGAATGAATTAGCTATAGAACTTTATGTTTGAGAATGTTGTCTTATTCAATATAGAAATACTTGTAAAATAAACGGTAAGACACAATCGTACATACATTCTTAAATATTCTATTATAAATTGTGACAATATTATCAAAAATCGGTTATTACTAACCCATTTTGATGGCAACATGTCTTAGGCGCTATTCTTGCGATACACTAGACTGCCGATGATGGTAAATCATGGCTCGATCTCGGTCGCGAGTATTGAGAGTAGTTTCCCCTAAATGATCTTTCACTCTCTCTCTCTCCACGCAAATATGGGCACATTTCCTTTATATTCAACCTTCATCTTCCTGATACCATTAGAGTAATTATCAGTATATGCGTAGAACCCGTACAGATAGTAAGACACGGTGATAATTAAAAAAAACTAAACACTATTAGCATTCACTTTAATTTGTTGAGTGAAAGTAAATTTATTATTCAGGGCTAAGAATTGTTGAATTATTACTTATGGAGGTTTAACGTATAATAGAGGATTGTTTAATAAATTAAACAAATAATAGTCTATAAAAGTTAAAACAGTAAGTTAAGTATATTACTCAGTTACTAGGTTGAAGCATTACATTTACTTGCACATTAAAACTTTTATAGACTATTAAACGTCTCTGAATTAACTATTATGGTAGAATAATTATTGATGATAGGGCTATAAATAATTACTTTGATCTTTAAAAATGTTACTTTAATTATATGCCATAAGTTTATTGTTTAACTTTGACGTGTAGGGTAGTTCATGAAAGCCTTCCTTCTTGATAGAATTTACAAGTTGTTTCCATACATATATACATATATATAGATATACCCAATCAAATAACTGTCCATATATCTCAAAAAACAACTCCGTTCTTATTCCATCTTCAATAAATTTTTATAGACTTCCCTATCCGTGCATACTCCCTTCGCTTCAACATCGTCCATACAATGAGTCATGCATGGTCTTTTATTCTTAAAACTTTTAATATTTCTCTTTTTCACAAATTCGTCTACAACATTTAACCACATTTTACCTGGCCTACCCCTTCCTTTTGATCTACATACTCTAACTTAATATATTTGCTTCGTTTCTTGGTCCACACACATGCTCTGAACATGCTCAAATCGACGTAAGATGATTCTTTCACATTGACCTATTGGATTCTCTTTAAAACCGCACTCCTTCAGAACACATTCATTACTTACTCTGTTCATAGTTTTTCTTATACATTTCTTAGATATATTATTTCAACCTGATTCACCTTCCTCTTGTGTTTCTCCTGACGTTCCCGCGCTTCATATCCAAAAAACAATATTGGCGTTAACACACTTTTATACACTGCCATTTATACTTCATTCTTTGCAAAAGTCCACATAGGCCTACATCCAATTACTCTATGAGATGCACTCACCCGTCTGTTGAGTTCAGCATCCATCCTTCCATTTTTACATAATATTCTGCCCAGATACACGTATTTATAAAAACATTCTGAGGGGCTTTCAATTGTATCAATATTAAATGTCTTGAACTAACGTATTTTATCCCTGATAAGGACACAATTTGTATCAAGTTAAGCTTAGTGTGTCATCACAATTCTATAGAAAAAGAATTTCTGCGTCTTACAACCAATTGGGCTTTCCTTATATTTGAACTGATGGGCTATTGGATGAGTAAGCAAAAGTGATAGTAAATATACCCTCATTCATAAAGAAGGAAAGTGGGAAACTGCCTAGGAACAAAAACACTATCAGTAAAAGTGGCTGGAATTTGAACCCCTCTGTCAACGTTTATGCAAGATCAGAGGTTACCAACCTCAGGTTCACACAGAGTCCTGTGATGTTCACCGAAACAAATCTAAATTTTTAATTTGTTTTTATTGGTATTGTCACATCATAAAAAACATATTCGATATTCCTAATGTGTTTAAAGTTATTTTTTTATTAATAGGAAATGAGTTACGTAGAATCCTATAAATGTGTGCGTAGGTTTTTAATTTCACCTCGCTATGGAAAAGGTTGGTAACCACTTGCCTTAGACAAGGAGTGGACAAGCTTTCGGATCTAGTGATCTACTCCAGAGAAGGAAACTCCTTTTCGATCTACTAAGGAACCATAGACTGATATTGTTTGTTTCATTGGTAAAAAAAAATTGTTTTTATAGTAAAATATTAGCCTACATATAAAAACTTAGAATCCTTTCACTGGCTGAAACTGATCTTTTCATTAAACTAGACTACTATATTATATAATTTTACTGAAAAAAGCATTTTCTCACTAGACACTTGACTTTGAAGTTGATGCATGGCACTGAATAATCTCAGAATAGTTTGTTGAATGAGGACTCATAGTTACTCAGTCACCAACAAAGGTAGGATTGTAAATGTTCATCAGTTAAGACAGTTTAGATATCTAGATTTTACAATCATCTTATTTTGAGGAACCTCTGCAAACACACTCTCACTTTCATTTTGTCTTTCTCGATATTTTTACCGGCCACAATCGACCGTTTGGCCACCTCTGATCTAACCATTTGACCATGGGTGCGTGTCCCTTCTATAATTGTTAATTAAATAACGTAGGATTATTAACACAACAACCTTTATCGAAGCAATAACCAACAAAAAAGTATAATTACTAAACCAAAATAATTAAATCTTAAAATGTGTCAGCGTTGATTAATTTAGATGTTTCTTTATATACATATAATAAAACTGTTTATTAATTCTATTTTGTGTATGTTTGTTTGTTTCTTGACAGTAAATCCAAAAAGTACTAATCGAATCGAGATGGAACTGCTTATGTTGTACTCCTTACTTATCAGCGAGCAATGCAATCTATCTTATCAGCGAGCAATGCAGTATTGAAAAAAACTGAGTGTTAGTGTGGTTACATTTGCATCTTAAATTTGTATCAATTCAAATATTAACTTTTAATCCATAATTGAAGCTCTCAACCTAGTGATTTTATCCTCAAAGAGTTTGGGGTCCATAGGAACATCCATCTTGTCATCAGTCATCTTGTGAATGTAAAATCAGAAGTTTAAAATAGGAGCCATTCCCTGTCAAATCCTCACGTAGGTCCATGAACGTTTAGTCTATTTGAGAAAGAAATTATCTGTAGGATTCACATTTCCAAACCCTTCCTGCACCTCTGACAAGACATCTTGTGAATGTGAGGAATGCCAGGCCTCCACCGTGGTTCGGATTCCACGTTAAACTGTAGGTCCTCCATTTCATCTCACAATCACCCTACCATTACACATTAGCGTAAGTGCGTATAACCCGAACAGGTAGTAAGACGCGGTGCTAATAATAATAATGTAGGATTCACTGTCTAAGATTTCACGTGATTTTATGACGTGGAAAGAAGCCTATTGATTGGTGTGTTATGGCTTCATCGAAGTCATCTTCTGTAGTTAGCAGAAACTTGTTTGTGTATCTCAGGGCAGAGATCTGGGCAGTTGGTTCCAGGCAGTTTCTCTATACAGTGATTTGTAAACACTTGGCTTAGGACAGTTGTCTGAGTGTGTCATTTAAGATGAGTCCGTTTAGTGATGAAGTGTCGTGATCACCATGAGTACGGTGGTGGTTAAGACATAGGTTAAGGCATGCTTAAGACATGTACCAGACAGTCGATTGTGGGCAGTTTACCAAGTGTGAATAAGTGTTATGAAGTGTCTTAAGATCTGGCCATGTGCGTGTTTTTATGTGACACTCTTTTAAAGAGATTGTGGATTTATACCGATATATAATTTGGGATGGGATCTCTCAAACGTTGGTGATTGATAAACACGAGTGCCCTCATATCTTAGTGTCAGCAGCGGGATTTTTATACATCACCCTAGGATTAAAAGTCCAGCCATCACATATTGGTGTACGAGTGGGGTTTTTTTGCTCTACATCGTGAGATAAAAACAGGCCTTACCACATATATATTTTTGTAAGTCTCTTACGCAACGAGGGGCTTGGAAAGATCAACCAACTCACTGTAAACTCCCATGGCAACGTTTGTTTTATAATGGAAACAAACATCCTACTAATGTAATATTAAATGTCGTCTGCCTATTTTTATGTTTATTTATTGCTCAATCACACCCAAACCATTTGGCCGATTGTGCATAAATTTAGCATGGATATAATTTTGATTTCCGGTTAACATATAAGCTATAGTTTTTCTATCAAAATCGAATAAAATGGAAGGGTTTTCTAATATTCTGTCCTAAACTACATGATCTGTTGGATTTTTATTCGTATTGAGTGTGGGAAAGGCCGTAGCCAGCCAATAATTTCGGTGGGGGGGGTGGGGGGGGTGGAGGAAGGGGGGGTAAGGTTGGTGGGTACATACTTCAATTGCAGGAGGCTAAACAAAATTCTAAACGATAAACAGTTCTAGAAGCTATCTGAAGTGTTTTTTATTATGGTAACACAGCCCCCTAATTTGTACTTGTACCTTAATTTTAATATTGTTTGAACCATAAATAAAGCCATATTGTATACTTTGTTCATAAAAATTTTTGGGGTTTGAACCCCCCCTCCCCCCCCCAAAAAAAAACCTTGACTACGGCCTTGGGTGTGGGGAAGAAATGCCCCCTCCCGCCAAAAAAGATTCCTAAGCTAACAAAATAAAACACTTCCCGTGTGGTAGAAAATTGAAACATATCTATTATATTACTATAAATACTCAAGATTCTTAAATTTATTTAAGATTGTCCCATATATATAGGACCATCCTATATAAATATAATAACTCCTACATATATATAATTTTTCTATACATAGGGGACAATCTTAAATAAATATAAGAGTCTGAATATTTATTATTTAAAAACAAGGGTCAGTGGAATAGGTGAAGGGGGTGAAGTGGGGGACAGAAATCTCCACGGATTAATACTTCAAGTTATTTAATTTTCATCTGTAGCTTTAGATATATATTATTAATAGGTTTACCTATAAAAAAAACAGTAATGTGCCTGGTATAGTAGCATTTCACTAATGTTTAAAGGGAATTTTTTTTTAAAAACAAACAAACATCATTTTGGCAAATAAATCAAATATTTCCTAAATTTTGTTGCTAAGTTTTTGTTTTTGTGAGTGTGTTAATTTCTCAGATGATTTGAATTGAACTTTTGTTTTAATCAAATATCCAACGCTATTATTTATGCGTTTAGTTTGAACTAATCCATCTAGATATCATTCTGAAAATTGAAAAATGACACCTATACACTGTTCGATTTCCGTGCCCAGGTGTCATTTTTCAATTATTGAACCACATTCTAAATACATGTAATATATTCATAAAAAAAAACTAGCTTTATATAATAGAATTTATAACAAGTAATATTGTCCCTCTTTTCAATTACGTCTCCAACACCCTTTAGGGTTATACGCATATGAAATAGTTACTCTAATGTGTTAGGGATGAGTAAGGCTGAATTTAGAGGGTGTGTACCCACATTTACGTGGAACCCATTAAGGAAAAACAACTATCAGTACACCTGGCTAGAACTCGGTCCCCGATCTTCCCGTCATAGAAAGTCCTTCCTATTGCAAGAGTGACGTCTCAGACCGTTCGACCACCGAAGCGCTTATTTTAATATTAATTGTCTGACGGGTATGTTTATCAATAATTGATAAGAGAAAATTTCAAACTTACCTTGAACTAAGTTCGGTCGAACCCTGCCAAGATGGAGAACAATCGCATGCCTGAAAAAAAAATCTACTGATAAAAATTTACAATACATACAATACTACTAATCTATATACAATCTATGATGACAAAGATTGGACTATTTTGTTACAAGAGATGAATAAAATATTAAAAAATAATATAGCATTTGTTTTAATCACTAACATTTTGTATACTTCTTTTATTAATTATTTGTTTTTAGACAATGGAAAAAGTCCATAAATCACTTACGATATTTTAACGCACGTAAATATAAAATTAAGAAATACGTTAATCTATTCTAAAAATATAAAATTAAAAATTAATGTTAGTCAGAGGATTTTGTTTTAGTAGGCTATGTTCGGCGTGAGGTCTTACGCACCTTGCACGAGCAGTGGGTTTTGACCCCTGCTCAGAACAAGCTGAGGTCCATCAGGGACAGTGTGTCACGATGGCCCTCTTCGATACGAAAGTCTAGAAGAGAGATCATCTTGACAATACCTTACGTCGGCCATACGTTTCTGATCCATGTATTTTTATTTAGAGTGGATCCATTTCCAGTGTGTGAGATTTACAATGCTCCCCTTAGCGTGCACCATAGTCTAGTTTGGTGGAGTGTCACAGGTATTCACCTGGATCTATATTTTAATGGTGACCTTCATTATTTTTTACGCAACAGCGCAGATGGAGTCATATGTTTACTCCGTTTTATATCTCAGACGAATATTTTAAATTCCATTTGAGTCTCATTTTCACAGAGTGGCTCATTGGATATTATTTCATATTGAGATTAGTTTTAATTATTTTAGTATATTTTAATATATTTGTATTGTCCACTTAGGTTCTACGCCTATGCTGTTTTAAACGGATGTATTATGTTTATTTACCTTCCCCTTTGAGGAGTTTACTATGTTTTTACTTTTAAAAGGTGCTAATGATTTCATTGTGTCAACTTTCCTCAAAATGCCAATAATAATTATAATAATAATATTTTTAGTGAAACTAGTCAATAATTTTAAACTTGAAATACATTTCCGATGAATTACTTAACTGTTTAAAATATTGTTATTTAGGACTATTTGACTAAAGACTTTAAAGTTTTTTTTAAATAGTTAGCTATACGAGTAAATGTTGTATCACTCTAGCGGCTCATACTCTTTTTTAAACTATAATTTACCAATCTGAATGTTTACGAAATATTATCAAAGATGACTATGAACGTATTGTTTAAAAATATACTAATGCTATTATTCAAAAAATTAATTTAAGAATATATCCAACCCAACTATAAAATATTAACTAAGGGGTTCATCCATTAATCTGAGAAGTTTTGACAAGAATGTTATGTGGTTGATGACTACTTGTCAAGAAAAGGAAACAACATTTTATACAGATAATAAAATATATCCCAATAATATTCTAGAAGAGTTCATTTACCCACTATAGATTTGTTTATCTTAGAATGAAAACATGTGTCGTGTTATCCAGTCAAGATTTTTTATGCTGAATAGACCCATTATTCTTCTAAAAATAAAATGCTATCAAAGTGTTTTAATAGCCGTTTTATTTCACTAAGGAAAATATTATATGAATTTATTTTTTCATTCAGTACCAGAATAAAGCTATAAATCAACTAGGGTGTCCCTTTTTTTAAGCTAAATAAAGCACAGAACAAATGTAACAAATATGTTATATTATAGTTAGTACTAATACTAGTATCAAAAATTGTCCATAGAGTCGTGACTATACATAGATTCATTTTTATTTACTCACAAACAAAGCTATTTTTAGATAAAGTGAAAAAAGAAATAACAAAACAAAGACCCACCTCGGTGGCCACATGGTCTAAGGCACTACTCTCACACTAGTGTAGACTTCCAATGAAGGGGAGATCGAAGTTCGAACCTTGATCGGGTGTACTGAGAATATTTTTCCAAAATAGTTTACCCCTTTTCCTCCACGCAAATTCCGTTATGTTTTGTTTAAAATATAACTTTCCTCATCCCTGAAACCATTAGCGTAGATAAGCGTGTAACCCAAACGGGTATTAAGAAGTGGTGCTAAAAATATGATTACAAAAATATATAATTGGATTAAATATTTCCAAACAGTAAAAATTAAGATATTAAATTCTAAGTAAACATTATAAAGGCGGTGAATTTCAAAGAAGTTGTATTTCTTTAACATTTAGAGAGAGCAAAAAACCACTCATGGAAAAAATTTATTGTCTAAATGGTTGGGATTAAATTCTAACATACCGAGTCAAACTCAGGAGTGCTAACGACTAAACGAATCCTGCCAATAGGAATTGGCTAAAAACAGTAACTTTCAGTTTAATTGCTTTATATATTTGCTAATACGATAAGCCTTATTATATTGTATCTGCTTTTAAATTTTCACCTGGGCTACCATCATTTAACACTAATTGATAGCATTTAATAACTTAAAATTTAGAGGAAATGTACCCGTATTAGCTTAAAGTTCAAGAGTTAATACATTTAGGCTAAAACTACCTTTTTTAATTTCATCTAGGATTCTAACCCTGACCTCCACGTCACCACAAAACCCGACTAGACGAGCTTAACATTTTATCCACGTGCCTACCGATGAGAGCTAGTTTATATAGTTTATATCAAGCTAGTTTATAAGTTGTGTGATAATCTAGTAATATATGTAGCAATATTTAGGTAAGATTCCCTATTTAAACTAACACCCATCAAACTTAAACTTTAATCTACTCTCCCATGAAAAACACAACAAATTCTCGGATCGATTTCACACGTGTATGAAAACCGAGACCCAAAATGGTTTCAACATGGCAGACATGCCTCAAATGTGTTTATACGCATTCTTTAGGTTTTGGTCGGTGGTATTTTCTTTTTCCTTTATTTTTATGTCTTGAAGGTTTTGGTTTATATCGTTTCGGATCAAGGGCGTGTTTCATATTTCTTTCAGCACGCCTGCCAACATATGCAGGAGATTTGGTATGGGTTAACCGTCTCTTTCTCGCTTGTGATGATTTTCTCTAATAGGACGTCAGCTCCTGAGCGATATAACGAGTCAGCCATATCACTAGACACGTGTTAACTTTTCCACGGGTCGGTGGATAAACGCGTCATCGAGGTTGATTAGTCCGTTTTTACCTTCGTTTGTTCAAGCACAGTTTCGTCAGTCTTACAGTCTACTCTTAAAAGGGTTTACATTTATCAAACCCACATCGATGGTCATATTGTATAAGGTGTCACCTTCAAAAAAGACTGGATTGCTGATGATGGGGAGATCGGGGTTAGAACCTCAGTCAAATGCTGAGGGTGTTTTTACTTCAATTATTTTCCACTTTATATTTATATATTCATGCAAACGTGGGTTCATTTTCCTTATATTCCACCTTCTCCGTCCTTAAATAATCTATATGATTACAGCACAAACGAGTAGTAGAGTAGAACGCGGTGCTAAAAACAACACATTTAACAAATATGATCCAAGTAAAGTGAACCTGGTGTTTGTGTTAACATAAAATAAACCCAATGGGGTCAGTTCGCAACCAAGCCATACCAAAGAAGCGGCCGCCGTTTGTTGGCGAAGAGGTGGCAACTTCTGTGGATAGAGGGTGTCAGCCCGAGGAACCCTACGGCTCTTATCTCAGTTTTTTATACCGGAGGCTCTACTTTGTAATTTAAGTAGCTTAGTATTAGTCCTCATGAAGTTTAGTCGACCCCGTTCCAGACCCACAGCTTAACAAAACAATCTGGAAGCACCAGGGATTGAACCTGGGAGCCTGTAGACAGGAACTATGCCCGCTAGAGCTCAGAGATAGTCGTGTCTACATAATATCAAGTAGAAACTCAACATTCAAGCCCAAATACCAAAGAAAGCTTGAATTGAGGAGGTAGAAAGAGTTATGCGTTTAGTAACTTAATACCTTATTATGTAGTAGTGAGATAGTCGATTAATTGATTAATTTTAATCCAATCATTTAAATAAATGTATTTTCCAACTTTACTTTTAGATCGAGTTTTTAAATGAACTGTACCTCATATTTTTATTATAGCAAGTTTTTATAGTTTTGTGTACCACAAAATGTCAAACTTTTTATAAGTTTCTAAGAAAAACATTTATTTATTACCCCACATAACTTAGGTTATACGATAAGACTATCATTGATAAGTTTAAATTAAAACACATAAACAACTGAAGGTATTCAACCAAGTAAAAAAACACACAGTTATATTAATTTAACCATACTGAAATTTGAATCAATCGATAATTACTGATCATCGTTTACATTATTCAAGTCTTTTCCGTGTCGATTTTAATAATTTTCATGTCGATTCAAGTTCCAAGTAAAAATCTATCAGTCATACTTGAACCTGAAATTAACTTAAAACTTTAGTTAAATTATCGCCTGAACTAATGTTTAGATGTGTTAAGAACCTTAAAATAATTTAAATAACATGAACTTGAATCAAGTAGCTTGATAAATGTAGACCCCACTTAATTTATCAATTTTATTCTTATACATTTTTAGCACCGCGTCTTACTACCTATTCGAGTTAGATTGGTTTAGCTGATGATTATTTGCTTGGAATTTTTGAAAATTGGTAAATATGGTTTATTAAAGAATATATATTTTAATATTTTTATATGTTTTATGAAAATAAATTATATATGATGAGAAAGAAAAGTTTTAAAATACGTCAAGAGGTGGACTCATGTTTTTTTTAACCTTTTTTTGAAATATATTTATATTTACATTAGATTTGCCTTACAGGCCTAAGATACAACGCTAGTTATCTCACAGCTCCATATAAGATGTAATTTAAGAGATCAGGATCAGTAATATTAGTTTTGAAAAAAACTGAAGCAAGGTTATATAGGCCTATATACCTGGTTAGGTATCTTATGTAGGCCCTAATCATTTCTTTATTATAAAATTATTTTTAAGTTTCAAAGATAATAAAAATACCCTCCAAGTGTGATATACTTTCAAAACTAAAACAAACAAAGATAATAGTTATGTTCAAAATAAGTTATTTTTGAAATGTGTGTCCTGAACCGGGTTTGGGTATCCAACCAATCAAGTAACAAAATTTGTCTTGGTTGTACATTAGGGGCTACTCTAAATGAGTGATATGGAGGTCATTATATTTTGAGCGGTCTTATAGAACATTGACGTTGAGTTAATTTTGTTTTAGGCAGAGTAGGGTATATCTTAGATTGTGTTTTGACTTATTATTGTTATTAGTTTATATCTCTTTGATAAATATATGTTTTGTTTGGTAAGGTACCCACATCGGTCTTTATATCCATCCGGGTTAAATTTACACTTAAGAGACCAGGAGAATTAGAATTAAAGTAAATATTGCCACATTAGCGTGAATTAAATGGGAAATTATTTATAAAAAACATCATGCCGGAATTCCATAAGAGCCTGACACCTTACTTGACCATTTGTGCGCAACCACATTTAGGGTCTTCAGGAGTATTTTATGGATGACAGAAACGAAACTAAATAGCCCGATTAGCTAAGATGCAGCTTTTTTAATCCCTTAAGCAAATGTTATGTTAAATAAAATGACTTTAGCTTTTGACTTTTACAACATTAGAAATGTTTATAGGGCCCCAAAAATATACCATAAAGCGTAAAATTAAAAGGCCTGACTTAAGTAGTAAAAAAATTAACTTAAGCCCTGAAGGAATCATAAGAAGTTTCTTATTTAATTTCAGAGACAACGAAACCCCATTTACATCGGTGGAACTATTGTCTTACTTGCGGAAATAGAAATTATTTCAGAAATACATAGAAATAAATAATGTTTAGTTAATTTAAAATTATTAACGTACATTATCAAGCTACACAGTTCCCAGAGATGTTTCAGACAGCCATATAAAACTGCTATTTTTGTTCTGTGTGAAGCAAAGTCAGTTCTTGGCATTGCAGCTGGATGGCTGCACGGATGTTGAGAATGTAGCCCAACTTATGCTTCATGTACGTTATCACTATGAAATTTGCTTGTGGAGGATTATTTTTTTACGTGTAAGCCACTTATAGGAAGAACGGTTATAGAAGCTGTTTTCACACAGATTAATAACTTTTTCAATGAAAACTATCTTTCTTGGGATAATTATGTATTTATTTGTACTGATGGAGAAGCAGCCCTCAGAGGATTTTTTTTAAGCTTGAGAAGTAGAGTATTAAGAGATTACTCCTCATGTAAGGCTCACTGTATGATACATAAAGAAGACTTGGAGGGAAAGCCCCGGCAATCATAGGTCAATAAAGTGTTACAATATGCTATCTGTGTTGTAAATATTATCAAGGCAAGATTTTTGAATCACAGGCTTTTTAAAATTGTGTGCAAAAAAATTGGCTTAGATTATAATAAAATGTTATTACACATACAGAACTACCATGACTGTCACGTGTAAAACTGCTACGGCGCATCTTTGATTTACAAGTGATATAATAATATTTCTCATGGAAATAAATCTCTATTCTTTCGGAACATTTCATGGATGAGAATTGGCTTGATATTCTAAGTTATCTTAGATATGTTTTTGAAAGAATGAACGTTATGAATGTATCTCTTCAAGGACAAGGAACAAACAATATAAAACTCAGTGAATAAAATAAGATCGTGTTCAATTGTGGGTAAATTGAGTTGAAAATCAACGCACCTAAATGTTTCCTGGCCTACCCCAGTTTCTTAAAGAGAACGATAGTGAGGTTGGACCAAATAAACTGTTGTTGTTAAACATTTGTTAAATCTTAATAGCAACATCAAAAATAAACCTCAGAAATGAATTCCTCCACAAACCAGGAAAGCAGAGGTAAGATAAGTCAAATGGCCAAGATATAGATCATTAGCCCCACCCCCACCACATCAAAAATAAGTTGATTCCCTTTATTGGCTGTGTTCGAGATTAATTTTTTATTTAGCATTAACTCCTCAAGATTAAATTTGAAAGAAAAGGAGGAGTTAGTTGAAATGTTTACTTATGAAACACTACGAATTATTTTCTTAACACCAACTTTGATTGAATTTAGGCTCTTAGGGAAGGATGAAAATCCATTATTACTGCAAAAAAAGGCACTTCAATATTTAATTCCATTAGCGTCGATATACTTGTGCAAAACTGATTTATATGCCATCCCTATGATAAAGACTACACATTGATCTTGACTAAATGTTTAAGATTTTCTCAGATTTGCGATATAAAATATAAATCCAAAAATTGAGAACATAATTCCCAAGATTCAAGATCAAATTCGACCTTAGGACTGCGAAACATTTGGTGTAAATCTTTTTTTCTATTAAAGATGTGTTGTTTTTTCTTCCTAATGCCCTGCATACTATTTCCAGCTATACAAAATATGTTAATATATTTGATTATTTAAATTAATTAATATTGATGAATGTAAAATAATGTATTAATGTACTATGAAATTTTAGTTTTTACCTACTATTTTATTTACATGGGGGGCATGAGGTCATCTAAATAAAATAATATTTCAGAGGGGTCGCACCCACTAAAATGTAGCGCACCACTCTCTTAGACCATGGGTCCACCAGTGAATTCTATGAAAAGTCACTCTTTGGGCTCTTTACCAGCTCACTCTGAGATTAAAACCCCAGAATGAAACTAATGTTATTTTTCGCGTGGTACAAAATAAGCTTGGGTATCCTCTGTAAGGCCTAAGACTTACTCGTAATTCGTTCCATATTAGTGGTGATACCAGAGGATAGTAAGGTTTTAGTTTTGTAGCATCATGTCTTACAACCAGTTTGGATTATACACATATGTACTAACTACGTTAGTGTGTTAAATTTGAATTTAGAGGGAATGTACCAATATTTGCGTGGCGGTAGAGTGGAAAGCCAATTGAGGAAGCCCCCTGCGTAAACTGTTGTGTTATTTCATAATTCATGTACCACTACCATGTAGCAAAGATTGATTTAAATGGATTTAGAAAGAGTTGCATACCAGTACACATTCTCTGAATAGTTTGTTAGGCAAGGAATTTTGCAGAATCTCAAGGGTGTATTAAAAATTGTTCATTTTACTAAAGGAAACTCACTGAATAGTAGATATAATCTGAAATATTTTGTTCAGAGATTGAAGGTGAACATACCCACTTTTATTTAATTTTTAGTCCCGTGTCTTAATACTCGTTCAGGTTATACGCTTTTGTACTAATAAATACGCCAATGGTTTTAGGGACGAGTAATGTTATATTTTAGAGGAATTTTACCCATATTTGCATATAGGGAGGGTGTAAAAACATTTTAGAAAAAACATCTCAGTAAACTCGACCGAAATTCGAACCTAGATCTCCCCGTCTTCGGCAGTCTAGTCTAATGCGAGAGTAGAGCGTTTGACCATACGGCCACCGAAGCTGGCGTGCACACTTGTTGTACCAATCAAAAGTTCCTTGGTTGTCGTGAGGGAATGTACTAAACAGGGTGTATGAGTTCAGGAATAAATTGAACTTGGTGCCTGAAGAATATAATGAATTATTACAACTTAATAATTCATTTACACTGAAGAACGATATAAGAAATTAAGTTTGTCATCATTTCGACTTAGGATTAAATAATAATTTCCATTATTAAGTAAAATAAGCTATATTACCATTAATACCATTCACAATGACCTGTGTATGTGAACTATGATTTTAAACATTGACTCGATTAAAACTACTGTAAAAAACTGGTTAAAAATTCACCATTTGTTTTGGAGTGGGACCAACTCATCAACAAGCAATCACATCTATCGCATTAAATAAAACCTTTCATATTTCCTTTTTTGTTCAATCTACTCCTGGAATTTTTTTAAATCAAAATTGTACTATTGAATATTGAAAACATATTATTTTTTTCTTTTACGCACACACATCTCCTTTGTTTCTAGCTTATCATATGTGTACTGGGTTGCGATGTAAAATGTACTTCTTACAGAGGATCACGGTCAGAAAAGTTTGAAAAACACTTCCTTAAATTATGCATCCACCGAAGATGGTAGGCTAGTTTAAAGCTGTGGGCAAAAAAAATTAAATATGTAAATGCTAAAGATATTGGTTTGAGCACAGAAAATTATTTTAAGTGTCATAATTGCTTCGTATTATTATCTTCATTGTTAAATTCCATGCGATATAATTGGTTATTTGGAAAGAAATTATTAGTGTTCCCCTGGGTTAAATTAGTTTTGTGTTGTCATTATTTGTAAGTTATTAAGATTTTAAAGCTTGTCAACACAAATACAGGCATTATCACAAATAAGTTTGTAAATTGTTTGCATAAAGTTTAACTAGATCTGTGCTCAGAAATTGTTCTTTAAGCTTATTATTATAAATTATCGGTATGATTCAATAAATGATATTGTTAAACACTATGGCCCTATTTATATACTAATATATCTCAGTAAGCCTGATAAGTATTTCTTAGAATGGTTTATGAAATTAAATTTTTACTTAAAACTGTAATATTTTTTAATAAGGTAGAGCTACTTTTCGATATACATTTAATTTTAGAAAAATGTTGTATGTTTTTGAATATATATCCCCATCTCTCTTACCTGTATTTTGGGGTGAATGACAACAAGGACACTGTTTATCCTACACAGGGACTAAAATATGTTGTTGCAGTAGTTGTATTTAGTATTTGTGTTCTACATTGGGCTCAACCTGATACCCAGACTTATAAAATCCTGTTAATACAGTCAAGTTTTCATAGAAGAGGCCTTTTAAAAAAATACAAACTTTTTTAGTAGTCAACATAATAATATTTTAATACTAATTTAACTATTTTATGGATATTGATCATATCTATTAAATACTGCAGCTTCATATCACATGGCTTTACGTATGGATACGTTAAAGCAGATATATTAAGTTGTCTAAGTGTCAGGTGGGATTCTTCCTATGAAAATTGGGCTTGAAGTTTGGGTGTATATTTTAAAGTGTATTGCCTTAAGTCGAGTTAGTTTTAAGAGCATACTCATACTGTCTGTATTTATAACATCGGCTACACAAATGCTACCAAAAAATAAAAATAACAATCTCGTGAGAAACACTTTTTGTTTATATAGGCCTTCTGTGTTGTAATTTACTGGCACGTGGTGCTACTCTAATTACATTGAAACCAAAGAAAATTTATCGGTTAATAAAATGTAAGTAATATTTTTGTACTGATAGAGGTTTAATTTTATTTGCTATTAAAAAGAGGCCTAGATCTCGCAGTAATCAAAGGTAATGGATAGAAAACATTCCAAATTATTTAAACTCTAATATCATCCTTCTTTGGTTGACTATAATATAGAATCAATGAATCAATATTATCACGTACTAATCAAACAATATGCAATTAGAAATGTTTGTGATAGATGTTTGAATTATAATTTTATGTGTAGACTTTTATCCTTTGATTTATCTCATATTTATCAACGACATTCAGCGATATAGAAGTTCACAATATAAATGGTGTGAAACTTGTTAGTAACTTACTTGATTACCTGTGAAAGGGAGGTAGAGGTTTGAATATCAGCTGAGTTAATTATATATGTTTTATTTAAATGGTATTCATCACTGTGGTTTCCCTATCCTCTTTCCACGCTACTGTTGATGTAATTCCTGTATAAATAACATACTCATCCTTTTATCATTTTACTAAGTCGTTGATAAATGTTTAGTTGAACGTAATAACAAGAACTGTATTTATCATTCAAGATTATTATAATTAGTTTTCATAATCGAATGTGTGTCTATTAACAATTATTTTTTCTCTGTGTGTGTTTCATGTGTAATACTTGAGGTGACATGTTTGTGTGTCATCAAGACTGAAGAAGATGCCGCAAAGAAGATGGCTAGACATTAGGACCAACCCCAAAAGGACATTGAACATTTTAAAAGGACTGACCCCGGACGGCATTACAGCCACAAATACTTTTGTAGAAAAAAAAGGTACGAGGTATGTAAATAAGGATCAAAAATATTTGACGTCCCTAAATAATAAACATGAACAAAAAAAGGTTTCTCGACGAGATCTCAAGGTAAACCCACACCATTGAACTGAACGAACATACATCGTCGGCATGTCTAAACGACAGCCAATAGTTGTTGGAAGGAAGGTTGTTCAACCCAAAAATAATGGTCTAAATGTCCTTTCAGAAGGACAGAAAACGTCCCCTTCAGTCTCACTTTGTATACATAGGATGGGGTTATAAAGAAACAAAGCAATAAAAAAATAAACATTTGAGATTTTTTTTAACACAAAAAGTCAAAATGGTGCTAGAGGAAGTAGGTATATGTATATGCCTATTTAAATATTCTCTTTACATTTAGAATAAAGTTTTCTAGGGAAAAAGGACCTAAGAATGTAGCAGTCTAGGAATAAAATTAACTTTTTTTCCTCACAAAATGAAAATAAGTAGGCCTTATTTGTTTAGTAAAATCATTAAAATAGTTGTTTCATTTTATATATTGACAAAATTTATAAGATTTAAAATAAATGATAAATTTGTGATAACTAGACGATAATTTACCTTAGAGTAATTTTTAAAAAAGGGTGATATTTACGATTCTAAACTTTGTGTTTCAGGAAACCTATGTTTGTTTTGACATTACTATCTATCCATCCTGAGACTAGTTTAAAACTTCACGGAAAGCTTTTCATTTGAATTTAGTAAAGGTCCATGTGAAAAGAAACCAATTTATGTCACCACTTCATTCCATGCAAAGTTTGAATAGTAAAACTTTTTTTACTAAAAAAAACCACGAAGGAAATAAAGTGGTGAATATGAAAGTCTGAGGGTTTTTTTATAAACAAATAAACCTGCTAGATAAAGCGCTTGGAAAAAAAGAATTTGTTTTGGCTTACATAAATTGGGACTGACCATATGCAACAAAAGACTAACAAAATCTACAAAGATAGACTTTCTTAAGGAATGGTCAACCAGGAAGCTTTTTTTTTTATTTTTTTTCAAAAAAATTGTTTGAGGTTATATTTAAGCAAAAATATGTACAGAGAGACAATTTAGTTTTTGGTCAAACCTGTGCCAGTGCGGTGGTTATTAATTTTGTGTTAGAGAATTATTTTGATTCTTGAAAACTAGTTTATCTTACCTTAGTTTAAAATCTAACGTTCTTTTTAACATCTTGATTAATTAATAATTACGTTGGGTGAGTAAATACAAAACTTTCACAAAGCACACGTACTTTACAGTATTTTTTAATAAAAATATATTATGTATAAACTTTTAGAACATAAACGGTGTCATTTATTTTACTAAGTCCTGTGAATCACTCAAAGGTAATAAAAATAATTGAAAAACAGCAACATTCTTATCGTGTGTTTTGGGGGGGTCACTTTTGTCGCTTACGGAAAATTAAGTCACTCGTCGTAATGTTGTAAAACAACTGAAAGTGTTTTCAGGTCAACCTGAGTTTGAACAAGCTCTTACATTTATATAAAAAAAATAGTCTTGATCCTAAACAACACAGAAAAAAAACACCCAGACGCAACGTGTTAGAGAATAATAATAAGTCTGTTGTTGCGGCTGGTCTCCATCTTGAATTTTAACAAAGTGGCGATCAACAAGGAACAGACGATGACGACAATGATTATATACGTGATGATCATGATGATGGTGAAGGTGATGATGATGATTGTGATGATTTAGAAAAGAAAATAGTACGACGCAAACATTTTGAGGAGGAGAGGGTTAAGGGGTATAGGCTTGGGTTGGTAGTTGTGGCAAATGGCGGCGACGGAGAGTGAGTGGTTCTCTTTTAGTTAAAGTGAGAAAACATAGGCGTGAGAGCAAGATAGAGCGATGATTTGTTGGAAAAGGCGGGAGAGTGCAAGAAAGAGGCGAGCGAGCGGTAAGAGAGAAGAGGTCCAATGCAAAACGAAACAGTAGAGGATGTATGGAAGAGAATTAAGCACCCAGTCCAGGAGGTAAAAATCTTGATCTTAGTTTCAACTTGTTTTATTTATTCGCTCGAGAGGAAAAAAAACTTTAGTTTTACCAGATTTTTTCTATAACTGCTTTCTACTATAACATTATAGTCGAAAATTATAATGTAGGAAGTTTTGAAAACATGGTTAACATCTTTATTATAATAGGTTAGAACCCAACACGGTAAGAAATTCGAAAAATAAAATTTCGATCGGTGTTTAGAAACTGTTTATTTACTGAATGTCTGGTTAGAAAGAAGGATACTCAAAACCTTTTGTTCGAAGGTAAAAAAAAACCTCTCATTCAAGTTGGAAACATCTTATTTCATGTATAGTCACAATGTGAAGACATAGAGACCACTCATAATTATTAGGCTAGGTCACCATCGGTCAATGACTTTTAAAATTCTGTATCGCAGTTTTAAGCGTTTAGCAAAATATTTTTTATATATTCATACATTTTACTAATCTTATATTGAATGTGAACAGTGTATACCACATAGATTTATATTTCTTTATGTAACAGAGCAAACATCCGTACATAATTCTTACTTCGATCATTTAAGTTGTACTCATATTTTTCAAAAATTATCTAGCGTTTAAAAAATAGCAACTATTTAATATGTCCTATAGAAATAGATAACTACTGATACTGACTAGTTAACAGATTAAGTCCTAACGCAGTTTACAGTAATAAAACCATCTACGAACCATACATTCTAATTACTTAAAATGTTAATAAATTAAAAACGAATTAAGGAACCACTATAAAATGTTACAGTAAGATATAGGTATTATCCAATTTGAAGACCACTATTTCAATTATCTATAACCCAAACATAAATATGTTAAAAATTAATTAGACATATTCTTTATTATGAAAATAGATTTGTCCTGTTTTTCTGTTATGATAACTTACGAAGCCTTGCGCTGGTCTTAGATTTTTATAATATTTAGATAAATCTTGTTTGACAGTAACGGAAAGATTATATTCGAATCCCGGCAGGGAAGATTAAGAGTGGCTTTCCTTAAATGGTTTTTTATTCCTCCTTCTGGTTCCTCTAAATTTTACCTTCCTCATTCCTTCCTCATCAGTGTAAATATGCGAATAACTCAGAAATGCCGCACATAAAAATAAGATATAAGTTATACTAGCTTGAGATTAATTTAGTTTGTAACTCATTTTCTAATGAGTAACCCTAACTTTAAGAGTGTATTAACCCTTGAACCCACTTGCATCATAACAGTGGTGTGTTGAGAAACCAAGCGAAATTTGTTTAAACTGCAAACCTGCAAACTGTTTACGTCACTCAGAGGAACACACATTGGCCCAGTATCAACAAACATACATTTCCGAGGTATGTAGAGCAGAGACTATGAGTGATTGGTAAAATAAGGGACACAGTAAGGAACAATATATCTCAGGTACATCTTAAAAGAAGCTCTGATTACCGTGATCACAATCCACACCACACCACTACATTAGAATATATCAGATTCTCCCAGCTAAAATATAAGTATTTGAGTAAGCTTATATTACAAATAATAATTACCAGAAATACGAAAAATGATTGCGCTTTTAATACCAGAAACATTTTCCTGACTGGGTGGTGTCTGTCTTTAACAAATACAACACAATTTATTCGAAACGTTCCTAAATCCGAAACCACACCGCCGCGATAGAAAACCCACCATCGCCGACGAGGGTAAACCATTTTTACAACAATCCTGCGGACCGGCGGCTTCATGTTTTACCTAAAACCACACCGTTTGGCGTCCACAACACAACGATGCCACGACATGACTGATCACTGCTTTTTAGAGGCTTTGTCACAGAAAAGAAGGTTTGATATAAAAAAATCGAAGAGCTCCCTTAATTTCTTTCATCACCCTCATTCTTGCACGATAGCCAGACCTTTTATTGCAATTTTCTTCTTTTTTTTTTCCTCTCTTAAATCCCTCACAATCTCATTTAACGTGCCTCATTCCCCCCATTTTATCCCCCCTTCCACCTTAAAGGAGGAATTTTCTATTGTATGACAATAGGGTGGAGTTTGGTTGCCTTATAGTGGGGGTTGCTGAGATAAAGGGACATTGATGTATCGAGGAGTAAGGACGGGAATAAAAGGGAATAAAGTCTTGTGATTCGTCCAATATTCCCCTGTAGGCCTAGATGTTGTGAAGCTATCAATAGATTTAGAGCTAGGTGGGCAGGGGGAGTCAAGGTACTCAGTATTTTGATGCTTATCCTAATGATTGTCTATGCTTAGTATTATATATATGGTAACAAACTTAGTACCATTTAATTTCAGGAAAAAGAAATGTTCTTTAAAGCAGCACCGCAGAACTTTGTTGATTAGACAGAAATAGACTCAGCCTTCGTTAAAAATAAAACGGTAGTGATATTTTACACAGGACTAAAAATAAACATGTAATTAAATAGTAACCCGCCTCGGTGCCGTAGTTGGCTAACACGCTTGTCGTGTTGAAGCTCGACTGCTGAGGACGGGGAGATCGAGGTTCGAATCTCGGTCGGGTGAACTGGGGGTTGTTTTTCCTAAATGGTTTTCCACTCTCCCTCCACGCAAATGCGGGTTCACTTCCACTAATTAAACCTTCCCAAGTCCTAATCCACTAGAGTAATGCGTATAACCCGAACGGGTAGTAAGACGCGGTGCTAAATATTATTATTATTAATTAAATAGTAGGCTATAATTATTTAAGTGAGGAAATATGCATTAATTTAAATTTATATTGATCTCCAATATGATTAATCCCTTAAGCCACCTAACACTTTCTTTGAAAAAAATAAATAATGTAATGTTATTAAATATCATTAAATATTTACGCTATTTTTGTATTACCTTGAACTCAAAAAATATAAATGATTGGTCCTTGGTATCAACACTTTTAAAATAGCAAGAAATTGGATAAATCAAATAGCCTACAAAAGTTTTTTTTATTTAGGTAAGCTACATTTGTAATTTTTTAATATTCAAGTCACAGAAATATAGTGTAGAATCAAAACTTTCTTCCTGTTTAACATCAACAAACCTTTTTATAATAATCAAATAACCAAAGATGATATATTTGTTTTAGTGAGGATTTACTCGCATACAAATATCATATTCTGAAAATTGAAAAATCACAACTGGACACCGGAATCAAACCCGGGACCTTTGGATCAGTACGCATACCCTAACCACTGAGCTATCCAGGAATCGTCCCGTGCTCAGGGTTATTCTTCACATTTTTTTTATCTAGGCTAAGGAATGAATAAGTGATAAATCTAAAAGCCACCAACGAATCCTGTGAACTAAATTAATGTACTAGGCCCTATTGCTTTAAATAAATTACTGAAATCATAATAGACACATTCACACAAATGTACATTGTTGAGTGCATTAAAATATAGAAAATGAATACGTTCGTTTTATTGTCCAACAGTTCTTTGAACTGCAGTCACTAACATGTGTGGCGTAATTTATAGTACGTCATAAAACTATTCATACACCGTTATAAATCTGCAATTTTTTTTAATATAATAGTTTTTCTACACTCTAATTTTTTTTTAACATGGCTGTAAATAAACATCTCTACATCTCAATGCATTACAATGAATGTCAACGTTAAAAGAACAATAAGTTCAGAGAGAAAACATAAACTTTTATAGGTAGTTACAATAATCTAAGCTCCCAATGAGTTTCATGATATCTGTAAAAAAAACTATAGTGATTAAAAACCTGTATCGTTAAGTTTCTCTCGTGACTGTTTGTTACCCCAAGTGTCACAGCACGTGGCATTATGTGACGTCATGTTGCGAATTAAAAATGACTACATTACTAGTCGCCACTTCCAGTTTCTTGTTGAGTCATTAAAATATGGTTAACTGCATCCACTAAATTACCACTCCTTTTCTTACACCACGTCATTTAAATGTATCCGTCATTAAATCTTTTAATGTTCTGTTACAACCATTGCATTCTTAGGCCTAGTGCCATAATTAAATCCAGTGATCCTTTCTTTATAGAATTATGCAGCTTTTTAAATGAATATAAGTTAGTTTGTTTGTTTACTTTCACAATGATGAATTGCTGGCCAGTGGACTAAAAGATGTGTCACTTATTCCCTTCCAAAACTAAGATAGTGTCTATTTCTTGTGTGGACATGATCAGTAGTTTCAAAAATTAAACGTTTAATATAGCCAAAACCCTCCATGGAACTCTTCTCCCTGTGGAATATTATCCTTTGATGCAAATGAACGTGGGTGTCCTTCTAGAGCAGTTATTTTTAACCTGTGGTAAACGGCATATTTATTAGTTGAAAGACAGAAATAATCTAGTAATTGAGACATTTTTAACTTATTTGTTACAGTTTAACCTAATCTTAACCAAATATTTAAATTAGATTGAAACAAAACCAAGGCTTATATTAACTATGTTTTCCATTCAAATGTGAATATTTTATCATTATTTTAATGACTAAACTTAAAACAATTTATATTTGACTACGAACACAGAGCATAGTTTTAGTTGATCAATTTTTGTGAGTGAGAGAACGGGTTTTTTCGTAGTTTTTATATCAAAATTTTCTACGCATATTGATCTTAACATTTATTAATTTATTAAATATGTGTCATGACTCCTGATAATGGTTGGGTTTGATGAGAAATGTTTTAAATAAAAATTCCTGTTCAAATTCCGCGATGCCCATGACAGATATTCAAGAACTGTATCAAATTAAACTAAACATATCTACTGAAGCAATATTTTATTTTGGTCCAAAATAGTTTTTTGCTATAAAAAGTGCAAAAAAAATATTGATATTAGCTTTAATCTCCTTCTATTTCACCTCAATGTATATTTTGAATCGGACCAGAAAAGAATCTTCCTAGTCAAGATGTCCCCCAGACTCCCCTGGTCCAGATATCGAGCGGTATCTCGCGCAAGACGGAAATAGACCCGTGGCGCGGAACCCCCCTCACCACTCGTCCCGACGGGAGGTAGAGGTTTCGCATACCTCCTTCACCGTAGCACACAGGGAGAGGAATATATGCTGTTGGCTGTCCAAAATGTCGGAGAGGTATTCCGAGCCACAGTTCTACATTCCCTCTTCTCTCCTGCAGCAACTCCTTTGATGTATAATTTTAGTTGGACCACAGCTTCAAAGGAAATGTATTTTTTACTTGATCGGGATATCTGATGTGTGATTTCTAAACATAGCAGCTATACACACGATTTACAAACCACCTTAAAATATAATAAGCCTATTAATACACAACAAGTCCTAGCGCTTGGACATTTACTAATTGGATACAAATAGTAAATATCTGTTTCACCTCCATCTGGACTCAAAGCAGTGTTTCCTCTACTTGTGGGTGGCCATTCTAACCACTCGTGCATAGGACTGGGGATTCAAAATAAATAAAGGCTTATGTTAAAAATGTATTTGCTTCAAACGAATGTACAAACATTATTTCCAAAATATAATTTGAAACTGAACCAATGGCGTAAGCTAATTTCGATATTTACGTTGTTCATAGGAGTTGCTCACTCTTCATTATTAAAAGAAGGAGTAAAACTCTCCCAATTTAAATTTGAAAATAAATAAAATAATGTAGGGCTACCAATTGAATCACACGAATAATTTATGGATAAATATCTCCAAACTTTTTTTAATGAGGATTTTATAGCTCTATTATGGAAGATTATAATGAGAATGTACCATTTGAACAGACTATTTTGGAGACATGTGCCCTATGCATATCCCCTACAACGTGCGTGATTATTTATTTCATCCCTTAACTTTTTTAAAGACGGATAGCTCTCCAAGCAATAAAATATTAAATAACTTATCATAAAAATATGTTTTCATTACTCCTAAAACTAGATATGTTTTTAAAATACATATTATTTGTATTTTAATAAAGTTGTTTCAGCATACGACTTACAATAAATCAAGACATCACTAATTGATTAACGTCCAGTATTACCACCAATTATTGTAATTACTTGATTCCGGTGCGAATACATTATACAAGCCCAAACTAGCATTTAAAACAGGACCCCACTTAAATCTGAAGTCCACCCTTTTCCCATTTGCAAAAAAAAAAAGTCTACATTAAGTAAAATATTTAATAAGAATTGACTTAATAAGGAAATACTTCGTGTAAATGTGTAGATAACAGTTTATATTTGGAATATTATAAAGAATATTTTAATTCTAGAGTATACCCAATAACATTCCAAAAATAATAATTTCTATAAAACAATAATCTCCCCTTAGTGGGATTAAATGTGAAGATTACAACGCCATAAACGGATTTCTTCAACAAGTGACTAACTTGGTGATGAAGGTGAAATTATATCGACAAAACAATATATTGTCACGTGGTTGCCTCCCACTAAAACATCTTGTATACAAGAGAGAGGAGGACTTTTGGTACATAGGCTACGTGTATCATAACGACAGGCCGTTAAGTTGTAAAAACTGTGTTTTATACTCGTCGTAAGTTAGCGTGTTTAAGTCAATTACCAGCAGTCCAAGAATCACAGATGTGTGGATGTGTGCACGCTATGCGCATGCTTGCACCTATGGACTCAAATTATGTGGTGTATTAGAGGTATCAGTGTGTGTGTGGGCCTTGAGCCTCATGCGTCTTGTAAAAGAAATATAAATGTTTGATACGGCAAACATTCCTTTATAGTACCTACTCCACATAGGTATTTGGATATTAAAATTAAATATTTGTTCAATAAGGACCTATTTGTATACAATTTATTTATAAATCTGAAAATCGGCTCAGTGTTTTAATGGGCTCAAATGACTTGCAAAGTATTTAACATAGAAATTACCAATTAGATCGAAATTAACTATTATGAGCTTATAATATGTTAGGTCTACAAGAATAAATGATCTCATATTAAGTAAAATTATCTATATTGTAGATAATAAAACTAAATTAACATTGGGATTCATCAGCTCCATGAATTATTAAAAATATTTTTTTCACAATGATATTAAACTTAAATTTAATAGGATAAATGAAAACAAATCTTATTTGACTATATAAGACATTGTTTATAAAATTAAAATTATGCTAAAATTACTGTTAAAAAACTATCTACCAACATCATTAGTTTGATTAATTTTTAGAGCTAAGTAAAAAAAGTTTTGCTATTGATATAACATAACACACATCTTTAAACAAAACAATTGAGATGGGAGACTTTTGTGATCAAAGGTGTGTATTTAGTGATACCCGCTGATTCTTTAGTTCAGATCAAAACAGTATTCGATCATTGTTGACAGAATACTAGATTGGTTTTATTTTTCGGGGACCCACATGTTCATTTCGGCCCTAAAATCCCTCCTCTCCTAAAATGAAAACGTTCATACAACCCTGTCTTTTAAAATACGCTATGCATAGGAATTTGTAACAATTTACTTTAAGATATAATATAATCATAGGTTATTTATTACCTTTATTTACCAATCTAAAGACTTCGTTATACACTTTCATTCCTAAAACTTAATAGAGAAACCAAAAGTTTTATGAATTAATGGAGGACTTAGTGGTAGTATTTACTCTAACACACACACACACACACATATATATATATAATTATTATATGTATAATCTATCACTTCCTTTTTTCCCCTCAAAAAAATATTTGTGCATTACTTCAAACTCGCCCCTCCCGCGTTCCCTTATAGTAAATAATTTATGATAACAGTGCAAGGTAATTCAAAAATATAATTCAGCATTATATTTCACTTTCCCAGATAGTTTACCAATAGTTTCGATACCACTAAGCACCCCCTTTTGTTGATCGGGGTCTAGCCTAACACATTATGTTGGACTCGCGCAACCTACGGTTAAGATTAGATGGGATGCGACAAAGGTAATATTCTTGTAGTAGAATAAAATGTTTTTGTCCGAAGTAAATGAAATACTGCTCCAATAGATAGTCATTTTAATTTGCTAAATCAAGTAATTTCAACCGTTCTTGAATATTAATCTTTGACAAAGTGGCATTTGACAAGAATTTTTTTAATTAAGTGAAACTTCCCTAGTTAAATGTAGCGATATCTATGACAGATATTAAAGAACTGTTAATATTGCTGTGTGTAGAAAAAAAGAAGCTCTACTGTAGTAATATTTGATTCATTTTAGCTAAAAATATTTTTCAATGTGGAAACTACGAACATTCTTAACTTAATAGAACTCCTTTATGTTCCACTTGAAGCTGCTTCAAGTCCCTAAACCTGCCCACGTGGCCTCCAAAATGATTTAATTTGCAGAAAGAAAGCAATGGGGCCTCCGAAACTATCGAAACCTTCACCGTAATTGAAGAGCCCGAGGATTTATTTCGAGACCCTGGCATGGGAAGTATTGAGGGCATCTCAACACGGCACATCTGCCTGATGACTCGACTAGGTTTCACGCATTCTAATGTTTACCATTCACCCAGTGGTGTAACGTGGAATATTTCTGGGGTAGGCAGAGTTGGTTTAAAAAGAACCTGGAAAATATTATCATCTGTCAGTAGACTCTCATTGGCCAAATATTTACGTAAATATATTCCTACTGTATATATAGTTGAAAAAAGTGGGAAAGATTGTGTGAAATAATATTACAGGTGAAGTTTTAAAAGTGCTACCCTGGTAGTACTACAAAACATACCATTGCTATGCGCTCAACGGACCCGAGTCATTTTATTTCTTCTTAAAAGTATAGTTTAACTTTGTGTCTTGTATCGTTCCGAATTAAATTATTATTATTATTATTATTATTAGCACCACGTCTTAGTACCCGTAAGGGTTATACGCACTTACGCTAATGTGTTATGGTAGGATGATTGTGAGATGAAAAGAAGGACCTACAGTTTAACGTGGAATCCGAACCACGGTGGAGGCCTGGCATTCCTCACATTCACATAATCTTTGCCGGGACCGAGGATTGAACCCCGGCCGTCAGCATAGAAGTCTGACACCTTACCCCTAGACCACCAGGTCACCCCGAATTAAATAAAATGCACAAACTTAAATCAATAATAAAAATAATATTGTAAGAACGGTGATGGTAAAATTTAAAAGAATCACTGAATCCTACTAATCATCCTGGCGATTCACATTTAATTACACGCATGTAGTAATAATGAGTAAATGTACCAATATTTGCATGGTGGGAGGGTGGAAAACCACCCAGGAATAAAAATACCCTCAGTACAACTGGCCATCATTTGAACCCCGACCTCTCCGTCAACGGAAAAACAAACTATATGATACTGACCACATACCACCAATGGGTTTTTAAAGATGTGGTAAGGAGATATATTTAAAGCCATCCTACACCATGTAAGTCTTAGTAACTATTATTTACTATGGCACGCCACGGAAAAATAAATGGTACGTAACATCGCATGGATTTTCTCACTCTATTGTTTAAAAAATTTATAAATTTAATCACAATTCATAATACACACTAGCGAACCCGAGAAAAATAATGGCTCTATACATACGTAAAACATTTTTTGATTGGTGGTTTTAAATTTAATAAATTTATTTTTAAAGAGTTAACGTCTTCATTTGTATATTTGGACCAATAAAAATATATCGATATTGTGTCCTCAAGGGTCAACACTTCGTATTAAAATTTGACTTCCGGTTAAAATTTTCGTAATTTTACTAGGGGGTGCACATCTTATGGTTATCGCATTGCTATTTAATTTCTCTTTTATAAATTTTGACCAATAAAATAGATAATTATTGACTATTGAGTATAAAATGAGAAAGATAGAAACGTCATAGCGGATTTTGAGAAAATGCAATTTTTTTCTATTTTCACTCTTAAGTAAACTGCTATTAATTTTAGGGTTAGACAGACACACAGACCGATGGCATTTCAAAAACTACCTTTTTAGGGTTTGGGGGGTCATGAGACGTCGACATCCATCAAAATCTTGATTTCAATTTCGTTTTGGCGATCACAATACTTGCTCTACCTTTAAGGTAGCGAGAAAGTAAAAATATCGATATTGTGTCCTCAAGGGTCAACACTTCGTATTAAAATTTGACTTCCGGTTAAAATTTTCGTAATTTTACTAGGGGTTGCACATCTTATGGTTATTGCATTGCTATTAAATTCCTCATTTATAAATTTTGACCAATAATATAGGTAAATATTGATTATTAAATCTAAAATGATAGAGGTAGAGCATTGTTGTACAAACATTTATTTTAAGAGGTTGAAAGAAATAGAACATACACTTTTTGAGAAACTTGCTCATTTATTACTCTATGGCAATGGATAATTATTGCGTTAAAACTTAAGTAGTATCTCTTTACAAAGCTCACAAAATTGTATTATTATATTGTTCAATATCTCAGGAACAGTTGGATTTATAAGAATTTATTTCATATAAAAGTTTTTATTTTTAATAATACTACAATTTTGCATTGATAAGTTATTTAGTACCTCAAATAGTTGCGGAGATACGGACATTTCCGCTTCTGTAAATTACCCTAAAATTCATTTTCATGAAAAAATGAAAATAGGCTGTTTATTTATACCAAATCTTTAGAGCCGATTTTGAAACAATCGATTTTTTTCTCTTTTTGCTTTTTACTAAACTACTCTTAATTTTAAGGTAAGATATTCAATTCCAAAATTCCTTGGGGCAACCCTATGAAAACCCTAGATACCAAGTTTTAGCCCAAACGGTAAAATAGTTTAGGCTCTAGTTGGAGGTACAGACAGAAAGACAGACGGAAATTCTAAAACCACTTTTTCTGATTCGGTTGGTCATGAAACGTCGAGATTCATTAAAATCTCTAATTTGATTTTTTGGACGATCACATTACGTTTTCTACCTGTAAGATAGTGAGAAAGCAAATATCAGTTTCATCCTGTCCGTTTTACCGTTAATAAGGAGATCAGGGTTCAAATGCCGGTACTGTGTACTGAGGTTGTTTTTTTTCCTAAATAGTTCTCCCTTCCTACACAGAAATGCTGCTACATTTCCTCTAAAATTCCTCCTTTAACCATCCTTAAATCCTCTGCATTATTTATGTATTTATAAAACCTAAAGGGATATCAAGTCACGCCGGAAAGAAATACATCAGCCAGATGTATTAAAATGTTTTATTTCTGAAAAGTTTCCCTCTAATCAATTTATGGAGCGAGTACATTTACTATCAATTTGACCTTCACCATCCAAACCCTACTAGAGTAAATATGTGGACAGACTGAACGGGTGCACAAAACGAAAATGATTAAATTACACACTCACATTAGCACAAAGACGGAATGGTAAAATCAAAATGTTTAGGCCTAATCATATTATATAAAAACAATAATAATAATATTTAGCACCATGTCTTACTACCCGTTTGGGTTATACGCTTTACGTACTAATTACTCTAATGGATTGGGAAGGTTGAATTAGAGGAAGTGAACCGGCATTTGCGCGGAGGGAGAGTGGAAAACCATTTAGGAAAAACCACCCCCAGTTCACCCGACCGAGATTCGAACCTCGATCTCTATTTGCGCGGAGGGAGAGTGGAAAACCGTTTAGGAAAAACCACCCCCAGTTCACCCGACCGAGATTCGAACCTCGATCTCCCTGTTCTCAGCAGTAGAGCTCAACACGACAAGCGCGTTAGCCAACTACGCCACCGAGGTGGGTTATAAAAACAAAACTCAACGCATATGGCCAAAATATTGACCCTGACTTCTTGGTCAAAACATACCTATTTTATCACTAGACTGACTTCTTAGACCACGTAACCCCCAATATGGGTGTTGGTATAGCTCCGCTTCAAGGCCCGTCCTCCCCTACTCCCCTCCTCCACCTAGTTTCTAATAGTATTTGGACGTTAAAAACCCTCCATTTTATCTGAAAGACGAGAACCACGTTGCTGGGCTCACAAGTGTGAAGGGTCTGGTATGGCGTGCGGGTTTTATCAGAGCATCCCTTCTCCAACACTGCCAATGTCAGTTTATGGACGCCCGGCGTCCACTTCAATTTGAAGATACAGCACGCTTCATGGTACGGGTACACACTTTCAGATTAGTCACGGGGGAATGTAGACTGCTGCCCGATGCGATGTTTGTATGGCGCTCAAAAAATGCTACAATATATTAATAGGTCCGGTATATACGTTATCACCAATAATGTAAATAAAGAAAGTTTGATTAGTATTTAAGCGTATAACTTGAACAGAAAGAAGACACGATGCTAAAATGTATTAATCTGCTTCGATGGAGGCATGGTCTAAGACGTCACTCTCGTTGAACACTAGACAGAAGATGACGAGAAGATCGAGCTTGGAATCTCTTTCGGGTGTACTGAGGATGGATTTTTTTCAAAATGGTTTTAAACTCTCCCTCTACGTGAATGTGGGTACATTTTTTAAGTATAACCTCCTCATCCCTAAAAACTATTAACGTTATTAGTAAATAAGCGCACAACCCCACAGGTAGTAAGAAGCAATGCTAAAAATAAAAATATTCAAACCAAAAACACTATAACCTATTATTTTACACAAGTTATGTATTTATAGGCTCATAGCTCAACATGTTATCCATACGGCTCGACATTTTATCCATACAAGATAAGCCTGTTTAAGACAGCATAACGATATTATATAAAATATATCAAAAATATATTTATAAATTTCTGATAAAACATTATTTTTTTTAAATAATAAATTGAAGAACCTCAAAAATACTAGACTACTATTTAAATTAAACAAAATAGAAATTTGACAAAAATAAATTAATATTTAGATATTACATCTCAACACCATAAAACCATTATGATCTTATAGAATTTCCTACACCTAATAGCTAAGACTTATTTGGATGTGGATTCTAACCACCTGAAAACACTTAGTCTAGTTTACAATATCCCATAAGATTTTGTAAGACTATATTTATTTATTTTATTTAGCACTACGCCTTACTACCCGTTCGGGCTATATGCTTAAGTACTAATAACGCTAGTGGATTAAGAATTGAGTTGGTTGAATTTAGAGAAAGTGAACCCGCATTTGCATGGAGGTAGGGTGGAAAGCCATTTAGGATAACCCCCCCAATTCACCCAACCGAGATTCAAACCTCAATCTTCTTTTTGTTTGGCAGTTTAGCTCAACACTAAACTAGCGCGTTAGTTAACTACTCAACCTAGGTGGGTTATACAACTATAAATATGGTATTATAAATACGTGTACCTAGTAAGACGCGGTTCTAAAAAAAATAATTACCTAGCCCACTTCGGTGGCCGTAAGATCTAAGGCATTGTTCCTACAATAGACTAGACCACCCATGAGGGGGATATCGGTGTTCGAATCTTGGTCGGGTATATTGAGGGTTTTTCTTGAACGGTTTTCCACTCTGCCTCAACGCAAATGCATGTACGCTTAATTTAACCTTACTTATTCCTAATACATTAGGGTAACTAGTTCATATGCGTACTATCTAAACGGGTAGTAAGATACGGAGCTAAAATAAAAAATATTACTTTTCAAATGACGCACAGGTTTGGACTTAAAATAAAAGGGTTGTGCATAACACCTAATCGCCACAGAATTACCGATCATTATGTTCTTTACTCTCCTAACAAAAACAAAAACAATTTAAAAGAGGATGAAAAAAAATTAGAAATAAACCTCACGAACCATTCACACATGAATTGATTTTATATATGTTGAAACCATTTGGTGAATTACGTCACGCATTTATTACCCAATAACAGCAATAAATTTAATGGAAGGCTTATAAGGGGCCCCGCTCGCGTCTTCCAGACAGTCCTTTCTGTTCGTGATAGTATTTCCCTTTACAACGGAAATGCCATCAATTTCATTGCGATACTCAACTGTCTCAAGAAATTCAGTTTAGTTCAATTTCTCACTACTAGGATACAACGTTGTCTGACGGAGTTATTGCGATACTTTCTAGCTTTACAAAACCATATGCGCCCTCAATAATTATTTTATATATATTTAGGTCTATTGTGATTTTTAATGGTTTGTTTAGTTTAAAAAAAAACACTTTCAATGTCAAATTTATTAAAAACTTATTTTAAAAAGGTAGGTATTGAAAGGGATAAGTTAGAGAAAATGCACCTTCATTATCGTGAAGCGGAAAACTGGATTGATAAATCGTGCCTATTACACTCGCCCGAGATTCGAACACAACTTCTCCGTCAACGGCCAACAAGTACTGTACAACGCCATTAGACCACGAAGTCTACATTGTGGGTGTTTGTGTTACCTTATATTAGTGATAGCCTTGGGTGTTAATGAGATCGTAAAGACTGACCAACAACTGGGGGATCTTATTTTGAATCGTGGTTTTAGCGGATTTATTTTCATCGTAAAAAGTAAAAAGAGTTACAATTTATTTAAAATTCACTAAAGACTAGCTTTAAATTTTTTGCAGCGGTAAACCAACATGTGTTATACACCAATAATAATAATAATAATAATAATAATAATAATAATAATAAAGCAAATTTTGTTCTTAAGAAATTATTAACTTTTCAATTAAAAAAAAAGTACTCAAACCAGTGGTAGCTTGGTCTAAGTCATCAGGCTTTCAACAGACTGGATTTATGGTGAGGCTCGAATCCTGACTGGTTTCACATTCTATTTCTTAATCCCACTCCCAGTGGCGTGGCGTGGAGTTTTGCCACGCTAAGTAGAGTTAGTTAATACTGTATCTGTGAATTTCTCTCGTCATTCGTTAGTACACTCATTGATGAGCTATCAATGCACATACATTTCCATGTGAAGCCGATGTATGGCTGGTCAAATGGGAACAGGGTGGGATAGAAGATGTCACGGGTGCAGTTCAATCAAGATCTGATCCACCCTGACGACATCCCACATCACACCACTGTCCTCTCCAAGTTAAGGCGGGTGCCATTCCCCAAAACAATCCTTTCTTTGAGTTAAAAAATATGTGTTTCACACAATAACTAAAATAACATTATATTAAAAGAAAGAGAGAGAGATGGGGACGGACTGAGAAATGTAGAAAACTAAAGGAGATAAGTAGCTTTCTCCCCAAATGTGTTCCTCCAGAAAGTCTCACTTATTTCTCGTCGCGTCTCTCCAGTAGCCCGGAGCCCTGGAGTCAGCAGAAATTGGCTCACGTCTCCCTGGCCGTAGAGAGATCCCGGAGCGAAAGGGAGGGGGGAGGAACTTTCTTCGTGCTCAGATCTTTTCCTTTCCAAGCCATTTCTCCGCCCTCGTATATCTTCCAACCCCCCTTCTCTTGCACACTCTACATCCCATGCTACGTCTCCTACATCACCAAGTTTTATATCTTTTCTCCAAAGTTTTTGTGTGTTAGGGGGCTGCCATGATAGGGTAGGGGGTTGAAATACGAAGAAAAGAAAATACTTGCTGCATCAGTAACATTCCTTGCTCTGGTAGTTTCCATGATTCCTTTTTTTTTACGTTGTTTTTATTTATTTATTACTTTTTTCCCTCTCCTTTGTTTGCCGGAAAGGATGTAAAAACTTCATTTTTAAAGTTTGCTACCTCATCACTTGTTCAAATATATACCAGTATAATCTCAAACGTGAGATAAATTTAAATAAGGATAAAACTTAGATCCAGAAACTATAAACTTGGTTGAATAGGCCTACAAACATTAAATTCCACTATATTTTCATTATTTTTATGAATTTAAATCATTCTAACGCAAGTATTTTGAATTGAAATCAATTAAAACAAATTGAAAAATCCTATCCTCCGAAAATTATTTTATATCACTTTTCAAAGGGATGAAACATATCTGTAATCCGAATGAATACAAGACTGTTTTTAAGTAGGCCTGAGTTTTAAAATGTAATTAAAAGGTCTTAATTACCGTAAATTGGCATTATTAATTATATGTTATGATCAATAAATAATATTCCAAATTTAATATTAACACTTTTGTTCAAGAATTTAGAACGAGATATTTGACCCCGCCACTATCCTAATTATTTCCGTGCTCAAGACCACTTTCCCATTGTCGACTAAGGTAATTATTCTTTAGAGCTTACGCATGCATATTAAAGGATTTAGATCCGATATTCACTTGCTAAGAAAATGCATTTCTACTTAAAATTAAAATACAAAGCATAAATAATTGTTTTTTTCGACAACATAATACTACCCATACGGCCTGTGTGCATTTCTTTTAATTACAATTATGGGGTGGATATGATGAAAATATAATTTTGAGTAAATAGACTCGAAATTGATTGGAACAGGTTGGGAAACCATTTATGAAAAACCGCCTTCTGTATTACTGGCCTAGAATCGAACCCTGAGCTCCCCATCACCGATAAACCAGACCAAACGAGCTTGACATTTAGTCCACGTGCCTATCAATGAAGATAATATAAAATCAAACCATTCACATTCCCGGAACGAACGCGGGCATTATAAACATGTAGTTGACCTTCCTGACTGCATGATCACTAAGATTTCCTTATTACTTAATATTAATGAATAATTTAACACGATTTTAATAATTTTTTTTTACGATTTGAAAACACCGCCAGGAATCGTTGGCAAACTTCTCTTGTGTAGGTGGGTAGGCTATATAGTGGGAGTGTAACGAATAGCCAAAGTTTCTTTACGACTTTCGTCTTAATTAAATTCATAAGCCTTACTAGGGATGGGTCGAGGGGGGGAAAAACAAGATAGACGAAAACTCTTTTCCCCTTCTCTTCAAATTAAGAAGTAGACTATATCTATACCTTTAAGATGTGTTGAGATCCTTTGCAGGATATGAAGACCAAGGTGTGGAGTTGGGTAAGGAATGGATTTTACTGTCTTATAAAGCAAAAGGACACACTAAAAAATAGAGGGTGAAAAAAAGGACAACTAATATATAGCCTTTATAACAAAAAAACATAGGAAATATCTTTCATCATACTATATTATATGTATTGTCATCTAATGCCACAATGCTCATATCATCAAAAACTGTTGATCTCACTTTGCGAAAAAAATTAAACTCTATTTTTGTATTGATTTATTTTGGCCAAAAAAGGTTTTCCCATAAAAACTGTAAAGACAGTGATATTTTCTTGCGTCCCCTGCACTCCCGTCTTAATATGATAACATGTTTACACTGGTACAAATATCACTGTTATCTAATGGGGACTACAGAAAACTGGGCTAAGAAGCAACACCTGGTTTAAGCTGTGATACAATCAGAATCACAAATGAAGGACCTTTTTTGACTGTTACAAAAGTGACCAAAACTACTTTACGCCTGTAATCTATGATCGTCACATTTGATCAATTATACCTACCAATGTTTATAAAATAATACTAATACTATAGTAAAATTAGGCCTATATCAATGTTGGCCACAAAAACAATATATATATATATATATATATATATATATCAATATATATATATATAATAAAAAAATATATATATATATATAATAAAAATATATAATAATACATACGTAGATCCAAGTACAAAATTATTACGGTAATTGAATAAAATAATCTTAAAAACTTGCTTTTTTAGCCGTTTAGTATAATATAATATAATAAAATATTAGCACCGCGTCTTACTACCCGTTCGGGTTATACGCTTTTTAAGTACTAATTACGCTAATGGATTAAGAATTGGGAAGGTTGAATTAGAGGAAGTGAACCCGCATTTGCGTGGAGGGAGAGTGGAAAACCATTTAGGAAAAACCACCCCCAGTTCACCCGACCGAGATTCGAACCTCGATATCCCCGTCCTCAGCAGTCGAGCTCAACACGACAAGCGCGTTAGCCAACTACAGCCGTTTAGTAAATGATTTCATATTAAAATATATGGTTTTATTGTCAGTGTTTATGAACAAAACACCTATTATAACTATACTATCAACATTTTTTTATTTAAAAAAATGTTGTTAAGCCAAATAAACCAGTTAAAAATTTAACTAAGCGTCATTAGAAAAAACAATGCTTTTGTTTTGTTTTTATTTATAATCGGAAGGAGGTAGGAAACAAAAGCTTATTTCATTGCACATTAAATGAATAAGATATGAAAATCGTAAAAAGGCTGTTTCTTTTGTTTTGAAAATAATAATAAAAAAATGTTAAAAGGATACGAAACGTGTGTTCAAGAAAACAAAAGATTTATTTCTTTTTTATTAATTAAGATTGTGGAGAACAAGTTATGAAATTAGATGGGGGGGGGGATGCTTTTAAAATGTATCTTAATCAAGTTCGTGACTGTTAAATACAAAAGGTCATCTAAGATATTAAACATGTTCGGTTAGTCATTTATCCTGTGGTAAATACTCACATAAAAAAAAACATCATTTTTAGAGTTGTAACAGTAATTAACACTGTAATAGCCCGCGCCGGCGGGCTAGTAGTCCAAATGTCAAGCTCATTTAGTCTTGTTTGACGCTTATGGGGTAGACCAGCCGAGTCTACAAGGGGTGGCTTTTTTTACCTAATGGCTTACCACTTTTGCTTCTACGTGTATGCAAATACATTTCCTCTAAATTATAATATGCTCATGCCTACCACATATGCGTGTGGTCCAAACGAGTATTAAGTTGCGGTAAAAAAAAAAAAAATCTTGTAATACCAGCCTCCTTTTGAATTCTTTTGTTTCAAGTTTCCCACCACCTTAGTGAAAGAGTGTTACAATTACAAAAGTTACACACGTATATTAATAATGGTTCTAGTAAGCGGTGGTTTATGGGTTGACTCCAGGGCAAATCAGGCTTTCCGGGACTTTTGACTTAACACTTAGATTTAGGACGTAGGCAATGTACAATACTTTTGCCGTATTTAGTGACCCAACTATATAATAATGAATTGAAATTATTTATTTATTTTATGAATTTTCAGCCAAGAAGAAAATAATAGCCTTAATAAATATTTCCCGTAAAAAATGTGAATTAATTATTATAGTAATGCCAACATTCTTTATATTCACATTAATAAGTAGGGTAAACAATCCTAAAATGACTTACGACTTTTTATCTTTACGAATAGCATATCTTCTAAAAAAAATTAATACTTTTAACTTTTTTTAAACTGTAATATAAAATAATTTAAATAAACACTAAGAAACAAAGAATAAATGTATTTATTTGGTGAAAAATATAATTATTATGAAAAGAGTGGATCATGTAATTTATATTATTAATGTGGGGATGTTTAAAATTACATATTAAATCTAACACAAAAACAACAACATTGAACTCCATAAAAAATAACCTTCTATAATGATGTATGCAGTACTACATATCGTTATTATGGCTTGAAAATATCACACATGTTTTGCCCTCTTACCAAGGTCAGCACACTAATTATGAGCCGACATTTGACAAATTGAAAATATTATCTAGAATTATCTTGGTCTAGATGGTAAAATATGTCATTCAATTAAAGAGGGCAGATTAATTATTATAATCATTGGTCTAAGGGTCTTAATTATCTTACAAACTTCTCTCGATCATCGATGCTAATGTTTTCAGATGATTTAATTCCTCCAGTTGTATGTTTTGGCTGCTGTTAAGGAAACCAATCAATCTATGAGTCTGTTTTATTTTTTATAAGTTTGGTATGTCTGAAGGAATTGGAGAGCTTGGTTCAACGGAATCTATTGAAGGGCTGGGTGGGGTTTGTTTCTAGAAGGGTTTAAATATACTTAGTTTTATGGGAATTTCCAAAAAGGTTTGTTTCTTCATAAGCATAGTTGTTTTTTTTTAGCACCACGTCCAACAACCTGTTCAGGCTAATAAGTTATGGATTAGTAAGGTTGAATTTAAATTACGTGCAACCGCATTTGCACAGAAGCTGATTGGTAAAACAATTTTGGATAAACTACCCTTAATAAACCTGACCGAGATTTGAACCCCGATCTTTCTGTCCTCAACAGTATATTCTATTACATCAATAACGCCTTAGACCATGTGGCCACCGAAGCAGATCATAGTTGTTATTAGTACTAATCGTGGGGCTATTTTCACTAGAATAATAATGGTTAAAATAATTCGGAAATCATATAGTTAAAAAAGACACACTGTATCATATTACTCCTGACATTACTATGCAATTTTACCCTAAGTCGTAGCCTTTGAAATAATTTTATAATATAAAATCAACTAATCATAGTTAATTTTATGTTGAAAGCACAGATTAATACACTTTATAACACTAATCAAAGTTGGCAATGAAGGAGAACCCAGTATATATATTTAACTAAGCAAATTTTCACTTTTTCTTTAATGACGTCTAAAATAATCTTATGTGTGCTTTGTCCATTTTTAAAGTATCAATAATTATAAATAAGGGGTAATTTAGTATCATTCATTCGGTAAAAAAAAGGTTAACATCAATTATTGTAATAAAAGGCTACTGTGTTATTTTACCTAAGTAGGCTAAGGTTACTTTCCCCTACTTATGTTTCAAAATCTCTCCAGAAGAATGGTAGTAATATTCTTATAAATCTACAGTCTTCATTACGTTGGTTTTTAAATTGTTAGTACTGGGGCTAAGTCAAATGGCTTTAGTAATTAAAAACAAATAATCTATAATCTTTTTGTGAGTTAGTTTTATTATTACTTTGGTTGTTGGTGTATTTATTTGTAATTAATTAGACATTTTTAGTTGCTGACTTGATAAGTCTAAAAACATGACAGGGTTATATATTTCTAAACGCTGTCACTAAGGTGACAGTAGGTTAACTCCTTATTACGTTCAACATTAAACATCAAATTTCTATTATACACGGCTCACACATAATATAAGGCAGCATATTAATTTTTTTTAATAGTGTATCATCGTTTGGGCTATAATTCTGAAGCCAATAATATTCCCTCTCCCAAAAGTACCTATTTTTTTATATGGTCCCTCCAAAACCCATTGACACTACTAAAATGTTGGGTTATTCCTCAAGTACATTTTTTATAAGTCTTGTTTTTTAATTTTATAATATTAAAATATAAAAGTTATATTAATATATGATAGCGTCATTCAACAAAACTTTTAATTTTAACAATAAATCTGACAGATTAGATTTTTATGGTAGGCACTTCTAAAATTAAAAGTTTTTATTTTACAAACAAATAATTTTTCTGGAAACATATAAGGGGAAAGGGGGGAATAAGAAAAATCTATTTTAAAACTTAAGTTGGGAAAATATATTGTCCTTGGAAGAAGTGTTTTTTGTGTTTTATAGTTGAAACGTGCTTATTCATAAGTTTTAAGAAACACTAGAAAGAAGGAAAAAAGTTGTAATATCAGCAGTGCAACGAAAGGAAAAAAAATACAGCGGGGCTTAGCCCCACCTTATTTTATGTTTTACGGTAAGAGTGTGTCGGGGAGTAAGAGGGTAAAATAGTATATTTTGGATCCAAGAGAATATTTTTTATTGAAACCTCAGGATTTGTACAGGACCCAATACCAGCAAGCTGTTACTAAAAGTTAGTGCATGTATGGGTAGGAACAGATACAATTGATTTGAAAACCAACTTCGGTGGCCACATGGTCTAAGGCGTTACTCTCGCAATAAACTAGATTTTCAATGATGGGGAGATTGTGGTTTGATCCAGGTATGGTGTATTAGGGTGGTTTTACCTAAACGGTTCCCCACTCTATCCACGCAAATATGTATCAACTTCCTCTAAAATAAACCTACCTCCTCCCTAATCGATTAGCGTGATTAGCACATAAGCGTATAACCCGAATGGGTAGTAAGACGTGGTGCTTATAAAAAGTTATTTGAACAAATTACGTTTCTAGATGTTATTTTGTATATATTTTTAATTATTATAAGAGTTAGAGATAATTAGGGTAGCGTAGAGCAAATGTACCCAAAATGGCTTGGTGGGAAGAATGGTAAAACCGCATTTGGAAAAAATCACCTCCTTGTCATCAAACATTGAAATTCCCATCAACGGCAAACAATTACAGTGCGAGTATAACGTATTAAACAACTCATCTATTGGTAGTTTTTCAAAGACTTGGGCTAAAATATTTGGAACACAAGTTATTTAAAGAATAGACTTCTAATATTACTTATCTAAACATTAAAATAGTGGTTTTGAATAATAAAATAGGTGTTTAAAATAAGTTAGGATGTAATTATGGTTCAATGAATCAGTTGAAAAATGACACCTGGATACGGGAATTGTTATCGGTACCCTTGACTTAACGCATCAGTGCTCTGAAACTGAGCTATCCAGGTTTCACCCCATGCTCAGTGTCATTCTTCACTCATAGGGCACGAGTTCACCCAACTACGGTAAAATATATATTAACTTCAATTTCAAACTTGTGTGTATACACACGTATTGATTATTTGTAGTTCAATTTTCACATAAATGCTTTATTAATATGCTTATTAATATGCTTATAAATATGCGTTATTAATAATATATCATGTATAATAGATAAAACATTAAATAGTTATCTCATTTTTTACATAAAAAATTGTTAAATATCCAGTTATATTTAAATTATTTTATCTTTAATAACTACACATTAATTTTATAGCATAGTTATTTTCGTAAGAATGCAATAATTGTATTTTAGTTTTTAAAACATGAATAGCTTACAGCTAGTCTAGTTGGAATCTTTTTTTAACAAGTGTCGTTAAGTTTACTAACGAAGTTCTCTTAAACATACAACACAACCGATAAAATTGTAACTCAACAAATTGTAATATTCATTTGACAACAAAATATGATTCGTTTGATAACAGACAATTTATGTCCATATAAAGACGGGACGTTTCTACCCTTAATATTTTTACCCTCCCTTCCCGAGAAAGTGAAGGGTGGGTTGTCTTTCCCAAGTGTCGGGGGCAGGGTGTCATGTCGCGATGGACTGATTGCGCTTGCGTACACAACACGCAGAGCCACACAATCTCGGCGACCATCATCGAGTAGCCAACACTTCCAACCTCCTCCGTGGGACAGGGGATAAAATGTTGACTACTTGAACCCTTTTCAAATTTGCTTCAAGGGCATCTTTAGATCTTTACCTTCTGGCTTTCGTCAGAGCTATTTCTTTTTAGTTTCAAAGGAACTTGCTTTTCCATCGAAATGTACCAAGATACATCTATATATAAATACAATAAACTTTATTAAAAATAGGTTAAATAAATAAATATCAAATGTGTAAGTATATTTGGGTTGACTTCTTTCACATTAAAAAAATATTTTTTAAACTTATTTATAAAGTATTTAAAGTTTAATTTCTGAGCCGAATAAGTATATCTGGATACGACTGATGATTAAATTTAAATCTAGAATTTTTGAAAAACATTAAAAGTTAATAAGAAACGAATTATATAATTAATAGAAGAATTCAATTTTAAGTAAAGTTAATAACTATGTCAATCTAGTATAAATAAACATGGAGATATACAAGACAATGTGAGAACCATAAAGGTATCAATATATCAGTTCACGAAAAAGATTGGTTGTACAATTACAAGTCAATGTCATTAAATAAACATAAACCACAAAAATGTTAAACTCTAACCAACATCTAAAAGTTATAAAAATGTTAAAAATTATTAAAATTGTGACTTTTAGTTAATTGCTTTTTAGCCAATGATGTACAAATATAGTTTTATCATGAACTGTTAATTGTTCCACGTTGAATGGGAATAAAACAAAAACATCCATATTAAAGAATTTTAACAAAATTAAAGAATTGTTGTAAAATTGAATTATTCCTTAGCTTGTAATCCCTTGTTCCTTGAAAGCTGCATTCCTTGCAACTTGTTTAGTTTTTCTACATTTGGGGCTCCTAGCTTCCTTATAAACGTATCATATAGGATTTTTTTGTTTGTTTTAACAACGAAATGTGCCCACCTAGCGATTAAAGAAAATCTTCCACTAATTGCTTAGTTCACACCTAGTCTACGCGTCTATCCCAAGGTCAGGAATTTGAACCCTTGACTAAGTACATTTTTTTAATGTCTCATTTCAGCTTATATAAGATGCTTTTAAGTTGAACATTAAGCTACGAAACAGCCAGTTGAAAACTTCCTTTATGAGGGCATATCAGGTGTGGGGATAGGATGCTATCTCTAATGAAACGTTGTGAGTTAAAAGATGGTGGCCATGTTTGCTTCATGAAACTGTCCCTCGCCCTGCTCTTCTGCCCACTTCAGCCCGCATGGTAACCTCACATGGATATGGATGGTTTGTTCGGCAACTATACGGGCTTACATCTCGACGCGACTCACTTGCCTCTACCCTAGTACGCACAGTACATACATACATATATAGCCCGCAGCCTGTGCGGAAGAATCGTGTAAGACATTTTTACCAACTTAGGAAACATAATAAATTGAGGAGCAAGCTAAGACATGATATTTTACATTGACCGTGTGGCCTTCCTTATAATCATATATATATATTTTATATTTATAAATTTAGATGGCTATATTTGAGAGTACATCTAAGTAAGACCTAATTGGGCCCTAAGACTCAAAAGAACACACAAATAAACCTAAAAATCCACGAACAATTATAACAGGCCTATATACTAACATTTAATGTTTTATATCTAAAAAAAATAGTTTTTTAAACGAAACATGAATTATTTATTCAAATGCAGTACATTTTAAAACAATAGGCCGAGGAGAATGTTTTATTTCCTAAATCACAATGTATACTTTGTCTTTGAGTAAGGATTCGTTAAAGGATTGTTTACTGATTCGAGTAATTTTTGAAAATTTGAAATATTTTGAAAATGCCTTTAACTATTTTGTTTAAAATATTGTTGATTGTTAGACAAGACAAATAAAATTGTAACTTATACTTGTTTTTTGGGTAGAAAATTCTTTTAAGGATAGTTTACTGATGACGGTTTTTTATTTAATTTAATCAGTTTAAAAAATGGTTCTGGTAATTTGTTTCATAGTGAGTACCTGTTAAGTTGTTTACATTATAAATAATTAGATATTTTATTTTTCTAGAAAATAATTCGTTTATGGTTGTTAACTGATGAGAGAATTTTGTCAAATTTGAATTTTGTTCAAAATTGGTATCGGAGAACAACTTCACATTATCAGTAATAATGAATGTTTCTTTTTCTAAAATAAATTAATTTAAGGGTAGTTTACTTATAATATATTATTTAAAAAAATTGTAATTGGCCTTGAAGATTGAGTTTAAACTGGTTGTTTGGGAATAGTTTTTCAAGCTAAATGATAATACGTTTTTTTACAAATTAAAAATAATTTTAGGATAGTTTACACATTGCTTTTTTTTTAAATTTGTACTTCGTTAAAAATATTTGAACAATTTATTTTAAAAATGTGTAGGCTATATAAAGAGTGTCTATTGTTATGACCAAATTGATGTGTTTGATTTTATGAGGAAAGCTTACTTAAGCGAAGTTTACTGAAAACTTTTTTTTTTCTAATCAATAATAGCATACACAATATGAAAAATGTTGTGTAATTATTTTGTACAATTTATTTCTTAGAATTTTACCTTGGTAAAATTGTGCAGTGTAAATCCAAATGCGTGCGTTTGTGCGTTTCTCGCGTCGTAGCTTGTAAAACGGTCCCTTTCTCCGACTCTCGTCCACAGAACCGTTGATGCACTGCCACACCTGCTCGGTGGGACATTTACCCTTTTTACCCTCAAGGACGACGTATAATCCCACTCGACCCAATCCTTCCCCTTTCTCTCAACCCAATGCACGTTCTCGTCGTTAGTTACGTTCTTTACGTCCCTGTGTCTGCCATAGCTACGTGTCACACGTCACGGGGAGGCTAGAACTCGCCTCTCATACACACACACATACATATCTACCAGCACACTTGACAACTACACGAAGGTCTCAAGAAATGCAACATATTATTATTTTCTAATCAATAATAGCATACACAATATGAAAAATGTTGTGTAATTATTTTGTACAATTTATTTCTTAGAATTTTACCTTGGTAAAATTGTGCAGTGTAAATCCAAATGCGTGCGTTTGTGCGTTTCTCGCGTCGTAGCTTGTAAAACGGTCCCTTTCTCCGACTCTCGTCCACAGAACCGTTGATGCACTGCCACACCTGCTCGGTGGGACATTTACCCTTTTTACCCTCAAGGACGACGTATAATCCCACTCGACCCAATCCTTCCCCTTTCTCTCAACCCAATGCACGTTCTCGTCGTTAGTTACGTTCTTTACGTCCCTGTGTCTGCCATAGCTACGTGTCACACGTCACGGGGAGGCTAGAACTCGCCTCTCATACACACACACATACATATCTACCAGCACACTTGACAACTACACGAAGGTCTCAAGAAATGCAACATATTATTATTATTTTTTATATATAATGGTCAGCTTAATATGAAATATAGTCATCTACAAAGAAAAATAATAATTTTGTTGAATGGTTTTCTTCTAACTTTGTTGACGTATATTAAGTACTACTTATTGGCTTAAAGAAATGATGATTTATATTTAGATAATAAAACCAGATAAATGTTGAGTCCAGTCTTGTCATTTTAAGTTGGTTGCCATGTAAACGTGTTAACTCTTCAGACATTCGAATATTATTTATTCTTTTATTAATTTTTTTTAATATTTAACCTAATATTTACATACCAATTCCTTCCATAATCTTTCTTTTTAGTAAAGCCTAGGCCATCGTTTGTGTTCCCAATAAAAACAAATGGTGCGGTGCCCAACACAGACTTTAACTCTATTTTATCTTAAAATATAAACATTTACTGAAATCTCTTAATACTTGTGAAACAAAATAATATACATTGTTGCATAAACACTTTACTAATAAGCATAAATGAAATAATACATACTGTTACAGAAACATCGAGGAAATAAGATCATCTGTGCCCACCAAAGAGAATAACATACAATTTAACATCATTTTAAAAGATCACTATTTGTATTCATTTCATACAAAAAAATAATTTAGTAGCAGATATACTACAACTTTACATTTAAGTTACTTCGTATCCCAAATAGTTGCGGAGATAAAAACAAAACTGTAAATTTCTGCTTACGTAAATTACCCTCAAAGTAATTTTCATGAGAAAATGAGAACTGCCATTTTGTTTGTAATGTTAAACAGTTACAAGATACAAATTTTAGATAAAGTCTTTAGAATTAACTACATCAATCAAAATCTAGAGTTGGTTTTTTTGACAATCATAACACTTCCCCCCCCCCGAGGGGTCGAGATGGAGTAAAGATTGCCCATATCTTGTTAACTCACCAGGCTACGTGCATTTAACTATGCTAATGAGGTAGATATGAGTAAGGTATAATTTAGAGGAAATGTACACACATTTGCTTGGAGTGAGAGGGTTAAACCATTTAGAAGGAAACACACATTAAATACACACAATCGGGATTCAAACCCTGATTTGGCTGTCGTTGGCAGTTTAGTCTATTGCGAGACTGATGTCTTAGACCATTCTACCACTGAATTGGTTACCGTGATTGTTCATTTGAAGGTAAGCATAGGTAAGATTATCAAAGGCCTAAATAAAGAATCAGTGTCTTAACAAACCTACCAAACGTAAATATTGGATAGCATTTTGAGGCAAGCTATATTTTGAGGACCAGCCCCTAGAATAACCCACATCGGTGAACAGGCGGGCTAAGAAGTGAACATATTCTTGCCTCATTGTCCATGTGACGAGATGTTTGGGACTCATATCTTTACTTTTTTTTTATAAAGTTTTATTTTTCTTCATGGCTGTTCACTCTTTCTCTACGAAAGTTTGGGTATAATTTCTTTGAACTCCGCCTACATCATCTTTACCCAGCTACCTAATGTAAATAGGCGAATATCCCGGATGGGTAGTAAGATGCAGTGCACAAAAAATAAACAAACAAATTTTTTTTTAAATGTCACCTTAGTTACATTCAGAAATAATTGCTCACTTATTTATATGTAAAATATAATTGAAAAAGATAAATAACTCAATAGATAAAATTTTTAGCAAGTATATAAAAAAAATTGTCCATGATTGTGGTAGTATAAAAATAGAAAACAGTAGAGCCTCCGCTAGCAACGTTTCAGACATTGAGTACTCCCTCTTACAATCACAAACATTTTGAGCTTAGCTGTTCAGTTCATGAATTTGCTAAGAGGTTAGTTCAAAACCTTAAGGTGGCACTGTAGAAACGCGAGAAAAGGGCCGTATTTTTTGCAGTTTTTATATCTAGTCATTTTTTTTTAATAAATTAAATATTTCTTCAGTAAAAACATTTAGTTTTATTCTCCTCACATGATGACCTCTACAGTTCTTTAATATCTGTCAAGGGTTCCTGGAATTTAATGACAATTTTTCCTCTTCTTCGTTTGAAATTTTTCTTGTCTAATGCCACTACAATAATGACAGATATTCATCAACTGTTGATATCAGCATGAGAAGAAAATTAAACTCTATATTTCTACTGGAGAAATATTTTATTTAATTTTGCAAAAAAAAAAAATGTTTTGCTGTGCCTTTTCTCGCGTTCTCTTCATCCCCACCTTAAGAGACCAAAGATTGTTTGCCAGACAAGGAAACGTCTCAAGGAAACTGCTTAGATACGACTTTGAAACCAAACCTAAAGGTTGTGTGTGCAGTTCATTTAATTTTTATCACTTTTTTCCACTTGTTCGCATTTTATTTTATTAATTTGTTTTGTTTCCTGTCTTTTATTCATCCAGTCATGTCTTGAGTTTCTACAACATATTTCAAAAGTAACCAAACTACGTCACACTTTGGGTATAGTTTGTTCAAATAAAGAATGATAATTGGTGTGTGTTTATGCATTAGAAAATAAATATTATAATTAATAAAACATCTAAATAAAAATAATTAGGAATTATGTAGGCTTATATGTAAGCTGTATTATATTTTAATTAATAACAGTTCACATTTTTACTATATGATGCTGTTAATTGTGAACTATATCTTTGTTTATCATAAATCTAAAAGAAGTTCTGTCATAGTGTAAAAGGTTTAAGAATATATTATTATTATTAGCACCGCGTCTTACTACCCGTTCGGGTTATACGCACTTACGCTAATGTGTAATGGTAGGGTGATTGTGAGATGAAATGAAGGACCTACAGTTTAACGTGGAATCCGAACCACGGTGGAGGCCTGGCATTCCTCACATTCACAAGATGTCTTGTCAGAGGTGAAGGAAGGGTTTGGTAATCAGATAAATCTTTGCCGGGACCGAGGATCGAACCCCGGCCGCCAGCATAGAAGTCTGACACCTTACCCCTAGACCACCAGGTCACCTTTAAGAATATAATTAAGAGTAATTTAACTAACCTTGACAAAAGTAAGAAAAAATCAATCACGGCTAAATAAATGTGGCTTAAGCCAAAGCCTGCTACGGTAAATTATTGCGAAGTAGCTATTCTACCAACGCTCCAAAACAGGACATTAAAATATAAATATTTTCAAAGTGTACCAGTAAGAGGTTGCTTTTTGCTATGCGAGTCATAAAAGTGGGCTTTATGCGTACAATTTATATATAAACTATATCAAAGCAAAAATTTAATATCACGTTGTCAATAAATTATTTAAGTTCGTAACTTATATAATGTAAATGTTAACATGTTTGATTGAACATATAACAGTTTAAAATAATAATCAATTTTAAGTCGCAACAAAGCTAACAATTTAAAAATTAGGCACTTAATAGAAAATTATGTATAGATTAAATACTAAATTTCGTAACAGAAGAGCTATTTTAAAATAGGCCTGTACAATAATACCACCCGCATCGGTCATCACTTATATTAGGGCATCAATTCCGCCTTATATTATTCGTCAGAAAACTAATAATAAGGTTTTGAATCTAGACTGGATGTATTAAGGTGGTTTAACATAAATATCTTCTACTATACTTACATGCAAATTTAAATACATTTCTTCTAAACTCAACCTTCCTCACGCCCATTCCACTAGTGTGAATATGCGGATAGGATGGACATTACATTTGGTAAATGCGGTAGACTTAATTTGTTTTTATTCATAGCTAATGAACTATACTTTATTATATTTAAATAATTGATATTAAATTGTAAACTATTAAAATACAGTGTCAAATAATTATTTTATAATCATACATTTCTTAATGGTTTGAATTTAATTATTTGACTTGTAAAATATATTTAAGCAAATAAAAATAGTATTGCTAAGCTTTTGTACTTTAACTGATCTGAAACGTTAAGAAAATTATGTATTTACACGTTCCTTCAAGATTATCATATAGGAGTATAGGGCCTAAGTCTCTTCCTACACATTTTCCCACATTTTTTATTGCTTTACTTAGATATACTTTTTTAGCTAGGAAAGAAGGTTTCCTTTTTTACGACATTATTTAAATTTCATTTCTTTTTTATGTTCTCCTTAGATATATTTTAGAATAATACTATATAACTGTACGCCCTTCCTTGCCCATTTATAATATTCATAGTACAGTAGGGGGGAAAAATAAAAAAATTAAGTAGAAAATGAAATATGATACGTGAAATCTATTTATGTGATTTTGGTTACAAAATGGTTTAAGTATTATTAAAGCTATAATATTTAAATATTACCTCACTTAAGACAGTTTTTATTTGAGATAGAATTACTTAAACTAAGAAGACGATGAATACTAGAAATACAATCATGTAATACTATTTAGATTGTGGGAAGAATTTTCTTGTGTTAAAAATCTTAGTTAATTCCATATTTTGGAGCATCTTAGACGACATTAGAGAAGACGATAGCCTTAAATTTTCAATAAGGAGTTTAGTTAAGACATTTTGGCTCTTTAAAAAACTTAATTTTTCCTAAAAGAAACAAATATAATCCTCCCCATTCTATATAAAACTACAAAAATAAAGTCAGACAAAATGACAGGTTTCATCCATCTTTTTCCATTCGTCGACTTTACTATTTAGGAGCCATTCTACTTATCCTTGCGCTCCATTTACTGGTGGAGTTATAAAACTAGATCAAGAAAAATTTCAATTTCTCTTTTTGCTCTTCCTTTCCTACAGACAGCCTCCCTAAACCCAACCCCATCCCTAAAGAGCCTTGTTACCCTTATTCCCGTATTCTACCCACCCCCTCACCTCCCTTTCATAAATCAAATTTTCACGTGTAATAAAATTCGCTGCCGTCGTTTCTAAAACTGAATTTTTTGTTCTTACGGTTTTTCTCCTCTTAGAGATGCCATGCTTTTTAGAGAAGTCTTTCATGTATTCAAGACTAAGATTACTTTTATCATAAACATAAAACAATTAGCGCAGCATCGTTAAATATAATTTTGTTTAGAGATTATAAACTATTGTACAAGCTCTTCTCGTGATATTTATGTTCATAGAAGCATCATCACAGTAGTTTAATGTTATTATTGATATGACTAGCAAGAGGTTTTAATATGTTTATTCTCAGCTAATAAAATCAAAGTTAACAACGCTTGGTTGTTAAAAAGGTCAAACACAAGTCTACGAGGCTAGGTTCGACTTCGGATGGTGCTGAAGGATGGATTTTATCCCCTATCCAATTAGTAAACATCTAAGTGCTAAGGCTTGTTTAAGTCTAGTAATAGGTGTACTGTTCTAAGTTCAGCTATTTTGTAAGTCATGTATGGATTTCATGTATTTATTTAGAAAGTACAGACATTATAAAAACCTAATTTAAAAAAATAGCCAATGAAAAATTTCTTCGACGCTCGCATAATCTAAGGCTACGCACTCATAATAAGCTGGATTGCCAATGGTGGGGAGATCGGTGTTTTAATCCCGGTCGGGTGTACTGAGAGTAGTTTTCCTTAAATGAATTACTACTCTCACTCAACGCCAATGTTGGTACATTTCCTCTCAAATATACCTAACTTATACATAACCTTATTAGTATAAATATGCGAATATCACCAACAAAATTGTTTTAGTGAAAATAAGCTTTAATTTTGATTTATTTAAAACAGTGTGCAGGATAATAGATTATAATTAAATTTTATAAGGAATACTTAGAACACTTTAGTTCGTTCAGTTATTCTAATATCAACCCATTAGATTGAAATGCTCAGGTTTATGGCATCTTAATGAGACCACAGATAGCGTATGGGTACATACAACGTTTTGAAGAAAAGTGGGCAATGTGTATCAGTTCATATCTAGGAAATGCGCAAACGTTTTAAATAAATCCTTAGGTATTTACTTTGCAAAATAAATATAGGTTTATGTATAGCTAGTACATACAACAAAATTACAAATATATCCAACGATATTCATTGAGTTTAGCTCAATTATTTGATAGTGTCTATAGTAATTTTGAAATGTTTACTAAAATACTATGACATATACGCTTTTATAACTAAGGTGAATGCATTTAACCCAAAATGGGATTGGAGCCAGTTCACTGGAACTGGCGATAAATTCAAATTACAAATTTAACACAAGAGAAGCCTGTTACAAGATTAAATTCATGTAAAGCCCTGTATTTGTAAGTAATGTGGGTAGAATCGTATATTAGTAAAACCAAATTTAAGTGGTAGTTTTGGGAATCTGGAATGAACGTACTGGAGTGGTTTTTTTCTAAATAGTTTACCATTATAACTCTTTTTTTTATTGTACCTTTGTACCTGTTCGGGTTAAAGTCATTTCTCCACGTAAATGTAGGGTTGGCCCTATATTTCTTATTAATTTCAACTTCCTAATATCTAGCATCTTTGGTGCAGTTTTTCTTAGCACCACGTCTAACTACCCTTTTGTGTTATAAACCTATGTACTAATTACGCTAATAGGTTAGAGATTAGGAGTATTGGATTTGGCAGAAGTGTACCCGCATTTACGTGGAGAGAGAATAGTAAGCCATTAAGAAACACAGTACACCTGATTGGGATTAAGCCACGATCTCCACGTCATCGACAGTCTAGTGTATTGCAAGAGTGACGCCTTAGACCATGCGGACACCGAAGTGGGTTCTGGTATAGTTTGCATATGGCCCAGGCGAGTAAATAATACATGGAGCAATAAAAAAAGAACAACGTACTAGTAGGCTTACTTGTGAATGGAAAAAGTTAAATTTAGAGCCTAATAAAAAAATAATTATTGTTATACTCAAATGAAGTCCACAGAGATATAAAACGAGTAGCCTATAGACACTTTTTTAGTCCATTATAAAATAAATAAAAATATGTACTAAGCACACTATACGCTACGTGTGTACCCGTTCATTTGCAGGGAGGGTCGTAAAAAGGGCGGGTATTGGCTAGAAGGCCGAATATTATAAGGCTTATGTGTTGAAATTCCGAACAGGAACCCATGTTGTCCAGCTGTGACCCCTAGTCTTCTGTCCAGGATTCCAATAGAGGAAAACAACACAATGCACTCCATACATCCACCCCTCCCTACACATCCCCTTTTAACTGTCCCCCACCACCCCTTTCCAACTACCCCCCACTCCTCCAGCAGCAGAACAGAAGCCGAGCCATGTAAGGTCATTAAAACTAGACTCCAGCAGTGTGAGAGCAATAAGGGACTTATTACCAAACATAGATTGAACTGATGCTAACCTGCAGTTAGTTATGAATTATTTGTATTTTTTGTTGTTGTTGAAGAATCATTTGTTCTCTATGAGACTAACCGACATTTGAAAATCAAATATTGTTGGAGAATTTATCTAATATTTTCATTGCTATATAAAAAATAATATTAGGTTTATTGATTTTTTGATGGTTTATTAGCGAAACGTCAGTAAACCTCAATAAAAACGCTAACAATAATTTGATAGCAAGGGAACTGTTGAGAAAGGTCCCGGACAACATGTATTGAATAACAATAAAAACACTAATAATTTGTAAAATGTTATCAATAATGACCGTAGTAAAATATGGTTGTGAATTCTAAAAGCTCCTTCCTACCTAAATCCAGCTATAGATAAGTGTGTGGCACATCTTTTGGTTGTAAAACTATCCAATCTCTGTTTTCTCAAATTGTTTCCATAAGTAATGGCAAGCGAAGATGATAACATAAATCCATCTTTCTTTCTTTTTTACTCCTTCTTGAAACCATGGGTGTGGTCTATTTTTGAAACCCTTTAATCCCTAATTCAAAATGAAGATCCCAACGCTGTAACCGGAACACTCCGAGAAGGTTCCGGCTCCAGAAGGATGGAAGGGTGGGGAATGAAGGGTACCAGGCAGAGCTCATTGTCAGTGTAAAATTGCCCCCTCCCCTTTCCACCCCATGCCCCTAAACAACAAAATCCCCCACCTACCCGGCTTGTGAGTTACGTGCTACCATTATTGTCAGAACTTCAGGGCGTTATACGGCCGTACGGGAACAACTGTTGTTGATGTAATTTAGGTTGGTTGGGCTGGTGGGGGGGTTGTAGGATAGTGGAGAGGCAAAGTTTCAAGTCCTTCCACCTCAAACCAACCCCCGCGCTTGGACTAAAGCTCTCGGAGAAAGTTCACTATGCGCATGCAACGTCATCCCCTTTTCCACCCTCTGGTTGTAATTACCGGAGTTGGGATCGTAGTATTTAGGGTACTAAGGCAAGGGGTTGGTTTGTGAGCCATCCGTGTGTGTGTGGTTGAATGTAAATGATGGGCGGAGGGGAGGGAGATTGTTCCATGGTTTAAAGAAGGAGGTGATATAGGCCTAAAGGGGGCGGTGAGGGAAACAATCGTATAAACTTTGGTTGGGATCAGTGCCATTACAAGGGTTAGATGGTACAGTCACTATGAGGAGTTTATTACTATTTCATTACTGAGGTTGATACATTCACACTCAAGATCCTGATTGCTTCACAGATATGTTTTAAGTTGGCTACTTTTTAAAAGAATTCTTACACACATAGAAACATAAAAAATTATTTTATCAATTGAAAATATATGGTAGGGTGTAGTGCACAGTATTTTTCTCCCTTTTATCTTAAAATAGAAACATTTACAAAAAAAAACGAAAGTTTAGTGAAAAATAATGTTATGCCTACTAATAAATAATTAGTTAGTAAGATACGGTGATGATTAAAAAAATCATTACTAACCATTTTATTAAATATTGAATTAATAAATACGTGCTCCAAGTCTTACTACCCGTCCGGGCTAAGCGTATGGGCATTTGGAGAATGGATCTGTAAAATAATAATTTAATTTATATGTACTCAAATTTGTGTGGAAGTATGTTAGAGTTGGAAACTTTATTATTATTATTATTATTATTATTACTATTAGCACCGCGTCTTACTACCCGTTCGGGTTATACGCACTTACGCTAATGTGTAATGGTAGGGTGATTGTGAGTTAAAATGGAGTACCTACAGTTTAACGTGGGATCCGAACCACGGTGGAGGCCTGGAATTCCACACATTCACAAGTTGTGTTTAATACACGTCTTGTCAGAGGTGAAGGAAGGGGTTGCAATCAGAAAAATCTGCGCCGGGACCGAGGATTGAACCCCGGATCCCCAGTACAAAAATCCTATACCTTACCCTTAGACCACTAGGTCACCAAACCTGTTTTTTAAACTTCTCAGTAACTTACACTTGGCTGGGATTTGAACATTGACCTCATTATATCAGCAAGCCAAGCTACATTATACTGACGCTTTATTCCGTAGTTTTACCAATATAGGTTGAACATCGACAAAAAAAATAGTTGTGCTTATTAGTTAATTTTTCCAAACAAGTGCGGGAATCAATCATTATTAACCGCTAAGCCTTCTTTAAACTTCACTAAAAACTATTTATCAAATAGTATCAACATGATAGTATAAATGGTTCTAGGACCTAAACGAAATGTTATTGATCAATTTGATTGAATTTATTTTTTAAAACATGTATCGATATTCTAAGGCTGTATCTTACATTTTTTTAAATGTCTTCCGGGTAAGCACATATTGCATTGTGGTGCCCGGTTACAGAGTTTTATGTCATTCATTCCATTGTTTCTAGTTTTACGATAGCTAGTCATAGTCCTCGGAAATACTAGAAACAATTAGTTCAACCACACGGAAATAAACCCAGACATTCCTGGCGGATGACAATATAAATAGCATGAACGAAGTCTTGAATATATTTATATCATCATCCAGTTGCGGACCACTAAATTTAACCCTCTCCACCAGTAGCCATATACATTATACGGGAGGGAAAAAAGGAGGTTGGGTCTCAAGGATATTTGTGTGGCTGAACGGGGATGGTTTTTATAGCCCCACTCGGAAACGATTCTACTAAATCCAACACTTTCTCCAACCTTCTCTTCTCCCCTAAACCCTTTTTCCGCCCACCCAAAATCGTCCAGACCGCAAACTTCCGAAAGGAAAAAAAAATAAATGGCCACAATCCTACCCTCAAAACGACCAACCCCAAGCGTGCAATCCATATCTGTGATGCTGCAATAAATTATACATTTTACTCCTATCATCCCCTTTCACCCTCCAACCTCCAAATACAAGGGCGTATAGACCTCCAAAAAATACACAACATGATCACCCATCATGTCCACTTTATTTTTTTCGAAACAAATCGTAAATGGGGATGGTTTTATGTTTTGAGTTGTGTGTTTATCATTTCATTTTTTTTACAGCGGTATGGCAAGCAAAAATAATACACAGTTAAAATAAGCATTCATTCATGGTATGGTAAAATTTTGAAGAATATAAAATACGCAAATTAATATATATAGGTCTATATCGATAAGACTTACTTTACTCGATATAAACAATAGTTTGAACAGTTTTTACCATGAATTTTAGTAATTAATTTTTTTTAATAAACAAAATATTTTTAAAATAAAATTCTTTCTCATATTCCAAAGTGATATAGTAGCAATATTTTACTGATAGCCTATCAATTGCCGCTAAATAAAATAGTAAATACAGATATTAAAAATGTGATAATTATGTTTTCAAAGACAATAGAAATAAAAAATACATTGTATGTATACAAGATGTATAGTGTAATTTGTTATTTGTATATCATATATACCACCTGTGACAAGACATCTTGTGAATGTGGAGAATGCTAGGCCAACACCGTGGTTCGGATTCCACGTTAATCTGTAGGTCCTCTATTTCCTCTTACAATCACCCTACCATTACACATTAGCGTAAGTGCTTATAACCCGAACGGTTAGTAAGACGTGGTGCTAATAATAATAACAATAATTTTAATAATAATAATATATCATATATAATATTTATATGATTAATACATATATTGTATGTATTGTAAATAGTGTATATAATATATATAAATATAAGTAATTAGTATATATTATATAGTATATAATTTTTATAATATATATTATATATAATATTTATTTATTTATCTATTTGCCATCACGTCACATAATCCGTTCATGTCATACGCATAATGTAAACAAATTTCTATGTGTTAGTGATAAGGAAGGTTTACTTTAAAAAGAAATGTACCCACATTTTCGTGGAGGGAAAATCAAAAGAGATTCAGGGAATAAACAAACTTCTATTACACCCGAAAGGTATTCTAACCCCTTTTTCCCGTCATCAGTAGACCAGTCGATTGCGAAAGTAATGGCTTAGCACTTAAACCGTTTGACCACTGAAGCAGGTCATTACTAGCCTATATTGTATTAAAATAATATCTAGTGAAATCGTGGTAAGCCTATTAAAGTGCTTTAGAAAACTTAAAATTGTTTGATTCTTAACATTAGCAAAGTGTAATTTTATTATGTGAATAACATTTTATTGGATCCGCACTTTATTACTAAAATGATAATAATAGAACAAATAAATTGAATATAGGATGTACGAAAATAGATTATTTAGTTTTTTTTATATAATTGATAGGGTAAATTAAACTTTGTTCATGTTGGAGAAAAATTGAATGTCCAGTAAGGTATTTTGGAATGATACCAAAAATAGTATTTATTAGGTTTCAAAGAGCTAATTTCTGAGGAAATTATAAGTATTATATATGCAGCACTATTGTAGACACTAATTAATAATAATTAGCTAAATTCATGCAAAATCAAAATATTATTATTTTAATGGCATTTTTGTTTTACTTAGAATTTATAGTTGAATTAAAATTATTTTTATTATATTTAAGGATGATATACAAGCATTAATAAAAGGTTTATTTATAGACAAGTATTGTAGCTTACAAATGACATTTCTTTTATTGACCAAGAAGTTTATTATGTACTTTATGTGTTCCTACGAAAAAAAAAGTTATTCATGTACTAGAAATTGTTATTTAGGGTAGCATTTAATCAATACAAAATAATATTTTGAGCCTCGATATCTACAAATAGCTTCTATTTTATAAAATGTGTGATAATAAGCCTGTTATTTTAAATTTAATTCACTTAAGTTAGTTTAATGTTTCTTGTCTTTATGTTTTTTAAGTTTTAAATTAAAATATGTCCAAGCTAGAAACAATTTTTCGATACCCAATATTAAGTAAGCCAGTTCAGCTTTCAATGAGCTCAAACAGGAAGCATACACCTATTCTATAAATTAGAAAAATATAAACTATTTAATCAAATTTGTTAGCTCTATTTTTGATTGAATTGTTGGACCTACTTAGAGTTTAAATCTTCGGATGGACCGACCTTAATTGGTATACTATCAGGAAGGACAAGAGAATATTTATATTTATAAATAACCAATAATAAAGAATTATATTAAGTTGTTTGATTGTTTATACGTTAAACGCATTCGGAAATCAAGAAGAGCTCATAATAGGCACAATTGTTAAAAGAGGAAATTATTCTGTATTTTTCATATTACATTGAGGCCTTAGTCAAATTTAACCAAAATGATCAAAGACATTTTAGAAAAAATAATTATTTATTTTTGTGTTTTCAATTATTGTTACAGCTCCACTAGCTAGAACACGATCACAAAGTTTTATTTATGCTTCGTATGTATGATAAGATAGAAAAGAAAATTTATGATTCCAGAAAAAAAATTGCATTTTTTCTAAGAGAATATTATGGCCCAGGCCTGAATGACAAATAAATGAGAAATTCAAAAGCCCAAAACTGACCTTCGAAATGTTGGGAGACAGACTACTTTTAAAGTTAGCTAAAAAGCAGAATTTTACATTTTTTATATTTATAAATCAGGGACTTAAAATTCATGTAGGCCCTGAAAGTTATTTAGATCTAATTTTAGTGGATTTAATATTTCTCGTATTCCACCTGATGTATCTCATTTATATTTTAAGGAAATAAGCGACTAAACAGTTTGAGGAAGTAGGAGGGGGGTAATTTTGTTTTTGTTGTGAAACAACCTATACTTCTGGGCGAAGGATGAACAGAAAGGGGAAAAAATAAACTCGTAATTTATCTCTTAGAGATGAGATGATGCAAGCATCAGTATGTCTAACAAAGAGAGAAAACACGCAAACTTCAAGAAAGATTGTTTTTCTCTTTCCTCCCTTCTGACCAATCAGGACAATGGAACATTGTGCGCATGTGTACAAACCCCCCCTTTCTCATCGTATTCCTGCAGCCTCCACCCACAAAATTGAAAGAGGTAGAAAAGATGAGAGCAAAAAGGATAGAATCGAATTGTCCTAAAAAAACTATACTCTTATAAGTTATCTCTTTCTTCCTTTAAATATCGATGTTCTCTTGTTCCATATTCCCGCCTCCCACTTTTATTTTTCTCTTTCCGCCCCAATTGGATGTTGGCAATCTGCATTACACATCACGTACCAACCCGACGGAGAGAAAATTCGTGGCACAAATTCACACGGCGTATCTTCGTTGGAAATTGCCCGTGAGACACGGAGCAGTAAATTTTAAAAGGTTTTTGAACGCCTTTGAGAGTTTTCTTTTGTTTTCTTTCTCTTGTTTTCTTAACTCTGGTAGAACAATGCTTATGTTGAGGACAAGGGTCGAGAAAAATATGTTGTTATGGCTAAAGAGGATATGAATAGGTGGAACTTTTAAAATTACTTGTAACGGTGTTTAATTTCCCAAATTTAAGCACATTTTTTGTTGTTTTTGATTGACTTAAAACTTAAATAAAGCAACACGCAATGCATTATCTTATATTTTATAAGTGAACCTCTCTAATGTGGGCACGCGAACAAAGCCATAAACCTTGTCTGATCTGATTTGCTGGTGGCAGAGAGTTTGGGGTTCGAATCCCATCCACGGGTACTGAGGGTGGATTTTTCCTAAAAATAATTCCCTCTTTTCAACCACGCATAAGCGGGTACATCTCCCCAAACGTCTTCACTTCCTTTTTCCCCACCCAATTAGTATAAGTATACGTAAAGTCTGTTCGCGGTAGGAATTGATTTCTGAAAGGCCTTTTTCCCTACCATAAATCTATTATATAGTAGGATATTGGAAGGAAAAAAGACCTTTCAGAGAGTAATTCCTACCGTGAATGGTACACCTACCTAAACTCGAATGGAATGGGCCGTTCTCGCATAGGAAACTGGCCCATTCCATTCTGGTTTAGGTAGGTGTCGTCCTGTGTTTTAGTGTAGCGCCGCACTTGAGGCGTACTAAATTTGACTATGAAACTGGCCCTAAGTCTAAAGAAACATTTTACAATAGGGAGGCCTATATATTAGGCCTATTCTTCACTAGCATGATTGCATGATCAAATTAATTATATAAATAATGGCAAAGATCATTTACGCTTAACGATTGGTTGCATTAGAATTTTTAGATTTGAAAATTTGATTAAAAGAGATTATTTACTTGGACTTATTTTTTTATATTTAAGAGTGATAATGTTTAGAAATTAATAGTTTTGAATCATATCGATGTTTTCTTTTTTTAAATTAATTTCTCTACTATTTTGAGCGTTATATAATGACTATAAAAATGAATGGATTTTATATTAGCACCGCGTCTTTTTACCCGTTTGGATTGAACGCTTATGTAGTCTATTATTTCAATAATGATTTTAGGGATAAGGAAGGTTGTATTTCAAGGAAGTGTACCCGCATTTTATTAGAAGGAAAGAGTAAAACTATTTTTGAAAAATTAATCACAGTACACTCGACCGAGGTTCGAACCTCTATCTCCCTGACATCTGCAGTCTAGTCTACTGAAAGAATGACTTTTAGACCTTGTGGCCATAATATTAAAAAGTGCTTATCCTTCTTTACAATATATGTAAATTAAATGCCAAGGTATTCATTTTAGAAAGCATTTGCTAAATAATACCAAGTTCTACTCTATTCCAAACACAAAAAGTAAAAATATATTTTAGCTATAAAATTGAGTGAAATATTCAATTTTGTTACTTTATTTTATTTATCGTCAATATAAAATTTGAATTATTGATAATTTGACAACAATAAATATTAATTTAAAAAATATTATAATTATGAAAATAAAACATGGTAAGAAGTGGAGTTGTTGTTCATTAAAAATTATTGTAGGCATATTAATCAAAACATGTTTTTAATTGTGGTAGTGATATAAGTATAACCCGCCTCGGTGGCGTAGTTGGCTAACGCGCTTGTCGTGTTGAGCTCGACCACTGAGGACGGGGAGATCGAGGTTCGAATCTCGGTTGGGTGAACTGGGGGTGGTGTTTCCTAAATGGTTTTCCACTCTCCCTCCACGCAAATTCGTGTTCACTTCCTCTAATTAAATCTTCCCAATTCCTAATCCAATAGAGTAATTAGTACATAAAGCGTATAACCTGAACGGGTAGTAAGACGCGGTGCTAAATATTATTATAATATTATTATAAGTATATATAAAAAAGTTTGAAAATTCTATCCTGATGTTGTTGACCAATTATTTGAGTGTACACAAATAAAATTAGATTAAAACGTTTGTATTATTAAAATATTTTTAAATGTTTTACATATTATTTTTTTTTAATTTGTAGATCTACCATTTTATAAATTAATGAAATATTTTAAAACCAAAACAGTTTAGGCTTTATAATAATTAGAAACATTAAAAAAACAATCAACATGATCATCATTTATTTGACCCCAAAAAGTGTTCGCGTTATTTGAGTGGATAAAACTAACGTTATTTTTTATTGTCCTTATATTATATTTATACAACTCAGCTTACGCTTGAGCACAATAAACTAACTACCTGCCTGGTACTGATTTCCTAAGCATGCGAACCTCAAAGCGAAATAGAATCAAATTACAAAACAACCTGGGTGGTCCATGCGCCGTCATCATAATACTCAGAAAACTACATGAGAGAAAGAAACATAAAATCGAGAGAGAAAAAAATAGACGCGTGTTGTTTGCAACATTTTATACCTTCACTTGTGAGTTTAGTCATTAATTGTACGACAGGTAGACACTAATTACCTCAGGTGGTAGTTGTTGGGTGGGGGAATGGGGAAGACCACGCATAAAAATATTTCTAAGTTATTGTTTATGTATGTACGCCCAGCACACGTCCAAATTTCAGATAGGTCAACCATTTTACTTTTATATTAGTATTATTAAGTTTATAAGTCAAATAATATAATTGGCTTTTAGGTTTTCAGGGGCATAATTGCATATAGACCTTCGTAACTTTACGTAATTAAAATTGTTAACATACAAATAAGGTGAAAAAGTCAACCCTAGAAGGCTGTTCCTTCGTAAAATTGACTACCGAGGTTTACAAGATTGTCATGTTCCCTCCCTTACACGGGGGATAGACTGCTCCCCTTTCAAATACCTTCAGTTGACCTTGAAACTTCACTATAACGATAGTGTTTCCCTTGTGACTTGCTTTGTTTGGGGTCTAGGAGAAGCTCAGTTGTAAAAGGTGCGAGTGTTTAGCGTTAATGAAACATTTTACTAATGTAGTAGGGTGACCTGGTGGTCTAGGGGTAAGGTGTCTGACTTCTGTGCTCTTTGTACGGGGTTCAATCCCCGGTCCCAGCACAGATTTATCTAATTGCCAAACCCTTCCTTCACCTCTGACAAGACGTGTATTAATCACAACTTGTGAATGTGGGGAATTCCAGGCCTCCACCGTGGTTCGGATCCCACGTTAAACTGTAGGTCCTCCATTTCATCTCACAATCACCCTACCATTACACATTAGCGTAATTGCGTATAACCCGAACGGGTAGTAAGACGCGGTGCTAATAATAATAATAATAATAATAATAATAATAATAATAATAGTAATTATTATTATTTAGTGACAATGGTATCCTACAAACTAAAAAAATAAAGTTATAATATAGCATCCAATTACACATGAGAATATGGTAATAAGCCAGAAAACTAAAAATGCCGAAATAATTGAAACCTACAATGAAACCAAGGGTGCATGACTGCGACATTTTGCAGCCACTGTTCTCGTGGCATATGTAGATAATTCTGGGCGACATCCTTTGTATCATGTGATGAAGCTGTGTAAAAAAAAAAGACAATCAACCAAAAAAAAATTTGAACTAGTTGAGAATAGTTTTCATTTTGTCAATAATGTAATAAAGTTATGTTTTCAATATAATAAAATGTAACTTAGTAAAATTTACGAGTGTGTAGTATTCATGTCTCACCCAAAGAGGTTTAGCATTCTAGGGTTAATTATGTATATTTATTGACTAAACACGAAATTTAGACTAAATAGAAACTAGAAATAAATCTTAGCAAAAAGAAAGCATTTTCATCTCTATTCAAAATGTAACTATCTTTAAGTAGACTACCTTTGAATTTTAGTTTGCTTTGTTAATCGTCATCGAACAGTTATTAAACAAAAATCAACTTATAAATATATTGCTTTTTTATGTAGTCACTACTTGTTTTTTTAACTAATAATATCAACACCGAGAATATTTACGATTAAATTCTAGGGTTAGGGTATCTTGTAGTACATGCAACAGCCTTTTCATAGAGAGAGAAGGGGGAAACCACAGTGATAAGTCACATGTGTAGAAACACTCCTACAACCCGATATCACCGCTGAAGGAACTGCAGGCTTTATATTCGCTCTCACTCAGTTAACTGTCGCCAGATTTCCTCGCTTTCAGTTACTGTCAAAAGTTGAATGTAAAGCCTCGATGAACCAACCTTGCGAGATCTGTATTGTATTCAAGGGAAGATTGATCCTACGAAAACAAGAGAATTGTTTCACAATAGTAGCCATGCAGTTCCCTCAGAGATTATATTAAGTGTAGTGTTCCCGGCCAAGATTCGAAACACGACCTACTTGTATTTGGCGATCCATTCTATTTTGAGCTCAACACCTCAACCTACGTGAACAAATTCATAGGTTAATCGTTATTGGTATTATAATGATTATTTATTACATCTTAATATTTTTTTAAAAACTCCATGGTGCCAGCCGACAGTAGGTCCATATCATCCGCGTGGCCACCATCTGTTGGAAAAAATAGTGCCACCTTCTTCGGATGTAAGGTGCCATGTGGTCAGACCAACAAACCCTACAGCCATTAATCTCAGTTCTCTATACCGGAGCCGCTACGTTGTCATTCGAGTAGCTCCTTATTAGTCCTCACGAGGCCGAGTTGACCTCGCTCCAGACCCAAAGCTTCACAGATAATATGTGAGCGCCAGGGATCTAGCCCACGAACTCTTACCACTAGACACTAGTGATCACATTTTAATCAATTCAACCTTATCTAAGCACAGGGACCGCGAATCACCCGGTATTGACCCAAAATACCTGCCAGGCCACCTGACTAACCCAGAAGGCCTCATAGTATCCGAGACAGTTTTTATGGACTGTTTTACAAGGTCTTTTGCCGCTACGTAAAAAAAATATTTTTTTGTTGCGTGGAGTCATTGAGATCTTCAAACCCATCTCAGCTGACATCACTGGGAGTCATATAAAGTGATTAGGAAAAATAAATGTTACGACCAAATCGAACATACTTTCTCTTATTGATTTTAAATCTAACGCGCTTCGGTGGTCGCATGGTATAAGGTGTCACTTTCGCAATAGACTAGACTGCCGATGACGGGTTTGTTGGGATTATAATCTCGGTTGGGTGTACTGGTAGTGGATTTTCCTAAATGGTTTTCCACTCTCCCTCCACATAAATTCGAGTACACTACTCCTATATTTAACTTTATTTATACCTGAGACATTTGCGTAATTAATACATATGCCTTAAACCCGAACGGTTAGCGAGACTTGGGGATAAATAAACAAAAACCAAATTCAGATTTTCTAAAGTTAGTAATCAGTAGATTAACCTTTAGATTAATTTGTCTTTTAAAAAAACTAAACTATTTTTTTCCAAACACTCCCCACAAACACACCTTAAACAAAATCGTAAAGGCCATTTTAGAAGAACTTCACATTTTTAAAAGCCACCAATCAGTCAGCTACTCTGAAATAATTTATTTTAGAAAAAAAAGCATACATCCTTATATATTAAGTAAAGCACTTATCGGATACATAGTTTAAACCAAATTGTTTACCCATTTTATAATAACTTTCAATTTTTTTTAATCAGCCATTAGTAAACTACCTTTAAACAAATTTTCTTCTTAAAAAACAAGTATACAAAATAGTTAAAACCATTTTGTAAAAGTGTATTATTTTCAAAAATCAGTCAATCATCAGTTAAATACTCTTAATTTTTGTGCTAAACTCAAAATCAAGATTTGGCATATACATATAAATATAAAGTTTGAATTAAATGTATTAAAACTGTCCCATTTTAGGTACAAATAGACATACAGAGGGACAGATAGACAGATTTTAGGGAAGACTGAATTTTAAAACCCACTTATTTGAGTTAAAAGGCACATAAGACGTCCAAAACTCATTATAATCTAGAGCTATATAAGTCTCCCGATTATAACATATACTCTTTTTCTGAAAAATTAAAAATAAGTTATATGAGAGTGACGATTTTCTTTTCCTGTAAACTAAAAGGACAAAGAGTTACGACACTTAATTTTGATTGAGTAGGCCTAAGTTTGACCCTAACCGATGGCACTAGTGGTAGAAAGAGAGAGAATAGGCTACGGAATTTTGCTTGTATGTATTTGGTTCACGTTAGTATTTTATTTTTCCCCCAGTTGAAAATTAACTAAAAAAAACCTTACTGATCTAACATCTCTTCTGTATCGTGCCGTGGAATATTTCCAGGGTAAGCAGATCTTGTTATAAATGTACCCATGATAGGCTAAATTCTCACCCCCTCTCTATCCTTTTGACCAATAAAAATAGGGGCTGTATTATATAGCTCACATGGGAATGTATGATCAGTGATACCTGACCAATGAGTGTTTTTCTGAGTTATGAGAACAATAATTATTTACAGTTACAGTTTAAACTAACTTTGCTCATCCTGGCAACACTCCACGACACGACACATCTCTCAAATGTGGCATATTATTGAGTAAAATTTATTTATATTGACATAGTATATTTACCAGATTGATGAATAATTTTAATGATTAAGCTCGTTTGAATAAATCGTCCCTTATCTAAGTAAATTTTACTACAATCTATTAAGATTGGGACTAGCCCAACTCCCAATAAGGTACGACTAAAAAATAACTAGAGTTACAGTAAAAATAAATAAACTGTAGTATGTTGGGCTAATTTTGTATTTAAGTGTTTACCAGAACAGTTTTTAAAACTTGATCTATTTATTTATCTTTTTAGTTCAAAATTGATATTATTGCGCCCTATCAAAAATTTGGTAGGTTTGTTTTAATTTCAATACGATACGGTTCTAAAAATGATCGTGAAATTGATTTAATTTATAAACTGTATTTCATTTGTATTAAATAATAGCTTATCATTCCAAATGTGCTGTCATTACTCCCTATTCTTAGAAAAGGGTTTATTTATAATGTTATAGTAATTTCATTAAGGGCATAAGTCAATCTGTATATTAACCATGACTGTAAAGCATTATTCCCTCCTTTAATTCCCAATCTCGAACTTTTTGGAGTGGGTGATAGCTCAGTCTTTTCTTTTACTTTTCGGAGAAGTTCTTTCTTACCCATTTAAAACTAAAATACGTATATCTTATCGGGCGATAATACCAACGAGGGCAATCAAAATACCTGTTTGTAGTTGGGATCGTGGAGATTCAAGTATAAACTCACTTCCTAACCTGCATTCTGATGTGATGTGCACTCTGTGAATATTTTCAGCAACATATTTTACTCTAAATTCATCAACAATAGATCTCAAATATGTACCAAACCTTAATTTCAAGCTATTAATTGAAAATTTATTAAATGTATTGATTTATTTTGCGTTGAGTCTTGTCCACAAACTCCGAAAGTTACACATCCTTGTTTAGTTTTGTGCACACACTTCATGTCCAAAGCATGTATTATCGTTTCAACCAACGAAAAATTATAATTCTGTGTCCAATCAAATTCGTCAAGATAAAACACTTTCAACCAATTTGATGACCATAGTCGATATTTTCAGAATTTTATTTTTGTTTAGTTCATTTAGGAAAAATAACGACAATCTTAGTTTTTTAGTACAGTGAGGTTTGCTACGAAGCGCTATTAAAAGTATATAAATGAAGATAAATATGTTTATAAAATGTCGGCCGTTTCATTTACCATATTTGCGTTAAATTGTATTCGCATATTGATGATAATTTATTTGTATACCTGTTATTGGTTCTAAGTAGCCGTTTGCAACGACATTTTTAGAAAGTTAAAGTTAATTCAATTTTTACGGAGCGCTACAGGAATTATGGAACGGGACTCTAGGGTCAAAGAGATATGTTACTAGGGAGCTTCTTCTTACGGACTAACGTAACGATCTCACGAATACGGAGTATGTGGATTGGGCTTTACGCATTTCCGTAGTAACATTGACTGAATATAAACTTAAAGTTAGGTAAATATACATAGTGATTACAAAGGAATTATTTCGCTATGATTCACACAAACATCGAACTCGTGACACTAGCGAGAGTCGAAATACGAGTTAGGCTCAAGTTAGGCCAACACATGCTAATACTGATTGAATTTTAAATTCTTGACTAATTCAAAAAGGTTTTTTAAATATGTTAAAAGTATTTGGTTTATACATTAATTCCTAATTTAGGCCTTAATTTATTACTAATATAAAATTGAGGTATGGCGTAAAATGATAAATTAATATTATTAATTTATATTTATTAAATGTTCAAACATATTAGAGCTGTGAATGCTATTTTACTAATTTAACCGAAAATGTCAATCATCAATTTTTGTCACAAATTTTGTGTGTTGGATTATAGGTTTTGATCTAAAATAACTAAAATAATGTATTTACTGGCATTTTAAAGTTACAGAGGGAAAAGTGGGAAAGCTCAATTTTTAACTCAATTTGTTCCAATTTATTTGAGGTATTTAACGTGCATTCTCTGAATTAATAGTTTATATTAGCGCACGAGAATTTCTATGAATGAGCACGAAAGAGCCTACAAAATTTGTCTGGAAAAATATTTTCACATATCTTCCAGGGTTCTTTCAACATGCCACAATCGACATGGGACCGACGGCTTTACTTATCTTCCGAGGGAGGTTGTGCTACGTATTTCTATTGCTCAGGAAAAATCCGTCAACTCCGGATGGTTAATTCAAATTGAGTAAGTGCTTCCATCTGCTAGAAAATCATCTTACGCATTTTAGTTTATGGTTAAAAGACGTCTCTATAGTATTTAAATTGATTTAAAAAAAAGTATTTGCTATAATCCTTATGGTGTTTGAAATATAAAAGTTGTCTTGGAAAATGTATATGACGTGACTTAAACCCTTTTACTGCCATCCTCTTTATTTTCAAAACAGTTACTAAATCTAAGCTTTTTTTTTTCATTTGTAGTCAAACTTTGTATAGTGTTGCTCTGGATTTGTCTAAAGTATTTTCTATAAAACTAAAATTAAATTCGATTATCAGTTTACTATAGTGTGTTCAAGATAGGCCTGCGAATCATGGAAAGTTGAACCTCATTTTAATAATGGTCTTGCATTATAATAAACAAGCTATTATTAATATCTATATTGTATCTTATAGTTCGATTTAAAGAAGCAAAATGACCTTGATATTATACAAGACAAAACTGGAAAAATATATTTATTGTATAATATTAAGTTTAGTAGATCAAGATGGCTGCGTAGGGCGTCTGTAAGGAGGCTGGAGAGATGGGGACGCAAGACATCGATCGATTATACAGATGCCAAGTGACGTCACAATGGGAAGGAGGTGAAAATCATTATCAGCGGCAAACCTTACTTTTGGGGCGCCCTCCCTGACATCTAGCGGTGAACCGAGGAACTGATAAGACACAATAATTGATACCGTAAAAGGTAGACTAAATTAATAGAGTTGTGAAAAATACTAATACTATTACAAAATTTATGAGCAGTAATTAAATAAAAAAATAATAATAGCTTATAGACCTTTTTTTTAAATATTTAATACTAGCAATAAAATACTTATAAATTTGTATGTTTTTTAACTTTATGCATACAATTGTATCAAAACAAAATAAATATGTTTTAATTAATTCTTAGATTTATATTAATACGTGCAGTAACTAAAACATAAATTATTCCAGTAAAAATGAGATTGACCGAGAAAATTACGTGAAAGTGAAATAATATACTGATATATTTTTAATATGTGAACAAGGTCAGCCAGAGAATTGAAGGGGCCTGCAGCAATATAATTTTGGGGGCCTCCTCTCTCATAAAATTACTACAACGATGTATGTACTAAACTTAATGCAGTTGTATTATCATAATATTTAAAATGAAGATGGAAGCTTCCTTCCATCAATGCGACAGGGGCTACACCATACTTATATTTACTATTCTTATAACCTTTAAAATAACTGAGATAATTAAATCAATAAAAAATTACTAGGCCTAATTTTTATGTACAGTACAACAGACTAATATCTGCTATTGTATGAAAGAAAGAGAGGAACCCGCCTCGGTGGTGGAGTTAGCTAGCGCGCTAACTTCATGTTGAGCTAGACTGCTGAGGACGGGGAGATCGAGGTTCGAATCTCACTCGGGTGAGCTAAGAACGGTTTTAGTTTAATTGTTTTCCACTCTCCTTCCACGAAAATGCGCGTTCACTTCCTCTGAATGCAACCTTCACCATTCCTAACCAATTAGTGCAATTAGTACTTAAGCGTATAACTTGAACGGGTAGTAATATGCAGTGATAAATTATTTTTAAAATAGAACATTAGAGCTGTTTAGGCAATAGGTGGCCCTACTTGAACCCACCCTTCTCCCGTTCTAAGTGGCCCTGTGTGAATTCTATTAATGGTAATAAATAAGAAATAACTATTTTAAATTTTAAACATAATAGATGACTCAATTATAGCAGTTTTATTATTATTATTATTATTATTATTATTATTATTATTATTATTATTANACGGTAATTGGCATGGACATGTGAGGAGGATGGGAGAGTGAATACCAAAAAAGAGTGATGTAGGTCAAGTATGTGGAGAAAATACCACAAGAGAGACCAAGAAAGATTATTATTATTATTAGCACCGCGTCTTACTACCCGTTCGGGTTATACGCACTTACGCTAATGTGTAATGGTAGGGTGATTGTGAGATGAAATGGAGGACCTACAGTTTAACGTGGAATCCGAACCACGGTGGAGGCCTGGCATTCCCCACATTCACAAGATGTCTTGTCAGAGGTGAATGAAGGGTTTGGTAATCAGATAAATATGTGCCGGGACCGAGGATTGAACCCCGGCCGCCAGCACATAAGTCCGACACCTTACCCCTAAACGGCCAGGTCACCTATGTGCAGTTATATTCATAATGTTGATGACTGTAAAGTTTACAAGGATTACACAACCAAATAAAGAGAGTCGCCTTGGTTTGTTTTATTACTGACACTACTACTCTTTAACTCTGACGTTTACAACATGTTTAGTCTAATTCTATCTGATTCTTTCACAAACCCATGATTGCTCACCGTCATTTTCTAGAAGGCTGTTTTAACTTATCACGAACATACGTGCTTACCTACAACCCCCCCTTTCCCATCAACTAGTGTATTGTTCGATCACAGGATGCAGGTGCAATAAAAGTCAACAACAACTGAACGTATCTTTATTATAAACCACAAATCCCCCCGCCCTCCTTCCTACTTTCTACTCGATCATCGTATCTCACAATCCTTGTTCTGTTTCACTGTGGTCGTTTCTGTTTCGAGCAACCAACCAACCCAACTAATAAGGTATTGCTTTGTAACAATTGTATTTTAATTATAGCACCGCAAATTTCCACGGAAGTCATTTTCCTTGCGTTGTGAATTTCCCTCGACTCCCGAGAGGACTAATAAAATAAACTCTTATCTCTTTTGACGGAAGAGGGTCAAGGTTAGAACCTGGTACGGGTGCATAGAGGCAGAGATTTAGGCATGTTATTCCCGTTGTCGTTTGCGCGTGATCGCTCTACGCCACTACGTGCTCTATTTCCTCCAAGGTGACTTGATTATACATAGCATTTAGAATAAGTAATTAAAAAACAGGGACTTAGATGACCTAAAAATTATCAAAAAATCACTTTTAAAATCATATAAACATTCTAAAAAAAATTACTTCAAATTTACAAAAAAAAATCCTAAAAATTTTGACAAAAACTCTTAATGAGTGTATGTACAAGACTAAATCAAATGCGCACTTTACAAATGGAAAGTAAAAAAATATATATATATGCAATGATAAGCGTTTAACAAAATGAACTCTGGTACTGATAAATATGGTATTGATTTAGAGATATCTGCTTCATAAAAAGAAAATATTCCTCCCAACTCTCATCAGGAATGTGTATTTTACAACCATACTTGGAGCCTACATTATCTTCCCATTCCGGAAACTAGGTGACTAAAAAACTTATGTTTTGAGTATTTACAAATATACGGTATTTAATATCGGTATTATTTAAAAATATACTTATTCAACATGAATATAAACTTATTCAAGAATCTCTAAAAATCACTCAACAATTTCTAAAAATACCCAAAAGGATGCTAACCAATACCAAATGTATTTACCTAAAAATCCAAACTGACAAAAACGACCAAAGAGTTAACTATTAAAAAAAATCGTTCACACAACAAGGGAATTAGGAACATACATTTATGTATGTGACACATGGCTATTGTATGTGCTGTATAAAAAAAATAACATGTCACCAAAATCAGGGCCCAGTTAATAATAAATGGCTGCATTATTTAAGGCATCCCTCTCACACTAGACTAGACTGCTGATGAGAGGGAGATTGCTATTTGAATCTTGGTCGGGTGTACCGAGGGTTGTTTTTCATAAACAGGTTTTCCACTATCCCCCCACGACAAATGTGTGTACACTTACTTTAAATTCAACCTCCCTCATCCCCAACACATTAGCTTAATCTTAGCTTAGATATTTTAAACGGTAACTAGATACTAAAAGTTCTAATGATTAAACTAGCACAATGAATGTCGCAAAAATTATTAATAGTTTGGTAGATAGGCCTTTAATTATAAACTTATTTTAAAAACTGACAACGCATGCTACAAAGTCAAATACCGTTTATAATATTACAATTAACTATAATCTAGAACATCCCAGACTTTAAAATAAGAGGATATTACCTAGACCCACTTTGGTGTTCGGGTGGTCTAAGGAAATAGACCATACTAACGGCCGGGGTTCGAATACCGATTCTATGTATTGAATATGGTTTTCCTAAATGTTTTTACACTCTCTTCACAGGCAAATTCAGATACACTTACCAAATTCAACCTTATTAATTTTAAAAAATTAGCGTAATTAATAAATACGTTTATAATATTAACAGTTGGTAAAATGCGGTGACGAAAAAAAAATGCCATGGCGAATTATAAAAGAGAATGACTTCACTTGCTAAAGGTTCAAATTTCTCCTCTTCTTACAATGAAGAGTTGCGATATTTTTTTTATGTTTTCCTCAATGTATCACATGAAAAACAAAATAAATATATTCCTAGCACGTTTTGAAACATTGTTTGATAGAATCCACCTTTCACTTATTATATGGCTGTAGAGGATAGTGAATAATAATTTATTAGCGCCACGCTAACACTTCTACCATCCACTGATTGGCTACCTGCCTCTCTACCCCCGCTGTGATTTTAACTCGGCTCTATTCTGAAATCTTTCTTTGTTCTTTTTTGGATCCTCACATATCAGCCATCTTAAAAGAAAAAATATATACAAACTAGATTTTTTTCTAAGTTATTAAAGAAAATGAATGTGCGTGGATTTTTTTTAAATCAACATGATAACATATTTCAAGTTTCTCGTTTTTCATCATGTATTATATTTTATTATAAGCTTTTTCTTACAAGTATAGTCTGTTTAAAAAAATGACTTAGATATGTGACTCATTGATTTATAATAAAGATGTCCACGCGTGTAAGAAATTGTAACTATTGAGGGTGGATCAGAAATATAGTTAGGCTATATTTTTCCACTTTAGTAGGCTACTTTCCCTCTTATAGTGGTGATTTGATTAGAGCAATTTATATTTTTCATTTAAAATATCTATAAATGTTAGATAATTCATAGTGTAGAGGCCTGTTTTTATATTATTCTGAATACCAATAATCTTATAAAGACAAATTGCAAGGTGATGAATTTAATATTTCAAATCTTAAAATATTTACGACTTTATGAAATAAAATTTTATTTGGGTGAACAATATATATATATATATATATACATAAATATATATTAAGAGTAGTACGGTGGGGTTGTCATACAAAGGCGGGTATTGGACAGGTACAAAATTTACTAGCACAACTATCATATATTTATATGTAAAATCCCATCTGTAACGTTTAACGTGTATTATTAACTTGTCAGTTCTGATAGCCTACAACTTGCAGTTTTGTGAGCAATAGACCAAGCTCCCTCCATCTATTCTTTAGCTCTGCGCAAAGTATGGTTATGTACTAGTTAAGCTAATGGTTTATAATATTTTTAGAGGAAGTTTACTCACATTTGTGGGGATGAATAGGAGAAAACCATTTAGGAGAAAAAGCCCCATCAGTACACTTGACAAACTAGTATATTTGGCCACCGAAGCGGGCTCCGTGTTTTTAAGTTGAGGAATTTTAACGTAGCGGAATTTTAAACTTATCTTTGGGTTTAGGTTTAAAAACGCCTCTTATAGTTTCCACTTTGATTTGAAGTTAGACATTTTTTCCTTTAGTGATCAAGTTAGGCAGAAAACAAATGAATACTAAATAAACAGGGCAATATATTTGTAGAGAATAACAGTTGTTCACGTGGCTTAAGCCGTCAGTCTCGTAATTGTAATCGAAATTCAAATAAATATTTCAAAGGTGTCTGATTGATTGTTCGTAATTTTAAATTAAAATTATTTAGGATGATTTGTTAGACGAAAAATTACTTGATCACCCGACATCTTGGAACGAATAACCAGACCGCAAAATCATATAGACCTAATCCTTATATAGGATTTAGATTGTTCGGTCTAGGTTCAGACAATGTCATTGCCAATATGGTTAGTTTTTTTTATTAAAAATTTATCACTGAGTCTTACTATCCGTTCGGGCTAGACGCTTAAGTACTAATTACGCTAATGGGTTAGGAATTGGGAAAGTTGAATTTATAGGAAGTGAACCCGCATTTGCGTGAAGCTAGAGTGGAACGCTATTTAGGAAAAAAACCCTCCAGTTCACCCAACGGAGATTCGAACCTCGATCTCCTTGTCCTAGGGAGTCTAGCTCAACACGACTAGCGTGTTGGCTAACTACGCCACCGAGGTGGGTCAAATTTCATAAATATTTGTCCACGCAATTATAATTAATGGTGGAAGAAAACAGTCAGACGGAACGCCAAATAGTTGAGATAAGATGGGACATCGCTCCACTCGATCAATAATATGGCAATATTTTGTCAATATTAACTAAAATATATTCTTTCTGTATTCTGAACCTACTTTAACAACACAATTACATCATACTACATTTTTACAACTCTCACACAGAAAGTTTAAAAAATACAGTTAATACACTCAATTTTTTGTTCAAAGAAGGAGTGCCAGGAAGGAAAGGGAGGCCATATCCATCTTTCAGCAACAACACAGAAGAAAGAACGGCTGAAAGTAATGACAGGTTTGCATCGGTGCGGTGAAAAAGATAAGGCAGAATTTAAAAAATAAATTACAAAAAAATATTTCCATACCTACTCAATTACACGAGACTTATCCATAGCAAGCCTGTCATTATGTAACCAACCATCACAGACAATGAGATATCTAACAATGCTGTTGGATGCAGATTTATCTCTGGTCATTTTTTTATACTTTTCATTTCTTTTTTTTTTCTTTTTTTTTTTTCCAGAGAAGATTGCTTTGAAGCTTATTTAAAGTTAAAATTTCTAAACTAGAGCTTGTTATTAAGGTATATTATTTTATTTTATTTTCTTCTTGTGTTTTTAGACATGTGATAATTAAGTGCCAGACAATAATGGCTTGTTCTTGATATAGTTGAGATTAACATGTAGTAGACGACGTGGGGCGCAATTAATAGCAGCGTGCAAAATTGAACTAAGAACATAAAGTCTGAATCTAGGGTATTATGTATACGTCGAGATGATTTAGATTATAACTACGTAAAACGTAGGCCATCAGAAACCTCAATCATCTAAAAGTAAACCCGTTATTGAAGTGATTTAGAGGAAAGGAAAAGACGATTGTGCTTATTAAAAACAAAGATCCGAAATTATTTTGTGTAACAGTGTAGCTTCGGATGTGTTTTGTTCGGTGTAGTGGATTTATAATTTAAGTGAGTGTATTATACAGATATCCATGGGAATTAGAAAAGTATATCTATCCATCGTTTGTTTTAAAATTGATCTGTGCATCTCTCTTTAAAATTAACACTCCTCGCCCTAATCACATTTTATATAGTTTTGAGTTTATATCAAATAGTACACTGACATTAAATAATAGATTTACTAATTATAATAGGTAGTCTACTATCTTTGCACGAAGAAGATAAAAGACACAAATAATATTATATTAGTTTTATTATTATTATTGACCCTATTTTATATAAAATTAGGATACCATTTGAACAACAGCTGCTGTTGAAACTTAGGGTTTACCAATCGGCCAAAATGTAATAAATATCCTAATGTTTAATTGTAATTTCTTGGATTAGTTGTTGTAAACAGGCTATTGCCAATAATGTCAACGCAGAGAATGTTTTGAAATGTAAACTAACATTAATCACATTTTCCCATTTTTATTAGACTTACTATTAACAGTCAGCACTTCAAAAGTACGTTGAAATTTTTATTATAAAAGGTTGCGTTATCTAAGAGGTATTTTGAAAGTATTTCCTCCCCATTCTTTTTAGTAAATAAGACGTATCAAAAGATATGTCTATAAAGCTCTTTGCAATAGCAACGGAAACAAAAAAAAAGTATTTGCCGGATTATAAATACCTGAAACAATTATTTTTTTTATATTTTAGATAGTTAGTGGTATTGATATATGTTTTTAATTTTGTAGACTATAGACGCTATAGAAAATAATTTTACAACTTCATTATTTATGTATACAACATGAAACATCCACACAAATTAAAATGCACATGTATTACAGTAAGCTACTTTAAATATTTGTGCGTTTATAAAAATAAAAGTAACACTCTTATTAAATAGGTATAACTCACTTATGCATCCAGTAAGACAGAATATTAAAATCAACATGCACCCAGAAGTCATTATCTAGTCTACAAAGAAATATGTAACAAAAATATAACGTGTGTTTAAAATAATTATACCTTAAACTCAAACGAATCACAACTACCTTTAAGAAAATAGAGTTATTTATGTTTACAGCGACTGTGTATGGAAGACTTGTAGAGTTATAAAACCTATTCTAGTGGAATATTTGTCTCCCAGACTTTTAAGTCCAACTAACGAGTATAGCAAATGTAATATTGAACACCCAAGCAATTTTTACTTCTTTTTTAATCAAATTTATAATATTTTGTGTAAACTAAGCAGTTCAGTGTAAGCATAAGATAAACAAGTATTATAGAACTTTGTTATTATTTTACAAATATGTATTACAAATTTTTATAATTGTAATTAGTTTTAATCAAGTCATTTTATAAACATACGACCATATCTTTAAAGAAAAGTCACTATCAAGTTTAATTATTTATTATAATGCAACATAAATAGTGTATTTTCATAAATATGTTATAACTAATGTGTGTTTATAAAGGAATTAATCATTACATATTAATTCATATCCACTAAAAAGTTTTAATTTATATAATGTAGGCAGTTGCATGGCTATGGCATTTTCAGGGTGTTTGGTTAGTTTAAACTGTCTACCGATTAATTGTTCTCAGCCCTCAGTAGAACACTCATTGGCCATGTATCAACCAAAATACATTCCCATGAGAGGTATGTAGGGCAGAGCCTATGTATGATTGGTCAAACGGTGGCTAAAAGGGGGAGAACATAAACAAATACAATTTTAACAAACTTCACTTAGCCTGACAACATTCCACAACATAGCACAGAATATATACATGAGTCTAGGTTATATAAAAATATATTTATAGAGAAAGATTATATTAAATAATTATAAACTAAGTAAGGTTACTTGGATATTTTGATTGTAATTTAGGCTCTGATAAAAAAAAAGCGTTGGTTTATGTGATATAATGTTTGAATATTATGTTTCAACACAAGCGGCTTATGATATATTTGAATCCTTGTAGGGAGAAACTTATAGAAAATACTAAACTACATTTTGTGGTCAATATTGATACTATTTAATTTATTAATATATTATTATTCATTAGGTGGTATAATAATATTATATATTACAGTTGTTAACCACAAAGCTTGATGTTTAAATATATGAATATTGTTTAAGTTACTTTTACAAACATAAAAAAAAAGTTTCTTCACTATCTGTCTGCTGCTATGATACTAGGAGGAATGTATCCAAGAGCAAGTTTACCGGCATTTGTCTGTAAGAAGTATTTTTGCTGAGCATGGGTGCATTTGATGAGATTTTATTTTTATATTAAGAGAAAATATTATGTTTAAATTCCGTGATGCTCAAAACAATACCACTGTGAATAACTTTTATTTATTTAGAACCACGTCTTACTACCCGTTCTGGTTATACACTTAAGTACTAATTACGCAAATGGTTTAGGAATTGGGAAGTTTGAATTTAGAGAAAGTGAACCAACATTTGCGTGGAAGTAGAGTGGAAAACCATTGAGGAAAAACCACCCCAATTCACCCAATCAAGATTCAAACCTTGATCTCCCCGTCCTCGGCAGTCAAGCTCAACACTAAACTAGCGCGTTATCCAAGTACGCCACCGAGGTGGATAATGTAAATAATTAAACTAAGCAGAACTAATGAAGTATTATTTTATTCATTTTGGCCGAAAAAGTTATTTAATATTTATTATCAAAATTGCAAAAATTCGACTGACCCTAATCATTAATCCCCCCTTAAATTATCACTTGTATTATTATTATTTTTTAGCCCCACGTCTTACTATCCGTTCGGGTTATACGCCTATATACTAATTACACGAATGCATTAAGGGTTAGGAAGGTTTTAATTAAGAGGAAATGCACCCAAATTTACGTGAAAGGAGATTTAAAACCCTTTAGTAAAAACCACCCTCAGTGCACCCAACCGGCATTTAAACCCAATCTCCCAGTCTTCGGTTATCTATCTGTTTTAAGCCGCTACTGCGTCGGTAGCGGCTTAAAACATGCGATCATCGATACGGGTTGTATTATTATTGAAACACGGATAGCTCAAATGCTACCGGTGCTCCGCGTCTTGATACACGTCAGTATATCTATAGTATGTTGTTAAGTATTATGTAAGCAGAATTTAGAGGAAATGTGCAAGAATTTGCGTTAAAATAGAGTGAGAATCCATTTAGGAAATACCATTTGAAAAAATTTCGTCACGATTTCAACTCCTACCTCCCTGTTGCTAGGTCTTAAGGTAGTAGTTTAAATATAATTGAAACAATATACATTTTACAGCAACAAACCCGCATTGATGCTCGCATTGTCTAATGCGTCTATAGTTTTAGAGTATATTATAGTAGATGGGTAGGTTGGACTTAATTCCCGTTTGGGTGTACTGAGTTGTCTTTTTTACTAAAGGGTTTTCCATTCTTTATTCACCTAAATGTGGTTACATTTCTTCAAAAATTATATCGTTTTAATTCCCATTATATTAGCTTAATTCATGTAAGTGTATAGCCTGAATGGGTTGTGTAACACGATAAAAAATTATGTATGTATTTATTTGTTTTCAATTTCCTTTATTAGAGCGCTAGCCAACAGTTAAAACCTCTGACAGGGAAACAATAAAACTAGTAATAATAGAATTGTAACCTATTTTAAATTTAATTTAATTTAATAAATTGATTAAAACTTCTCGGGAGAAATGTATTTCTGTAAAATTCTGGGCACACGAACTCTTCAATTTATCAATATTATTTTAATTTTGTAAAAAAGTATTTGGTAAAAGAAAAAAAGGTAAATCTATATTGTGCGACCGACGCACTCTCTTCCAGCTAGATCTAGAACTACGAAAACAGTTCTCTATAGCCCCGCTATCTTTTAGTCAAGTTAGGAACTGTTTGGTAGATGTATTGATCCATTCGTGATTTAGTTCGTAAAAGTGACGTTGTTTGTGACGCTAATAAGGAAAAATGACTGACACGACGCATATTAGAATATTAAGAAAATTGAACTCATGTTTTATACAAAGAACAGTTTTTTATAAATGGTTATAATTTCCAGATGGCCAAACTGACAAAACTAGACCTATATTAATATTTGTAAAGGTTTGCGTTATAGACACACTTACTACGGGCTTGATCAAATGAAAAGCTATAGCCTATAGTAATTTTAGTATTACTAAATTATCATAGTTAAATATAAAAAATAAACATAAGTATGTTATGAAGGCTTTATAAGGTGCTTAGAACTTTATATTCCATATAGTAAATTATAAAAACCGTTTTCGGGATATATATTTGAAAATGTAGACAAATAGGTATAATCTAAAGAAATGTTCAAACATCTTCAAGCTGGTAATTGATTTATTTAGATATTATGCAAGGGGATGTAGTTTTGGTGTAAAATGTACCCTACCAAATATATCCTATTTGTCATAAGTTTAATTCAAAGAGCGTATCAAATATAAAGCCGTTTTAAAGGATAAACGAGAGTTAAGTAAAGACATTTTATTTTATTAACAAATGATATTTAGTAAATCATGCCGTAAGCTCTACTTAAATGTTTAATCTAACAGTCAAGTTTACAGCTGATAAAATATTAGTAATTATAGTTGGTATAAAAGTTATTATTAATTCTTTCTATTTCTTTTATTTTTAGTTGGTTAGTAGTTTTTCTTATAAAATAAATACAAAAAATGAGAACAACAAACTTTGCTATTTAAAAAAAAATTAGTTACCTATGTTTAGGTATTTTACAGTATAGGTGGATTAATAGGTCCACTCTTAATATAACAAATTACTTTGTAGGCTTTTATATTCTTCATCATAGACAATAAAACTAAAAAAAAAANAAAAAAAAAAAAAAACTTTATTTCAGTGAATATAGCACACTTTATGTAAGCCTTAGCACTCTCAATATGTTTCCTATAAAACATTTATAGCACAACAGGTGGTAAGTCAAACACTTTGTTTATTACAATTTACAACCGCTTAAACACGTGGTCTAAAAGGTTAAATCTAACGACCATTAACAAGGACAACATAGTTTTATGACTTTTTACAACCACCTTGATCTACCTAACTTCCCCTTCTGTAAAAAAAGCAACATATAAAGCAAACTGTTGTTTAAGCTCACCCACGAAAATGACTGGCATAGGTCAGTTAATGCTAATAAAAACAAATGAGATAAGAGTCAATTTTAAAAAGAAAGGATTTATATTAAAAGAAGATCAAGCAAGAATCAAGCAATAAATTAAATTATGAATAAACACTGTACAGATTCATAAGGTGAAAGTGTGTGTATAAGTACACTCTGGATAGTGAAATATAGACCACGTAGAGAGGTAGTCTATTAACACACGGAACAGAGACCAGGGAGTTGGAGCGCGGCCTTTATTGTCTTAAGATCAGTGGCGGCTAGTGAACTGTTTCCATGTGAGTACAGGTTTGAAGGAGTGGTATACGTAAATTATATTCCTACATTATTAAGTGTGTGGTTGATAAATTAATATTGACGGGGAGGGAACAGTTAACTAGTACAATCCCGTTAAGCGTGGCTAGGACTGTCAAACTGATTTAACCTAGGATGTACACCAAATATAGTCTATCACCTAGATATTTTCTAAATGAAAAGACTGAACACAGGCAACTCATGGGTGGTTACCAGGGTAATTTTGGCTGGTAGATAACCCTCCCACTCCCTGTATATTTGACAAGACAAAAAGCTCTTCTCACGGTCTACTAACCGGGATATTAGTTACGATTTATGAACGAAAACCAGAAAACGTATATCAAAGTTAAGTTTTCTGTATTCTTAGATGTAATAAAGAGCAAAATTTGAATCAGTGAAAAGATAGTTTACTTTATAATATTTATGTCTCGATTTTGTTGTATATAAAAAAATATAATATAACTGTTTCACTTACTTCAATCCCACTGATATATAAAGTAAAATAAATAAAACCACACAAGGATGCGAGGTCTGACTCGAGCTGTACTCGAGCTCGGTGTTATTCTTGGGGGAGGGCGGGTGGAAAAGAGGTTCTTAGAGGGTGGAAACCAGTGCGTTGTTGTTTGTTGTTTTTTTAATAATTAGGTCTTCAGGTTATACGCATTTCTGATGATTACCTTAATGGATTATGGAAGATGGAGAAAGCATTTTAGAGGTAATCTACCCACATTTTTGTGGAAAGAGCGTGGGAAAACAGCAGGCCAGTCTAACATTAGAGTGACGCCTTAGACCATTATGCCACTGCAGTGGGTCATAGCTTGTTAAAACTGTATTCTCACCTATCCTGTTCTCATCTGACCAATCATAGATAGGCTCTGCTATACATACCTCACAATATGATAAATGTAGGCCTATTTTTGTCAATACCTGGCCAATAAGTGTCCCACCAACTAACGAGAACCATTCACAGGTACAGTTTACACTATCTCTGCTTACCTTGGCAACAGCCCACGACACATCATTTTCGGAACCAATTTAACGGTACAGTCTTGTTAATGTGACAATAGTTCACGAGCTGCTACTGATCACGATGAACCCTGATATAAATAGTAAACATCTTTGTCGGCGCCACCCGGAATAGAGTATGTGTCACATTGAGGGCTACGTGGTTATTGGGGGTCAACGTTCAAATCTCAGCACAGCATTTAGGGTAGATTTTCCTATTCCCTCTAAACTTTAATGCGAGTGCACTGCATATGAATCTACCTCTCACATCCCTACCTCTTTAGGGCGTACATAAGAATTGTTGATAGTTGCAAACAGTTTTTATTTTGTATCTATTTTTTGTTTTCCCCTGACTAACCAACTTTTGTTCTAATATAAACATTATTTAAATACTTCTCTTGTAACCTAGTCAAAACAAACATGGGATGATTGTAACGCTCACCTATGCTGCCCCTGTTGACTCGCTTGGAATGGACTTCAAAACACGAAACACTCTCCACAACACGCACTACATTCAACTTAACTGGTGTTCGAGACTCATCACTGGCAGTGCGAAGAGGTCTCCCCCTCCCCCCTCCGTCAGACAAGAAAGCAAGTGAACATCGCCAAGCGCCCCTAACGAGCAAATTTTGGAACCTTTGATAGAATATGTTGTGCGTGTGGCCTATGCTCCAGCACTCTCTGGTTTGTTCTAGACCTCGCCCCTCCCCCCTAACCCTCCTCTCTGAGAGCACATGATAACTTCAGGGTATAAAGGTCTTGAAGTGCAACGAGTTGGCACGCATTATACTCAGGGCTTTTAGGAGGTAAGATTCTTACTTCTTAAGTGGGCTCGTCGTGACTTATCAAAATTCTTTTTGGCTTCAAACTCTTCTTGTATTGTATTCAAAATTCAATGTTTCGGACTTCTTATAAATTATGTATTTATATACTTTATCTATTTAACGAGTAGTCATGACTGCGGGGTATTGTCACCCGTCCTTACGACTATGGTAACTATAGGGGGAACCCATCTGGTTCTCTTGTTA
>CABFOV010000005.1:319650-344501 GCA_902141375.1 Timema poppense | reverse complement strand
TTTTTTTTAATTAGATTTTTTTATAAGCCATTTGATGTGTTCCTCGCCTAGAAATCTTTGAAATTTGGATGCCCCTCGAAGATATTTAAACTGATCCACACCTTAATGTTTTACGATAGCTAGATACCTCTAGAAGATAATCTTTTAAGTGGTCTTCCACCGACAAAATTTTGAAGATTGAATTATTTTAGAAACTAGGCTTTTTGGGGTGGTCGTAGCTTGAAAATTCTTCATAATGGTATGCAACTAGAAACTATTTGAAGTTGTTCTCTCCAAGATATTTTTGAAATTTGGATGACCTTGGAAACTATTTATAGCTTTCCTCACTTGACTTTTTCTGCCAGCTAGATGCCTCTAGTCTAGTAGTTATTTTAAGTGGTCGTCTCTGGCAAATTTTTGACAATAGAATACATCTAGAAGTAATTTGGAGTTTGATTTAAGACCATCTTTCGGCTTCATAATCGATAATATTAGAGGATTTGAAATATATTCATGGGAGGAATTTATTCCAGGGAGGGGCAAATAATTTCCAAAGGGGGCAAACAAAGTCCCCCACAGTTCCGCCGCTCCTGCTGTTCACACATACTATATATTCGGCATTCGTGGACAAATTGCTCTCAGGTGATTATTAGTCTTCTTTGATGTGCGGTAGTCTACCGTCTCCATGCGGAACAATGTTCGTTACTCGCTATGCACGACATATACTCATACACGAAAACGAATATTTTTTCCACACTTGCGTGAGTCATATCGAACAATGATTAAACGTGGAAGAATAACGCACTTGTGGACCTGGCTTAAGAGGTGTCTGCGCGTAAAAAAGATAAAGAATTGTGTAATTTATCTGTGTTGTATTTTATTTCTAAAACTTGAACTTTCATTTCTGTTTTTTTGTATTAATTTTCTAACTTTTAGAGGGGGGTCAACTGACCAATTTGACCTCCCTCTGAATCCGCGTTTGCCTACTAATAAAGTTTGTAAAACTAGTTCGAATAGTTTTTATGGCTGTCAGATAAGGTTCTTTACATGGAAATTGTCATGTAGTGAGTATCCAGTATTATAATTGCTATTTGTTTTCCAGTTTTAAAATTAGACTTGAAACGAAAGGTTTTTAGAAAACATTAAACAAGAGAATAGTCTAACTTTTGAAACATTTATTGAAGCTATAGTAAACCTATTACTGTTTTTGGTATCCAATATAAGTAGAACAACATATATTTAGCAAATGGTTTCATTAATAAATGGTTGCTGCTCAGAGAGACAAATATTAAATTATGATTTTTTTATGATATTATATTAGCTTTTAGGTGATTTGTTCATAATTACAATATTAAAGTCAGAAGATAATATAAAATTTTAGCATTAGAAGAAATTGTTAGCTACAATTCAATATAATAATTAGGCCTATAGCAGTACAAATATTACTTAGGCCTAGCGACACAACAGGGTCAGAAAATGTGTGGATCTAATTTTTTTTATAGAACCTCCCACAAATAATTTCAATGCATGTATAGCTCATAGATTAATTAAAATTTGAAATTATTTAAATAATACATAAAATTTAACCAAACCCAAAAAAGCAAGTTACAAATAAAACTTATTTTTGACCTATGAATTAGGCCCTACCAAAATAAAATTTTACCAAAAAATATATTTTGATCGATTTATAGAAAATTGTCAGTCAATAGTGATATAAATTACAAGAAAGATTACCATAAAACATTTTTTTTAAATCCTAGATTGAGAAAAAATCTGTGTATTTAATTTAAAATTATATAGGGCTAGAAGTAGAGATATTAGTGGATTACTATAAAATAAATTACCATAGTAAAATATACCACACTTCTTTGGTTTACTACTCAAAAATGATTAAACAAAATCCATTTTAAAAATCTAACAACTATGATTAAGACCTAAGCCAATTAAATGGTCAGGTGAATGCTCAACTGAGATAAATAAAATGCATTGAATAGAATCACGTGATATTATTTAAGTAATTAAATAGCCATTCAAATTAAGGCTTCCTTACGAAAACCAAATTTAATTCAATAAATAACCATATTGGTGAGCTAATATTTAAGTGGTAGTTGTAATTTAATAAACATCTAAATACAATAATTGTATTTTTTTAATTATAATTTATAAATATTTCAAGCAGTAACTCAGCCTACCTTTGAACTATAGGCAATAGATAATATATGTTTAAGGAGCAAGAGCAAGTATATAGGCTATGAAATAAATACTGTATCTAGTAAAATAAATAATGGGGCCATGAAAAACAAGTATTTATTTTAAAAGCTACTTAATTGTATATTGTTCCTATAATCTGTATCCTATGGTAATAATGTAAGACCATTATTTTAGCACAGCTAGGATGACTTTCGATTTCTTGCGTAACAGACTTTACAAAACTCTTAAATATTAGTCTGGAGGTTACCAAGCAAACACAAAATGTCCAACATTTGGAGTTGTAGACCTCATAAAATATTATATACTGTGTTTTTTAGTTTATTGTTACCCGTGTAAATAAAGAACTGTGCCAGAAAGTAAAATAAATATTAAGATAGAGACTATTAAAGAAGTTTATAAATCCCACTAATGACCTATGTACTTTAAATCTAACTATATCATAACAACTGGTGAATTACTACACTTAAAGGGCCTCATAATTATTGTATAATCGCGTGAGGAAGGAATCAGTAAACATTTCCTTTGATCTTTAATAGTTGATAGTCAATTTGTTTTGATGTGATGCCAAAAGAAGAAGAAAAACTACCCCCCTCATTTATTTCACATTTTACAAAAAAACAAACTACACGTCAATCATTTTCGAATCAGTGTCAGCTCGTCAGCCTGCAAATTACTCCACAAATTACTCATCAAAGGTTTTAAAGGGTTCTGATTGTATTTATAACGAGCTGTAGTAAACTATGACGTCAGAGAGACGTCTCTTCGGAAACTACACGTGCACTATTCTGTTTGTAGGCCCTAAAACCACACATTATGAGCGTTTAAAAACATTAGGCGGAAACGTGAATGAGCTCTCGTAACAAATAAACGCCAGGGAAACCAAGCTGCAACTATTTTTTATTTCATCAATGAAATTTAAACGATGTTTATCCCCATTCATTGGCGTGTAAATATGTGGTAGCCGTTGGTACAATTTTTATGGTAAAAATAAATCACATTTGAACTAGGTTGTGCTAATTTACATCTAAACTAAGTTTTTTAAATATGTGAAAATGTATGATATTGTCTACTGTATCATCTGTATAAATGTGTACGTGACAACAAACACAAATATAATCTATAGGCCCATAAGATTAGAATAATATAGTTCGTCTGTTTGGGATTGAAATAGGTTATAGATAACAAAGCTTCAGGATGTGCTGGTTAAATTTAAGGTTCTCTTTAATATATTGTAGTATTTGATTGTGGTTTCATTCTATTGCTCATGTTATCAATATTTCCCTAATTGTGTTTAGAAAATTACTTACGTAATTCTATGACATTTAATTTTAAGGTGGGGATGTAGGGGACGTGAGAAAAGTTCAGTGTTTTTACGGTTTCGATAGCAAAACCCTTTTTTTTGGTCGAAAGAAATCAAATATCACTTCATTAAAAACACGAGTTTAATTTTTTCCACATCGTAATATCAACAGTTGTTGAATATCTGTCAAGGGTGTCCTGGAATTTAATGACAACTTTTTATTTTCATTTAAAATGTTTTTCATCTCATGCCGATAGCTCATGACAGATATTCAACAACTATTAATAAAATTCAACTTTATGTTTGTATTGAAGTAATATTTGATCTAGTTTGGGCAAAAAAAGATTTTCTATAAAACTGGCCTTTTCTCGCGCTCCCTACATCCCCACATTAAGAGCCTATCTCACGGTCGGTAGCCCACTCCAGTGGTCGAAAAAGCTAATGCGTTACTTTCTCAGTAGAGTGGAATGCGGATGACAGAGACATCGGGGTTTGAATCCCTATCAGCTGTACTGATGTTTTTTTCCTAAATAATTTTCCCCTCTCTCACCACACAAATGCTAGAACACTTCCTCTAATGTCAGTCTATCTGGCCCATACTAAATCAGATTAATTTATATATACATACATATAAAACTAAAGGGTATTAAGACGTTACGTTACAGCCGGAAAAATGATCGTAGTGTGGTTTTCTATATTCTTCACTTGACGACATCGAATTGGTACTCCATCAATTTATTTTTCAATTTTGTTTTAATTTGACATAAATGTTTTTACTGATCTCAATTCTAATGTTTTATCAAGTAGGATGCAGGCTAGCACACCCTGTGATGTGACTTCTGGTTCGATATGTACTACCTACCTCAGTTAGATGCTCTCCGTGGGTTAAGATTGACTATTAAGGAACAAAATGGACTTTCAAATTTACAAAATAATGTAATCTGTTAAAAAAATACGCATTCTAAAGGTTGTATATTATGGATTCCTTATTTAATGTAATTAGTGCACGATAAAAATTAAAGACAATCAAAAAATATATAAGTTAATACCAGGAATTTCTTCAGTTAATTTTAAATAGATTTTTTTTTACATTGACGTGTAATTATGCTACATGTGAGATTCCTAGTATATAAACCGTGATTTTAATTTCCTCTGAGCAGTAGTAACAGTAGTAGCTGTAATAGTAGTAGTAGTTATGATTTAAGAGTAATAACTCGAACAGATGGTGCGCACCTACCTTTATTGTATACCGCATAGGCCTATAGCAATCTACCTTCACCTGTAATGAGTTTTCAGAAACAACAACTAGAATGAATTATATACATCATACGAGTAGACTTCTCTAAAGGTAGCAAGCTATTATTTTAGCACCGCGTCTTGCTACCAGTTCGGGCTATATTCCTACGTACTAATTCGACTAATATGTTGGGGATTAAGAAGGTTCAACTTATAAAAGTGCACTCGCACTTGCGTGAAAGTAGAGGGGGGGGGGGACCATTAAGAAAAAAACACCCTCAGTGCACCCAACCTGGATCTCAGCTCGAGTTCTCCGTCTTCAACAGTCTAGTCCAACACGAGAGTAGCGCGTTAAATCATGCGGGTGCCAAAGCGGGTTATATTTTTTATGTTAAATAAGAAAAATACCCAATAAAATAGGCAAATACAATAAACAACATATTTTTAAAGATGAAATATAAGATTCTTGAAAGCTTGAATAATTAATATAAAACTTAAGTATGTGAAGAAAGAATATTTCCACCTGATATCAAACAACCATGGACTACAGAAACACTTTAAGGACACTTAAAACTAAACAAAAAATAGATGAGTTACAAGTTGTATACACCTATAGAAGATAATCAAAATATATATTTTTTACTCACGTGTTACCTAAAGTTTAAATGAAATTCCTGTTTTATGGTTGCTTGTAAAACAACTGTCGGCTGTGCCTTTCTCTCGTTAATGCAATTTTATTTTTAATAATAAGGTTGACTCTAGCTTTAAACCTAAATCTAATAGAGGTCAGTCTAGGTAGATGTTATCAGGGCTTGTAGTGGAATGTTTTCAGTGTAAGCCAAGCTTGTTATAGGTTGTGCATGTGATGTGTGTTCTTCAGCTTGGCCCCCATTTGACCAATCATGGGAATCCTAAGGGAATGTATTTACGTTGATACGTGACCAATGAATGTTATACTGAGTGATAAAAACATGTCACAGGTACAGTTTAATCCAACTCTGATAACCCTGGCAACAATACACGCCCCGCCACTGGATGTTACTTTAGCTAGAAAAAGGTTATTTATTAGCTCTCATAAATATACTACACTTAAATATAGGCACATTAAATTTAGGCATGCACAAATAAAATCAGGTTTGACATTAGGAGGCAGGAATTATAATTCCTGGAGAATAGGAGTAAAAATAAAGCACCGGCATGGCTGGTCACGCGGATTAAATGTCAAGCTCAGATAGTCCGTTTTGCTAGCTTGGATGGTTTTCCATCCCTCCTCTACGCCAATAAGGATATATTTCCTATAAGTTCTACCTTTCTCCGCTATATTTAATCCGGACTTGTGGTGAGATGTAGAACAAAAAAATTAAGTCCAATTTGGTGACCTGGCGGTCTAGGGGTAAGGTGTCAGACTTCTATGCTGGCGGCTGGGGTTCAATCCTCGGTCCCGGCACAGATTTATCTGATTACCAAACCCTTCCTTCATCTCTGACAAGACATATTGTGAATGTGAGGAATGCCAGGCCTCCACCGTGGTTCGGATTCCACGTTAAACTGTAGGTCCTTCATTTCATCTCACAATCACCCTACCATTACACGTTAGCGTAAGTGCGTATAACCCGAACGGGTAGTAAGACGTGGTGCTAATAATAATAATAATAATAATAATAATAATAATAATAATAATAATAATAATAAAGTCCAAGATAAGTTGATGGGTTTTTACCAAATTAATTAATCAATTGAAGGTCATAGAGAAAGACATTTTAAATAATGTGACTTGATCTTTGGATTTAAAGTTGAACTATAAAAATATAGCATTACAATATTAAATCTTTCAATCCGTTTATACAAAACAAAATAATCTTTGTTCATGAATAGAAATTTGAGCAGGCATCAAGTTTCGCAAATGTAGGCCTATATGCAATTTATTATAAGATAGACTCTTTTGTGTTGGCATGTAATGTTTGATTAAATTTTAATCAAGTTTCGATTTATTTAATTTAATTTTGTGTATGTTTACTTTTTGATATCGTGAGCATTCTTATTTTATGTGATACATAAATGAACACCATTTTAAATTAAAAAATGTTTTTACCCGCCTCGGTGGCGTAATTAGCTAACGCTATAGTTTCGTGTTGAGCGAGACTGCCGATAATGAGGATATCAAGGTTCAAATCTCTGGGGGTAGTTTTTCCTAGTTGGCTTTTCCACTTTTTCTCCTCGCAAATGCGGGTTCACTTACTTTGTTTTTAACCTTCCCAATTCCTAGCCCATTAGCGTAAATAGTATTTAGGCGTATAACCCGAACGTGTAGTAAGATGGCGGTGACCTGGAGGTCTAGAGGTAAGGTGTCAGACTTCTGTGCTGGCGGCCGGGGTTCAATCCTCGGTCCCGGCACAGATTTTTCTGATTACCAAACCCTTCCTTCACCTCTGACAAGACATCTTGTGAATGTGGGGAATGCCAGGCCTCCACCGTGGTTCGGATTCCACGTTAAACTGTAGGTCCTCCATTTCATCTCATAATCACCCTACCATTACACAATAGCGTAAGTGCGTACAAACCGAACGGGTAGTAAGACGCGGTGCTAATAATAATAATAATAGTAAGATGGACTGCTATTTTTTTTTTAAATTGTGACGTTATATCCCGTTAATTAAGACGTTTAATTTTGAAACAAGGTAAAAGTATGAACCGATTTGATTAAATATAATTGATCAATACATATCATAGTACAAAATATTGTGTATTCTATTTTCTTAATATATTATTCGAAAGGAAAGATATGTGTTCATTAGCTTGTGATTTTGAAAAGAGATTGTAAACGTTTTAGAATGTATTGGATTAATTGTATATATATTTATATTTACTCAAATATCTTGTAATTGTTTTAAATAGCAAAATTTAAGGAAATTATTTTAAAATTATAATGAAACCGAAATGAAATTAAAATAATTTACAATTCGAATGTGTTTGAATATTTTATATTAACTTTGAAAAATACCTGTAACTTTGATATGAGGCTTTCATAATTTATATATATATATATATATAATTAAAATATTTCTGTAAACACTCCGAACGAGAAAGTTGTATTTAATATTTTACAAATGTTTTGGCACAAAAGTAAAGTTTCATAATGCTTTAAAATATAATCAAAAGAACCACAATGTAGGATATGTAGTTTATTTAGGTATAAAATATAACTTGTATAAAAATATTTTTTTTTTTAAATAGTTAAACTAATACAACAACTAATTTTATGTACTATAAGATATAGACCTAGTTAGTAGGAAATTAACTTTTTTAAATAAAATATATTCTAGGTTAGTAATATCTATGTTATTATAGGAATCACAAATAATATTGTTATCTTCAAAAAAGACAAAATAATTGGTAAAATTAGACCTAATGCTACAGGTATTTCTAATAAGAAACAACAACAAAAATCTGATTGGTTATTTATCTACTACGGCTTTAAATTCTATTCTGAAATCAAACAATTTATTTTTGCTATTAGACCCTACTTTTCGTTTGTTAAACTGTTCCAGTATTCTAAAGTGTGAACGTGAAAACCGTTACCAAAGATAAGTTACAATACGGCCTGTTGAATCACCAAATCACACTCAGTAGCTTCCCTTGTACAGCATAAGTTCCGGGACCTACAATAAAAGCTCACGGGCCTAATATGTCGTTTGGACTAATTACTGTATATAATATCCATACATAGCATTCACCCTTCTATCAAATAATCGGGATGAATCAAAGACAATAAACGTTAACGTAACCAAATAAGCAATTATTTGCTTTTATATTTTGAAAATACTATTATATATTAGGTTATTTAGCCCTGATACACTAATATAAAATATACATTATCTATTGATTGGTTTATTTAAATATAATTTATACACATTTTTAAATATATATTCAAATAAAAATACTATCAGCTATCTTTCTGTTTATTCAATAAATACATATAATTAATATGTTAATTAAATCCAATTTCGGCGGTAGGAACTTATTACTTTGAAGCCTGCTACAAAATAAATATTACTATTCTTTTGTTAAACTTAAAAGAATTAGATCATTTAAAAAAAGGTTTTTATAAGATTTTAAAAATCGCATAGTAAAAAAAAATTAATTGAACTTATTAATTTTAGAATTGAAAAATAAAATAGCTGGTCGTAGATTGTAGGCTCGTTTCAAAACGTTAATACCACTCATACGTGCAGAATTAATCACGTAAATTCTATGGTTTTTACTATGTAATTATGGGTCCTAAGCATGTTAAAAACTTTTTAAGCATGAACAAAGGCTAAATACTTATAGTTTTTACACCAATCTTAAATAATGCAAATTATTTAAAAATTTACCATTTTAAAATGTGATTTCTCGATTAGGCCTACTTTGTTAGAGACAACATTGATAACTATCAAATTTTATTTTCCATCTTAACTTATTTAAGAGCGGTTTTTATTGATTACAGCAAAGTTGCCTATGTAGACCTACCTGTGGCCTATTTAGATAATTTGAAACTTTTGTTTAACTGCTTTCAAAATCACGATTGTTTTTAATAAAATATAATTATAAAAACTAAAGTAAGCCAAATATAAATTATCAAGACTTTATTGTTGAAAACATAAGACGTGTTCAATGATTTATTTTTAAAAGAGAACATAAATATTTTAAAATTTTAGCATATTATTTGTGTTGGTCATTGAAAATCTACTTCAAAAAGATTTAATTTTATTTCACTAAACTTTATATAAAACTTATATATCAATATAAATAGACTATAAGTTAAAATACAAAAATATGTTATAATTCTGATTTTAAGATTATTACTTAAATATAATAAAAATTACTTAACAATTCATACCAAATCAAACTTAATTTCATAATAGATTGGTAACCATATAAAGTATATAAATATACTTCAGTTTAAAAACACTCAAATACATTGTCTTGTCATTAAGGTGATTAATAGTTTAACTCGCACGTTAACTACTAGTTAAATTTTTTAGCACTTTCCTTTTGCCCAATAACCGAATAGTAAAACAATAAATTTTCATTGCTCGATAAAACTTCGCAAGGTTAGAGAGGCGATATTAATTTTTACAACATGGCGCGAAAAAAATATATTTTTTATTCAAACCACAAACCATTTAGAACATTTTACAATAACAAACAATACAGTAGCGAACATCTTGATGAGTATGGACCTATAGGTTTACTTTAAATCTAAAGCACATTTTATTGGAATAAATTATTGAAATGTACTCACCCAAAGAGCTATTCGCCATTCATTTCAGAGCTTTCTACTTGACGAAACGCGATGAAAATAATTTAAAAAAATCAAAGTTTGATTAAATAATAAATAAAATAAGGTCACAAAAATAAAAGAAAGGATGTTTAATGGATAGAAGTATCTTGGATATAATCAAACACTGAATCAAAACAGTTATATTCTGCAGCGAGGGTGACACGAGTCCAGGCTACTTGAAGCCGTCGTGTTGGCTTAACAGCCGGTATGAGAGTGTGTATATGTATTATATGAATGTGTGTGTGTCGGTTCACTTCTACGTTACTGCGCCCGCGATAACACAAGGCTTCTGCGCTCAACCAGGCTACTATTACCCTCTTCCTTACATCCACTTCTCCTTCAATCAAACCCTCTCTCTCTCATACACACTCTTCCCCTCATTCAATCTTACCCCTATCTTTGAAGAGAAAATGCTTTTCTTAATCTTTTACCGAGGTACAACCCTTTTCTTTAAAACTAATCATAATATTTTCTTCCTCTTTTTTTTTTTTTTTTTTCTTTTTCTCCTCTTTTTCTCGTTTTTTNTTTTCTTTTTTTTTTTTTTTTTTTCTCTTTCCCGTCTCCATATTATGTCATTTATAAAGGTTGAATGTCATACAAACGGTAAATATATTTCACATATTTTATATCTTTATCTTTGTGTCTTCTTTCCTTTACGAACAGATCTGATCTACGATAGAGAAGGCCCACCCCTCTTTCAACAGCATCTCTCCCTCCTTGGACCAACCACGGCGAGTCCCATCTGCATGCGTACATGGGACATCCGTGTCCAGCCCGTCCAAACCTAATGAAATATAGTCCGTACTAAGAGCTGCTGCCTCTTACTCTCTGAAAACCTGCTCTCTTTCTTTAGTAGAAAAAAATGTAGAGAGAAAAAAGAATTCCCAAGAAGAAGGCGGGGGGAAAATGGAGAAAATAATTTGTGAGGTAGAGAGACAAGTATTTCAAGGGTATCGTGGCATTTATTGGGGTGAGGCGGGCAAGGTGTTATCATAAGAACTTGATATTATGTCTTTTTTTTTGAAGAAGTGACCTTGGAATATTGGAAGTCGTTTTCGTTGCTGTCATGAGGTTCATTCCTAAACCGTTAAGTCTAATGATTTAAGTCACAAAGCATTTTAATTTATGTGCTTTAAACATTGGTATCTGGGATTTTACTAATAAAATTTTAACACCTTTTAATTATTTTAATTTTTTCCGTCACTTTTCGATACTCGTTTGGGTTGTATCGATAGGTCTACAAGTACGCTAACGGAATATGGACGAGTAAAGTGAGATTTTAGAGAAAATGTTACCGTATTTACGTAGAGAGAGAGTGGGGAAACCATTTCGGAAGAAATACCCTCTATATACACAAATGGGATTCATATTCGGATCTACTAGTCACCAGAAGTTCAGTCCAACAATTGAGTGTCACATTAGCCATGCGACCACCGATTCGGGCCACTTTTTTTTTCCAGTACGTTTATTAGGTATCCAACTGTATTTAAATGGTTCACTCGTTATTTCTTGAGGCATCAAAATTACTCAGAACGTTGGCAATAAAAGTAGAGTACAATAGTGCTATTGTGACAAGGTTTAATTTGATTTTTTCATTGAATTTTTCCACCCAACCGTTCTACCCGCATTTAATCATGCTAAAAGGTAGGAATGAGTATGGAAGAATTTAGAGGGAAATTTACTAGCATGAGCGCTGAGATACAGTGGGGAAACAATTTAAGGAAAACCAGTCTCAGTAATATCGACCTGAGTTCGAACCCTGATCTCTCTTTCAACAGCATCTCAGACTAGATGCACCTTGCATTTAGTCTGTATACCCATAGATAGAAATACCATCGTTACTCTGTTTAGTGCGTGGACATATTATGATAGAACCAATCGAATGAGTTTCTTAAACAGTTAAACTACACAGTAATTCAATAGATAATGGATTTTAATGCTGAATTTAAATAAAATAATGACTAGTTAAAACCGTGTGTTCTCAAAATTTGGTCATGTAGGACCACCAAATGAAACCTATGTGCCCTAAAGGGCCCCTGAGAGAAAAGCGGTTGAAGGTTGAAAATAATGCAGGAAAAATATTATTTTTAGACAGTTTTATTTTAAGAATATAAAGACTAGAACAGAAAATTAATTTGTTAAAGGAAATGTTAAAATAATTATATAGTTAGTAAGTAATAGATTTTTGATTATTTTTAACATTATAAACCATATTTTTTTTTATAAATAATAGTTCATATTTATTAACTTAAGGTTGATACAGATTTCCTTTCATATCTTACTAGCATAGGATGGATATTTCATATTTTGCATTTAAAATGTTTGTATTATATGTGATCAACATTTTTTAATTCATTATCATTACTAATGTTCTGGAATACTGCGGGCGACTTTATAAGCCGCCACGGACCACCAGTGGTCCAAGGACTACACTTTGAGAAACAGTGATCTAGAGGTTTATAAAGGTTATTTAACACAAAACGAGAAAATGATGCTTGAGCTTAGTATTTGATTACAAATGTTCCCGTAACTTAAAGCAGTTAAATAATTTATATGGGCTATTTGAAACAAGTAGCCTAAATATTAGCTCCCAACGACTTTAAAAAGCCTACATACAGTAGTTTTCTTCCAAAGTAGAAATAAAATAGCCCCTCACGAATCATCTTCTTGAATCTTACTATGAAATTTTACTAACTCAAAATACAAGTTAATCAAAGAAACATTGCTTAGAAATATGTTGGTTTTTTTTTTTGCTTAATGTTGTTTGTAAAGATAATTCTAATAAATTGATTTGAGCTACTTACCCCCACAGTGAATCTAAATTCAAATACAATTAAAATAATATGATTCAATGAACTTTGTCAAATAGTAAAATGATAGTAGTATCATTATTTAGAGTTTATTTCTTTAAACAAATTATTTTAAAACATGCATTGGGAAATTAAAAGCTAAAGTAGGCTCCTAAAATTGTATGTAAACTTAATAACAAAGCTATTCATTTAATAAATATTCAAGATATTATATTATTAATAAAATTGATTTAAAACATAATGTAAAAAGCTTAAATTAGAATTCTGCAAATTATGTTTTAGTAACAGTTTTACTGTATGTTTTAAACAAAATCTAACATTTAATGAATATTTAAATAATGTTTCTACTTAACCTTATTTTTGTAGCATAAGCCTAAATATCTCTTTACCAGATTAATTATTTTTTTAATATTAACTATTTATCTTTTAACTTTTCAGGAACTGGTTGAGCTGACCGCATGAATAATGTAACTCGATTCCAAAGATAGAGAAGAGTTAAATCCTGACATGATGTGAGTTCTATCTTCTGCCCACTGAAAGTAGGTACAGTTATATTTGCCCTCCTCACCATCACTTCCTATGATTAGGCTGTAGTCGTTTATTAATCGTAGCTCACCACAAAAACAACATAATGAAGGATTAGATAAAGAGTAAACTTTATACAATAAAATTACATTCAGCAGCCAAATTGTTATAAAACACTTCATAATGTAATTTAACATTTAGAAATACTAATTTATCATTTTATATATTTAATTAAAACTAAGCTAGTGTCATTAAAATCCAGGACTAAGTGAAATGTAGCCAAATGTTAGTAAACAGTCTGTGCAAAGTGATACAGTAGCTAAGGGTGGTTCATAGGTTGTTTCAAGGAACAATAAGGCTTTATAGGACTGTACTGGTAAACTATTACGTTCCCTTCACTATATAATTGACCTATCATATATAATAAGATAGCGCACATATATATGATTATTGGATTTAAAATGTATATTGAATGGCAGGTAACAACAACCTACTAGGCACAATCCCATCAAGCCTTGCTTGCCCTGGTAACAAGCCTCAAACAGCACTGCATGAGCGGATTAACTTCACTTACTATGCAATAGAGCGTAAGTGAGGTAGAGGTAACAAATATGAGACCCCAGTGTTTCTTCCCCGTGAGGTGATGTGCTCTAGCAATGACTATTGGAACTCTATGCTCATCATGTTTCTCGCGTGTGTGTTATTGCTATTGTCCAGACAAATGTTTTATTCGCGTGGTAAAGGTTTTCTTGATTTGTTTTCAATCAAGTTTTCGAGGAACTATTTTCACGGACTAATTTTTATATTAATGGGATTTAAACTATTTTTAACTTGAGTATATCGTGATAAACAATTAAGAGAATAATTCCATACATGTATGTTAAAGTATTTCCTATGTATGATCTAACCTAGAAAACAGACCTTGTTCACATGTTGACTTACTCCTAATATAAGACCCCAAGCGTATCCTAATATGAGAGGGTTTCATATTAGGAGATCCTTCTGGTAAATTAATATTACGTTATAACATATTGTTATGTTAACTTTGTGTTGCAGTTCAATATTTTAATATATATTAAACAACCTATTTTAAGGAAATAGAGTATTTTTTTAAGAAAAAACGCCTAATCGTGTAGTAACACCATTTCTGCTTTTGTTATAGGTATTTTCAGAGCTTTCTATCTATGTCTTAAGATTACCACTCGTTACTTTAAACTACTTTAGGATGTTTTCTATAATGTGTTCTGTGCTGCTTACAACTAACCATTCACCGCCATCAAGAGACAACTCCTAATCCTGATGCTATTGCAAATCAAAATGGCCACAACGAACGAACGACTAATGATAGCCCTGAGGCCGGGCCTTCAAGTGCTCCTGACCAACCAAGTGACCACCACCCTACTGCAGAACCTAAAAGTACTAATGTACCACCACGTGGCATTCGTCTGCTTCCAGCAATGTCAACAGCAAATCAAGGTCCAAGAAGTGGTACTGTTTGTGTAATCACCTCTTCACCTTACAATACCAACCTTGAGAACAGTTTTAGAAGAATCATTGCTAAAACAAAAAAGGAAGATGCAGGAGTTTGCCGCAAAACCTCTTTAATAAGAAAACTATATCTAATAAAAAATTGATGGACACTAGAAGCAATGATTCTGAATCATAATTTATCCAGTCGGATAAATCTAATGAACCAGAAATTGATGCGAAATGTACCTCCTATGGGTGCGTCGTTTCAGAATACAAACACGAAGAACAGTGGATATAATAATGCACGGCTCACAAACATTGTGGTGCTACTGACCTACAATTTGTGAGTCCTCAGTGTCGTAAAAAAGCGTATTAGGTGCCCATTTTTTATATCCATTATTTTGACTAAATTTGGAGTTTACGAAATAAATAAAAATTATTTACAATTCTTTTTCTTAAAACTTATGCTATAGTGTTTTCTTATATATATTTTTGTGTTTTAATACCTGCTATATAAAAAAATACAAGCCTGAGAAAAAAAGGGTTTCATATTAGGAGCGGTTACCTTAATCTCTTAAGTTCCAGAACTAGGAAGACATGGGTACATTGCTTCTCTCCTTAAAACAGGGAAGGAACCAGGTTTATGGTGAGTACGGGGAGCCAGGAAAGTGTTTGAAACGATTACTTATTATTCTCACGACCAATAACATTTAACAAGCATTATTAGACTCATCCATTACTTACATGGCTTAGTCTTTATACTTCTCATCATAATCATATGAATTCAACTACTCTCTAATGTATTGTTTTGTTGTTATGTAGAACTGAGCAAGGAAAACTTGATTATTTATAAATAGCCCTTTGATTCGCATTAATAAACCTTAAAGCATAATTGTGTTTAATGTGTGTTAATATTCACAGCTTTCTATTTGTACCAGTTTTGAAACACTCATTCAATGTTGCGGTTGGATAAAATACTATCTTTTATCATTTCATCCGATGATACAAGATCATATAATCCTTCTATTTCTGAGCTGTACCGAGTTACGTACACGTCAAAACTTACCCTTTTGAGTATTTAATGAAACTAATGTAACTTGGGCATAACGTTACTTTGATCCCCCCTTTTCCACCAATTATCAGGACAATAAACGTTCCAGTGCCTATGTGTAATCCTTTTTATAACTATTCCTGTAGATACTTTCTCATGAAAGTTTGGAAAACAAATAATAAACAATAGGATTGTTGTTCATTATAACATATTAGCGAAGCATAATAGGGCTACGTAAGTAATTAAAATTAATGAGGATGGATCGCAACTTAAAATCAGACTTTACAAATGATGTTACCATGACTTGGCAATAGACCTACCAATTCGACTTAATTTTAAAGATAAAAAATATGTCAACAAAAAACATAGCTTTAGGTCTAATAGGCCTGCACACAGAGAAAACACACATTTAATTACGTAGGCCTATTTTAATAGAGGTCTAAGTTTCAACATCATAGTCAATTATTTAGATCTGAATTACTCATGTAAGCCTGAGATGTAAATTAAACTTTATAACTACAAGAAGTCACGGATTATTTTCCAATTATATTTTCACACATAAAGCTTTCGCGATATTTTATTTTTCACTCCTGTCGGGTTATTGGATAGAGACAAATTGTGTTAGCGTACCGCCAGTAAACCGACATCATTAGTGGGAGATTATTGCAACCACCCTGTAGCGATCACATAGCTCAATGACTCGAGACTGTTACATAGACTTCCTCACGAATAAAATAAAAATTGCGTGTAGTTCAAAATATGTGTACGAACAAAAAGATGCCTGAGAACTAAAAGTGGCTGTCTTGAGGACTTATATTGTAGGATTATAAAAGTGTTTTGTAGCAATCTGTAGGCACACTAAAAAGTAATTATCTCTTACGAAGTGGATTGTGAAATAAAGTATAGGCCTAGTGCCGATTACATTAAAATCCCCAATAGTTGTCTTGTTGGGCTGTATCGAGTTGCATCCTAAGTCATACCTGTTGAGCAAGCTGCGTCCCGAAGAGGGGACGGATAAAATTTTACCATCACGTGAGCTGCGTCCGAAGGATGGAACACATACGTTGTAATTCCACCTGAGTTGCATCTAAAAGAATGAAATCTAATAAAATAATATTGGCAAGATGAACAAAAGTTTGCTTATAATGATTACATTAATATATAATTTAGTCCATTCTACAGACAAATGTTATACAAAACAAACTAACCAAACGAGCAAACAGCAGAGAGAATTCAAGTATAGATTGAATATGTGTATCATTATTATTAAAAACTGACTAGTAGTGGAGTTAGATAGGTGAGATGAGGCTGGACGCAGCTTGGTACCCCTCCCTCAGGACAGTATGGTGGTCGCAGGACGAAGTTCAATACCTACCTTACACTCCTAATGATCTCAAAACAATTTTCTGGGCGCAACCCGATCTCCCCGGTCTTGTCTACCAAAGCCGGAAAGGGTTTATGTTGCTAACAGTCATTTCTAATATTAACGTGTAGTTATAAATAAATTAATTAATTCGATAAAATGTTTTCCGAGTCTTCTTCTTTAACCCTCGATTTGCATATTTGTAGGCATCTGCTATCCACGCAGCCTTGTCTCAAGCTATTCATTCTAGTTGACCGCAATTACTAGTCCCAATATCACCCATAGTCTGTTTAATATATTTTTACCCTGGCTATCCTCTTTCTATATTACCTTCCAATCTACCCTAAATAATATTTTTTATAAATTAATTTTACCACAATCCAACCATCTCCGTGTAGTTTTATAGATCTCGAAATCATTCTTATATTTAATCTTGAAAACACCTCATAATTATTAATTATATCAATATTAAAATTAAAATTGGTCGTATCAACCTCCTAATCTTGTTGACACTTGAACCTGGTACCTTAATCACTCACTTTGACCTCTCATCGAGCTATAGGATCAATTCTGGTAGTGGAAAGCGATGAATACTCATCAGTAAGCGGCTAAAGCGAACGCAGTTAATAGTTTCTCTTTTATTTAATCTTCTCAACTGACGTAATTCCAAATACCTCCACGATAATGTTAAAACCTACAGCTGTTACCATCCCTACCAATTTCCCCGCCCTCAACCCTATACCCCTCAAGTGCCGTGGGGAGGTTATAAACTCACCTCCCTCTAATTAGGATAACGGCGAAGCAGTAAAAATCCTGCTTCGNCCTAGAGAAAACGTCTGAACATATGACGTAGCACTTAAAGATTATTAATCAACCAGAAAGGAAACGAGAGAATTGAAGTCGTTCCTATTAACTTAACGGTTTGATCATGTGAGTGTGACGTAAAATAACACGGCAACTCGGTGTGACGGCCGAAGAGTTGGGTTTCAAAAGAAATACGAAGTTTGTGATTATGCTAGTGACGTGCGATATATCTGCAGGTTTATCCTCTGATTAATAAAAAAAATGCCATTGTCACGGCTAGATATATTTAATAAACTATGCATGAGCCATTAATTGGACGAACTAATTAGGATTAGCAGTAAGATCTTATTTAAATTTTGGTGATTTTTTTTTTGAACATAAGATTTGTCAAATGATTAGGTTACAAAAACTTTGAAGTTATTCTAATTTTAAAATATAACATGTTACTTACTATAGGTGGCATATTTTGTAAGTGGGGCAATAAACTTTTGAGTTAGCATAGGCCTATAACCCGAACTGGTAGTAAAACGCGGTGTTAAAAAAAGTTTATAATGCCATAGAGTAACTAAAATATTATGAACTTTTTCAGTTGCATCGAACTGAAGAATTAATAAGATTGCCACCCGCTTCCATGGCCGCACGGTCTAAGGCGTCACTCTCACAATAGACTAGACTGCCGATGACGGGCAGATCAAGGTTCGATCCAGTTCGGATGTAATGAGAGTGGTTTTTCCTAAATGGTTTCCGACTCTCTCCACGTATATAAGCGCACACTTACTCTAAATTCAACCTTCCTCATCCCTAATCCACTAGCGTGTTTATTACATAAGCGCATAAATGCGTAATAAGACACGATGCTAAAAATTTGTGTAAGAAACTAATTAGCATAAAAACTGAGATTGAAACATAACAAAATAATGTATTAAATTATTTTGCAAATAGGCCTACTTTTAACACAATTTTATGAACAATTTTGGTATGGAGGAAGTGGGGAAGAGATTAAATTAGAGAAATAAAATGGAAAATAATAATGTGAAAAATCCTAATTCAATGAATCAATCTGTTTTTGAATTCAAACTTTCCAAGTCAGTCATTCAGTCGAAATATTCGGTTCACCAGTCCAGACTTTGAAAATCTAAAAGTGTGTGCATTGCACTATTAACATATTACAGCATACTTAACGCTACACAACCTCCCTCATACCTGAAACCATTAATGTAATTAGTACATAAGTGCAGAACCCGATCTTGTAGTATAATGCGTTGCTAAAATAAAACATATAACATCTAACTTAGGTAGGTAATACAGTTCGAACCAGCCTTAGCATCCTGGTGCGGTCTTCTGTATTATATTTTAGAAAAAAGGGGGAAAGTAGAAACCAGTGAAACTATTTTAAAATATTTAAAAAATTATAATGAAATTGAAAATAACTATTTAAAAACTAAAAAAACTAGTAAGCTATCTCACTATTTTTTTTAGTACTGTGTCTTACTAAATATCACCATTATCAAGGTTCGAGACCAATCATGTATGAAATACCTCAGTTAATCGACGATAATATGGGCTACTAATTATAGAACCAGGATTCTTTAAGCGTGAGGTTTTCCTCTCTAACCACGCGGACGCACAAAACAGTTTATGAAGCTTGTGCACATGCAGTATAATTCTTGTATTTATAGCAGTCAGTCACGAAAATATATTTTAAGAACGGTACGCCTTGTTTATTTGAGGTTCTGGTTTCATCTAACTGTTCTTCGTTTTTCAAACGATCTCTTGAACGTCAAAAGAATAGGGCAAGGAGGAAACAGACGTAAGGGGGGAACCACACACACAAATGAAATAATACGGAAAGCTAAAACCGAATTCAAACAATAATAAAAATATCTAGACTTTAGACGAAAAGTAATGATCTTTTAGAAGTATGTCTACGTGTGTGGTTTTGTTTGATCGCTTTGTGGCAACATTAGAACAAAAAATAGTAAAAGTCTTCAAACATAAAACATAGTTTATACATCCTGATTTTGGTAGGAAGAACAGTATCTGGTATTTACTAAAATTACTAAATCTATTTTAATATATTCATAAACCAAGGCCTGTTAGCTCCAGCTGTCACTTTTGATAGATATCTTAAATCTTGTAAAATATCACAAATAATATAATAAATGCTATAAATGGTTTGGCCGCAAAACAATATGTTTGAATTTTCTAAACTGTTCTTCTAACCAAAATCAGGGTAAGCCTATACATACACCCTAATTTTCTTAAGAGTGGACAAATATGTTCGCTTAAAAATATGACCATAGCCTGATTTTGGTTGAAAGTATAGTTTAAAATTTACAATTTTTTTTACAGTTAACGTTTATAAAATGTTATATTATTTTGTTATTTTATAGGCATTGATAATATATAAATATCTATCAAAAGCGACAGCTGCGTGTTACATGGATTGACGTAGTTTATGGATGTATTAAAAGTGTATTATCCTTCCTACCAAACTCAGGATATACATTTTATTTCATATAGACCTATTCAAACATTAGTTCAAGTTATCTGCAGCTGTCACTTATACCCATAATTATAACACTAATAATTTAGTGAAATATCAATATTTACTGCAAAAAACTTTGTATTTTAAAAAAGTTGTTCCAAAAATCCATTCGTAAGAAAATAAAGAAGGCTTATACCAAATATTTTTAAAAGTTTCGGTGACCTGGCGGTCTAGGGGTAGGGTGTCAGACTTCTGTGCTGGCGGCCGGGGTTCAATCCTCGGTCCCGGCAAATATTTATCTGATTACCAAACCCTTCCTTCACCTCTGACAAGACATCTTGTGAATGTGGGGATTGCCGGGCCTCCACCGTGGTTCGGATTCCATGTTAAACTGTAGGTCCTCCATTTCATCTCACAATCACCCTACCATTACACATTAGCGTAAGTGCGTATAACCCGAACGGGTAGTAAGACGCAGTGCTAATAATAATAATAATAATAATAATAATAATAATAATTTAAAAGTTTCAGTGATGTTCATATATACCGATCAAATATAAGCTTGTGTTGAAAATCTATGCTTAGGCACTGGAATTGAATTCAGGGACCTTTGATTTAACGGAACCATTTATTTACCTTTAATCCACCCAAAGTCTCTCTAGTAGGATTCCCGTACCCTACCTGTCATTTTTCCACACTAAATTTGATTTGAATTATTTATTCTATTATATTTTTTTATATAATTCCCTTTTTTCCAAGAACCCCAGCTAAACGGCCAGCTATATGTATCAAGTGAATTAAAACTACGTATTAGTGTTTCGAGGGGCTGTGGAAGCTAAGGCCGTTATAGTTCATAAACAACACAGTAATATTTCTTTTAGTTAAAATCAATGTTTCTGAGAACTAAATTGATGTTATTCAAATTACTACTGTTGATTTTTTTTTTGCACGACGTCTTACTACCCGTTCGACTTATACGCCTATTTAATAATTACGTTAATATGATAGGGATAAGGAAGGTTGGATTTATAGGAAGTGATCCATAATTGCGTGTAGAGAGAGTGGGAAACCGTTTAGGGGAAACCACCCTCAGTTCACCCGACCGGGTATCGAATCACGATTTCGACGTCATCGGCAGTATAGTCTATTGCAAGAGTGACACCTTAGACCATGCGTCCATCGAAGCGGGTCACTGTAAATTTTGACATCAAAAGTAAGAATTTGTTTAATAATTACCCATTAGACCTAGAACGTAGCTTATTATTTTGTAGAATTATTATAACCAACGTGCTTGTTGTAAGTACGCGATTTCATCAAACTTTGCCTCCAGTTTGATACTGTCTTGTGCTTTCTCCTGCTCCCAGATAATGTTTTTATAAGCAGTTGAGGTTCCCATTAACCCACCAGCCAAACTCTTCTTAGGTTTACTTATGGGTATTTTGCCTGTTCTGGTATTCATCGATTTGTTTAGTACCAGAAAATAATCCTGACAAACAATTAAAGAATATTCATTTATCCTAACATTTAAAAATTTCATATACAAACAAAGTAACTTTTCTTATTGATTTGTACAGTTCTATTAGGCCAGAGAAATATTTTATCAAGAATACTAATAAACCAATAGTTAAACTTGTTTATAACAAAATCCAGATTATTGTAACTAAATATGTGATAGTATTTGTTCTATAGCCTATATTTAAAGTGGCCTTTCTATTTACAATATACTATTGTACTTTTTCAGGACGTATCTTATTACAAGTTTTAAGCTCGTACAACACATTTTAATACGCCTTAGGGCCAAAATTGAATATGAGAAGCTTTGTAATTAAAAAAGCCCGTATAAAATTAATAGAATAGTTTATAACATGTCCAGCATAAAGTCAAGTTCCTCTAAGCTAGAAGTCAGTCTCCCTGACCACTTAGTCATAGTTCAAGATGAATACAGACTATTATGATATAATTTAAAATGTTTTATCCAGAATAATTAGTAAAATTCCCAGACCGGATGGTCAGATGTTGGGAAGGGGAGTGGGCAAGAGACGATCTAGCACTCATAAACCTGACTCAGGAAGACGGGATTCAATCAAGACCGGATGCACTGAAAGAGGAAGGAGAAGGCTTTTTAAAAGTAATTATTTTCAATCATATATCTAGAGAAAAGCTCGTATATTTCCTCAACATTTAATTTACTCGTGGATTTTTATGAACCCTTAGATTAGTTATTATAAGTTGGGGGGAACCCAAATGGATAATGAAGCCTCCTTCCCACAAACTCCATATGCCCTTAGTCCGTAAGTGTCAGACTCCACAGTAACAGATTAAGGTGTTGAACTACACACAGTCTCTTACTGGAAGTCCAAATTTCATAAAAGACGGATCATATTTAACTTTCTAAGGACCATCATTATGGATGGCCACCAACAGCCAATCCAAGGTATCATGTATCCAATATTATTAACCTACTCTAGAAAGCTTCACTAAATAAAGGCTCTCGTTAGTTAATTAAGAACAACAAATACAAAGATATTGATTTTGGTTAACGAATTTCATTAAATTGTTTTATTTCACTAAGTTTTACTGGACAAAGTAGTAATAGCCTCTATCTTCTCATTGGTAGACACAACACAACTTGATTGAGAATAAGCCTTTGGGTTGTTTGTACTATACTGAAATACCATGATTATAAAAAGTATAAAAACTAAAAATATAAGGAATTACCGAGTATATAGACGAGGCATAATAAGTATAACACGAAATAGAACTAATAAATATCCCGTCATACACTTCCAGATGTCACTTTAAAAACCCATTTAATTTAGAGAGTGAAATATAAAGAAAAATAAAACAGGTGTTTTAAGAGTCAACCAGAGGTCACGATGCAAAATCACGTTCAACTCTTGCACTTGATTCCAATTACAGGTAGTAGTATAACTTTTTATAGCCGTTTATTTATCGGAATGTGTATAGCTTAACGTCTCAGTTTTCTTGTCCGTGATTGTAACTAGAAAGAAAGGGAGAGGGAATGCAAGAAAGGGAAAAAGTGAGTGCGTATATTTGTGTGTGTATGTGTGTGGCGGCACGCTAAGATATCATAAAACCATTAACATGGTCCCGCTAAGAGACCAGGGAAAGGGGGTATTGGGGGAAAAAGGGTTGGCCGGGTGGCATTTAGGCTAGTCTTTTCCACTTTGGTTCGTCGTGTCTTGAACTCAGTCAGACCACGCGAACAGGTTAGGTAGGGTGCAAGCGGCCAGTCTGATGGATATAACCGACAAGACTCTCGCCAGTCTTGATACTACACAGTGGCGTGTCGCGGAGTGTTGCAAGAGTAAGCATAACATGTCCAAACTGTACCTGAGAAATGTTCTCATCACTTTGTGGAGAAATTATTGGCCAGTTATCGATGAAAATGTATTCTAGGTAGGCTTATGTATCACATAAATTGTGTATGATTGGTCAGATGGGGGAGCAAGTGGGAGAGAAAATTTATCACGGGTTCATTTTAACTAACTATGCTTACCTTGGCCACACTACACGACTCCCCACTAGGGGAGGCATGCCCGCATGTACTGTACGTGTAGGGCATGCACGTGTAACGAGCAAGAAAATAAATTATATCAAGCACGCATGCGTATCGCTTGCTTTTAGCTGCTTCCACGATCTAATCTCTAGTGTGGTGAGATTTGCGTGGCTTAAAATAATGTTATATCAGTAGAAAAACTGCCACTAGACTTATTTTTTAAAATTTTTTATCTGGGGTATTCAGCACACAGTCTGAAGACCGTTAATTTATGTTTGTGAAAGTAGAAACCGCAATCTCACCAATAATATTTTTTGGGGGGCCATAACAGGAATTGAACCCGGTAGAGGAATAGGTCAAACGCACCACCAAAAAAGGTGAGATTAATAGAAAGGGTGAGTATGTGCGGACTGGGCAGTTTAAAGGAAGTGCACCAATAATTGTTTGAAGATAGCGTGGGAGAACAAAGTGATAAGTCACCTGTGGAAAACCATTCCAAGTACACCCTATCAGGATTTGAACTTTGACCTCCCTATAACCAGAAATGTTGTTTATTGTGTGTCTACAGCCTTTATCTGCGTGACTTCCAATGAGGGCTTAAATAATAAAAACCACACTGGCAACGTAACCTATTATTGTGAATAACTAAATCATTTTAAATTATTATGTAATTGTACTATGCCTGAGAGCTCTATTCATTTTAGAGTCCCGTAAAAGGCGAGGCTAAAGTAGTGTTTTAGATTCCCCCCCCCCCCCAAAAAAATGTATATA
>CABFOV010000005.1:302757-319640 GCA_902141375.1 Timema poppense | reverse complement strand
CCCCAAAAAAATGTATATATAAACATATTTTTTACTGCCAACTATAATATTTTACATTTTTACTAATGTTATTTTAATGTTATTTAAATTATCTATCAAAAGTGCCAGCTGTTAATTACAAGACTAGACGTATGAATAATGTAACATAGATATTGTAACTTTTCTAGCTGTCAGATAATTTTTCTTTATGAAAGTTGGACTGTAATTTTAATTTTATACAGGAACAAAACATCAGGCTTTTCTAGCCTGATTTAATGGCGAACTAAATGGTTTTCCACTTTCTCTCCACACAAATTAGGTACAAAAAAAAAATTCGCATTAACTGAAAATCTAGTTCATTTGGTAATACCTCTGCTTCGGGCTCAATTCTTGGTAAATCCAAAAATAAAAAAATATTATAACAGTGAAATTGTATATTTACAAACTTATTATGGTCGTTGTAATTGTCCTAGAAATAATGATTAGGAAAGGTCTTTAGTAGCCAGTTCACTCACCTGCGGCTAATAAACAAGCCAGGGGGAGTGGAGGACCAATCAATCGTAAATAAATAAATGAGCGTCGGTGTGCGCACTGTAATGATATCCCCCCTGGCAGCAAAATAATTTGCTTCATTATAAACGTACCCTTCTTTAATTTAGGCTACATTTGTACCTTAAAAAGCAGTTACTCGAACTATTCACAATAGTAAAACAACAAACAAATTATTCCGATTTTTTTTATTACCACGTCTTACTGCCTGTTCAGGTTGTAGGCATATATTATTATAATTACTCTAATAGCCAAGCGATGAGGAAGTAAGCATTTTTAGAGGAAATCTACTTACATTTGCGTGGAGGGAGATTGAAAAGCTATTTAGGTAAGTATAACCTCAATACACCCGATCATGATTCAACCCCCAGCAGGCCAATTTAACACGAAATGCAGTACGGCGGTTAATCGATAAATTTAGCTAAATTGAATCAGCGAAGAACTCGCTGAAAGTTGGCAGGTCACGAGTGTTAACAGAGGGAAAAGCACTGGTTGATTTGGATCACATTATGAAAAGCCCAAATAAGTATTTCAGTAAATTGTCACAGTCAGCGGGGATGTTGTACAGCAGCACTCACAGAGTATTGAGAATCAATTGCCTCTCCACCCCGACAAGGTCTGAAAGAAAGAGACCACGCCAGGCGTGTTGGGTATCACCGATGCTTCAGAGACTTTATAACGGTCAACGGAGAGGATTTTTTGACTATAACCTTCTTTTCTGATGAGGCATGGTTTCATTTATCCTGTTACGTGAACAGGAAAAACTACCACATTTGGTCGTCAAGTAATCCTCATGAGATATTTGTACACTAGACCCCATTACGTCAGAAGGTTGGGGAGAAATGTGCGATCTCTAGGAAACGGATAATAAACCCAATATTCTTCAATAACACCGTAAATGCGGAAGTTTTGTGAAGTGATCCTGTATCTTTTCTTTGGTTGTTTAAATAATAATGACATTTTTTTTCTTGCTACTTACAGCAAGATAGTGTTTTTAACATATATCTCTTATCTCCATGGCATTACTGCGTTGTGTGTTCGGGACACACTAATCTCAAAATACATATAGCTCCCGCGTTTGCCAGACCTCACGTTTGCAGACTATTATCCATGAGGAGCAAAGAAAAACTCTGGTTTCAAAAACAATTCTTACTCTTTGCTTCAACTAAAGGAAGCCATCATAACATTAATGAGCAACATATATCTGTTTTAACTTACGTGAATCTTTCCCAACAAGATAAAACATTTAAACGTATGTCTGTAACCAGTGAGAGTGTAGCCCTTTTTTTTATCACCTCATCTTACAACCGGTTCAGGTTCTACGCATGAGAATGTAGCTACTGTATATGCATTTGCATTGGTATATGAAGAGTTACTTTTGGTTCATCCTGTATAACAAAGTAGCTCATATTCTAGCTTTATGAAACTCAAAATCTCATGGCCGCCAGAACGTAATCTCGCCATTTAATCCTATTTTGAAACACCTACATCCAATCCCTAACCTAACACCCCCGTCCCCTACCTTTTTCAAACATATTTTAGCATTATTCTCCCATCGACGTCTTGATCTGCCGAAGGGATAATTATGTTTCTCGACTAAAATGTTGTGTACACGCCTAACATCACCCATACGCACCCGTCTCCTGCCCCCTTTTATCCTGCGTGCCTTGATTGTTTGAGGATGCGTACAAGCCACGAAGTTCTTGGATTAAAACAGTTATTTCATATAGGCGCACTATCGTTTTGATTCAAACCTCGGTAGCTAATCTATATTCCCAATGATAAGTGCAACATGGTGTGTGTGAATGTATTTCTGGTTACAGATAATAAATTACAGTGACACTCTGCCAAGCATGTCGTTTCTTTTAACACCATGTTAAATCAGGGGGACTGTGACGAGAAGTGATAACAGACAGATTGTATGTTTTACTATTATTATTAGCACCGCGTCTTACTACCCGTTCGGGTTATATGCACTTATGCTAATGTGTAATGATAGGGTGATTGTGAGATGAAATGAAGGACCTACAGTTTAACGTGGAATCCGAACCATGGTGGAGGCCTGGCATTCCCCACATTCACAAGATGTATTGTCAGAGGTGAAGGAAGGGTTTGGTAATCAGATAAATCTGTGCCGGGACCGGGGATTGAACCCCGGCCGCCAGCATAGAAGTCTGACACCTTACCCCTAGACCGCCAGGTCACCTATGTTTTACTAGTGAGTAATGTTCCTTGTGCGACGGTTTTGGTATCCTACAATTTTAAAACATCTAATTTGTCCATGTTTAGCATGGTTGCAGGAGATAACATGTACAGTCCCATTTTCATAGAAATATCCCTTTAGAATAATTCTAGGCATGTAAGCCCTATAGGAAAGGTAAACAAAGCGAAAATATTCCCTTTATTTCGAATTTATTGACCTTCTATTTATTGATAGAGTAAATAAAGAGTACAAAATTACCTAAAACGTATTAGGTAATATCTTGAATAATATTACAATGCCTTATTATTATTATTGGTATTTAACATACACTTTCTGAGACAACTAATCATTTAAACAAATGCCTCATAAACTGACTAATCTCTGAAACATACTAAATACAAAACTATGATGTTATCGATGATTCATTTATTAATTCCGGGAATTGAACCGAAGTTTCTCGAGTTGACCCAAGTGACAGATTTAGTTTAATATTATCGTAGTTGACCCTAATATGGAAGCTTGTGTCTGAAATCAGCTCAGGCTTGATTGAAGGGATGTTGTGTTTATAATTGATTCACGGTATTATTGGTGACTTATCTTTATATCCATACAAGTATATTTAGAGATATTAGTGTAGTATGTAGCTTTATGAATGTACACTCAGTTTACTTTGAAAGGTCTTTCCTTGACAGATTACACTATGAACCTATCTTATAAGCTATACCATAGTGGAATAATGGAAGGTAAACTTGATACCTTACACGGTAAATAAAAGGTAGAGTAATCATTTAAAATATGTATTTTTTAAATTTAAATATTTGATCAAAGTCAATTCTCAAGAGAAATCAGAAAAGTCAAGGATGCAAATAAATCTAGCAGTGGTACGGGCGGTGTAAACGGGGATAAATGGTTCGCATATGAACGTAATATGTGTTAACTTGACAAAAATAAATCTAGGAAAATGTATGTACTTATAATATTTCAAAACTTATTATTTTTGATTAATTTTTAATTTAGATTATTTCTGAAAATAACTTTTTATAACTTACTTAGAGTAGGAATTTTAACACTTCTAATACTGATGGAACAAAGCAATGCTATACAATTAAAGTAATGAAAGACGATGTTTGGGAAAGGAATGATTATAATTTACGGAGATCAACCTTAACTGAGTTGTACTCTAGAAAATTAAAAAATGACCGTTCGATTCCAGTGTAAAAGTGCCATTTTTCAATTTATTTGGACTTCTAATACTGATAAAATATTTCACCTTCAGATGTCATTAAATATTCTTACAACACATTCCTCATACGATGAGCACCCATCGAAACTTTTAGGGTATTTTCAGTAAATTTGTAAAAGAAGTTTGTTCAGATTCTTCAATTCTACAAACTCCGGGGATTATTTTACATGTCTTCGGACACTGGAAACCAAATATTCCAAAAAGATATTATATTTCCTTTGATTTGCTTCCTCTAAGAAAATGACGCAGGTAAATTACTGCTAATGTAAATTTTATTGCAGCTTCTGGTTCTAATAACATCGGCTTTCGTAAGACTATGAATACACTAAACACTATGCCGAGAACATTTTCGGGAAACCTTAGTCCCTGATTGATCCTTTATTCTTAATTTGTGCATATGGTTTCATTATATATCTTGAAAGTGGAAACCCATCATCAGCGAGAAAACATAAGGACTTACGTAGTTTTTTTCCTAGAAGCAGACTGTCATAAGGCAGATTATTTTACCAAATTAAATTAATCTATTAAATACAGTGTTACTAAACACACACCCATCAGAAATGAGCCCTTGAGATGCCACATTTGCATAAATAAAATCAACCATGACAAAGAGCCCAATATTGAAGAATCCTTTGTAAGTGTAGAGCTCATTGCCACTATTTATTGGTGTCTGCAAAACTTGTTTCCCATCCATCAAATAGATACAGGTTGGGAGGTTCCATCAATTGTAGAAGTCTTGAGCAATAAATAGTCAGTTCTGATTCATTTTAGGCATCTAAAATAAATTTAAAGAATACATGTAATCATAGTTATGTCATAATCCAATGTAAAATATCTGATTGTAGGTTTCACTAGTAGTGGCAGGTGAAAGAGAAAACAGGGATAGTAAGTGACCTTAAAATTGGGAAGCCACGGTGCAACAAATAATCAACACAATCCTGTTTGAAACTAAACTGGGAAAATACAACTATCCGTATCACACCAACCGAGCTTTCATGCACCCCCACCATTTTATCTTCCACAGCATCTTGTTACCTTTTCCCAACAGGCAACTTTATTGTACAGACCAACAAATATATATTTTGTTCACCCACCAGCTAGCACCCCTTGCACTTCCATCTATCCAGGATCCTAAACCTCAAATTCGGAGTTTACTTCTATATCAACTAGATTAATCACTGGAATCTTACGTGAAGATAAAAATAAATTGAAGCCATTTATGGTTTAATATATAATAAAACATTTATTACAACACTTTATGTTAATTAACTTACCTTTATATTACCCAGCAATACTTCTACGAGTGCAACGCAGACCTATGAAATAGTCCTTGAAATAATTTGATTTGAAAATTTGTAAAGATACATGAGCGAATGATAGGAATCTACGGTATTTGAGTGTTATAAATTCAAAGCAGGATGTTCCTCCGTGGGAATAGAAGATGGTGTTGGCCTAGGCAATTTTCCACTTGTTTTACGACTAATATAATAATAAAACAAACTACTCTCAAAACTAAACGGTTAAAACCCATACTAGATTAAAATCCATGAATATTAAAAAATAAAAAATAGACATAGTATGATAAATTGTATATTGCTAACATGTTTTTAGGGCTTTTGGCATGTAAAGTGCCTATATTATTAGTTATTGAGGTACTGTACATACTGATCATAGTTAATTTCATGCTAATAGTATGAACATAAATAACTATTCTCTACTATTAACCTCCAGTCAGGAATAGCACGCTAGCCTTCTAGAGACCCTTAGAAGTGATTGACAAGAACTTAATATTAGCGGTTGTTCATTTTTGACAAAGACATAGCTTACTTAACCTTGAAAGCATGTGATATATGAAATCTAGAATCAAATATATTGTAGCCTTCAAATATTAAATAATTGATTATAATAGTAATTAGTATTTAACACGATTGAAATTACTAAAGCATTTTTGTTCAGCCCAAAAAATTATATAAAATTACTACCATGACTAGTAGGCTACTATCGTTCAAGTTACAAAATATCAGGACTTTTTAAGAACTATTTTATGAACTCTTACCTGGATTTACCTTGCCATAATAATGATTCATTGTTGTTAGGTTAATAAAACAAAGTACATGAAACGAACATTCGAAGAGCGTTTATAAAACAGTTAAAATAACATAAAAACATATACTTAATATGTTGGGTTTTTTTCCCTAATACATGGTTAAACTCTCTCTCACTCTCAAACAAATGTTTTAAGGACTGGGACTAGAAAGAAAGAAAAATACAAGAAGATGCTTCTATATTCCATCTAAAATAATTGCCCCATCTTTTCTGGAAGAGCGCTATTTTCTTTTTGAACGTAACGGAACAACAAAATGGTAGAAGTGGTAAATTTCTTGAATGGCCTATTACTTGCCACCAAACTACCTTGTCGTTCTTGAATAAACACCACACTTAAAATAAACCTTTATATATAGATATATATATACATACACAAGCACACTCTTTAACTTTGTGTGTAGAGAATGGATACTCGTATTGCTATCAAAAAAAGATATAAAATGAAAGTATTGTCTCGATTTATTAGTTTGTCACTTGAATTTTAAAATTTATCTTTACTCGTGGATCTTAATAATTTTAGTTTCTATAAAATGTAATCATTTTTTTTATAATTTCTAACTATGTGCATAATTTTCTGATGATTTCACACGTCAATCAAATACTCTGACTTAAAATATGAGTGAAGAATGACCCTGATACTTAGACCATGATCAAATTAACGTTCAATTAACGTAACGTTCATTTAAGGTTCACTTAAAGTAAAGTAACTAGTGTGTGATCAGGATTAACGTAACTTAACGTAGCAACTCGAGGAAGACAGACAATAGATTTGGAACTTTTGAAAACAAATTTTCACTTAAATGAAACCCAATCCTTTAGGGCTGATTAGGCTAAAAGTAATTGCAATAGAAACTTTTTCTGTAACACTTATCAAAGGTCTCCACGCTATTTTTCAACTTGGCTTAATATATCTATCTTCAAATTTCCCATCTTAAATCAAACAGTATACTCTTTTCTTAGTTAAATCACCTTTACTCAAAATGTTATTAGATAAAATTTAATAGCGGAGCTTTTTCTGTTATCAGAGTCCAGGCTTTAATCTTTTGCTCCATTGACGATATGAAACATATTTATATCACAAAACTAAAAAAGGTTTGCCATTCAAGGATGGTAATCAACCATTAGGAGCAGAAAACGTAGCCTGTTATTTGTTATTTCAATGGAGCACCATAGGATTAGAAAGGGGTGCATAAAAGTGAGACTAGTTTCAGTTCCCATCACCGACAATTCAGATTAAACAAATTTTTCATGTATACCCCATGCCCACCAGCGAAGCTATATATTTAAATGAGTTAAAAGTATTATGTATCCGTTATGAGAAAAGTATGTTATGCTATAAGCACGATAAGAAACGAGCCTAAAGTATATTTTAGTGAAAAACATTAATTAATAAAGTTGTAAAAAAATCCTACTTAATTTTCGCTAGCAAATTTTTAAAAGAAAATTGTATTTTTTTGAACAAATTCCCTTCACTAAATGATAAGTCTAATACACTAGATGCCCCTGTTTTGATCCTAGCTGATGACAAAAAAATTAACCCACTTCACTGGCCACATGGCCGAAGGCACTAATCTCGCAATATACTAAACTGCCGATGACGGGGAGATGGACATTAGGGTTCGATCCCGGTCGTATGTACTTGTGATGTTTTTAACCTAAATAGTTTCCAGCTTTCTCCATGCGAATGGGGTACACTTCTTCCAAATTCAATCCTCCTTATCCCTAAACCAACATCTAAATTAGTATATAAGCGTATATCTCGAATGGATAGTAAGATGCAGTGCTAAAAATATACAAAGAATATCATATATTTAAGCCTAGGGGATCATTTTGTTGTCCAATTGATACATTTTTAAGTGCTAGGACTGGTAGTATTTGATTAGGCGTAAGGTTTTAAGTTTTAATTAGTATGCAATTCATTTGCTGATATAAAATACTTTTTTTTATCAAACAACTCCTTTTTTAGGGTTTAAGTTATAAATCAAGACTTAACCCATGATGTAAAGAGATAGAGGTGAGCCCACGCGCATGCTTACCCCCACCTCGCCACATTGCTGCCTGCCACTCTGACGTCACCTGGGTTGCAAGCTATCCGAGTTTTCACCCATTTTTAGTTTATCTTCAAGCTCCAATCCATTCTACTCGTTCCACCAAAAACAAATTCGTCATGCCAAATTGTGCAGTATATGGCTGTCATAATCATTCACTTAAAACAAAAGGTAGTTCAATTAAATACTTCCGATTTCCACAAAGGCAGAGGCAAAAAGTAAAAACTGTCACACAGCTTCTATCAAACACAACAAGCAAAGCACTTACTTTTCTAGGAGAAAAAACTTTACTAAATGAAGATTGGAAAATAACTGCTCACTTTGTTAAACTATTTAACGACTGGTTTGATATTCTAAATTCCAAATATCCTTACAACCCAGACAAATCTAAACTCGCATATGGACTTGACAAACTTGAGCAAGACCGAATTATATCAGAGATGAACGCATTTATAAAATCAGTAAGAGTCACGGGGCACAGAAGTGAAATGCCTTTTCAATTAGGAATCCAAGTTACAAATAATTCATTAAAAAATTTATTCCAATATTTGAAGGCCAATTTGGCATTGTATATTTACTTACTGACAAAATTAATCCAGATTTACTTGAAAATTATTTTTCTTATGTAAGAGGAATGGGTTATACCAACGATCAGCCAACCCCACTTCATTTTAAATATGGATTAAGATGGTATATTCTTGGGAAACATTCCTCTTCAGTGTTCACAAGAAACCAAAATACAGACGGAAACAATGACGAAGAATGTGTTTCTAATACAGTATTTACAAAAAGAAAGTGATTCGAAAGAAGAAATTGAGGACTGTACAACAGCTAGAATGATGAAAGGTATTAATAAGATATTTGAGTGTGAACATGAAAACAATCCATTAAAGGAAGAGCACTTGGATAGAATTGAAGAAGGTGATGATTTATTACAAGAAGCCAATAATGTAGTATCATTAGAGGGACTGAGATACGTAGCCCGTAAATATAGGTCAAAATATCCAGACCTAGGTACGTCTTGTGAAGAAACAAATGAGAATAATTGGATAAAAACAATCTTGAAAGGGGGATTGCGGGAACCAAGCTATACATTATTTAAAGCTATACAGTTAGCAGAGCAGATATTCATTCAAATTCATGGTGATTTCTCCAGTAAAGAAGATAATATCTTAAAAATGGCAATTGAGGCTGTGATGGAAAAGACAAATGAGATACCACGAGAAGTAATTCACTTATTTTTGAAGACACGAACTCATATTCGTATAAAGGCCTTTAATAAACAGTTGTCTAGCAGTGTCAGTGAATTTAAGAGGAAGATTTTAAAGAAGATAAAGAAATTTAAATAAATATCCAAATTAATAATGTAATTTGTAAGTGGCTAATTAATTGAAAAAGTTTGATGTTAATATAAAGATCATTTCCCTCTAAACATTATACTGTTATTTTAAGTTGCTGGCAATAATATGTAAATGTTTGTCTAGAAGTAATTTGTATATACAAATATGTATAAAAAATGTTGTAAGATAGTATGTATATATAGTATAAGAAATGTTAAAATTAAAACATACGTAAATATTATTGTATACCACTTTGTTACCATCTATAGTGGTAGAAAAAAGTATTTTTGTTGCCAGTATACAACTTAATTTTAAATTACTTTATGCAAATATTATTTATTCAATGATTGTATAATATATCAAGATTATAATTAAAATTAAAGTTAAAATATATATATATATAAAATTAATACTGTGCTTTACTTATATATCCTGTGTAGTGGTAGAAAAGCTGTATTTTATATTGCCAGTATTAACACTTGATTTTAAATCGGTAGGCCTGTATGCCAATATTATTTCGCCACCAATTGTTTAATTTAACAAGAACGAGTTTTACTTTGTCATTTGTAGTAGGTACTATGTTGATAATGAGCAACGAATAAGAATGTACCACACGATAGAATAGTTAGTTATATTTATACTTATCTCCAAGCCTTTACGCTTGAGAAATAGTTGCACTCCTCACCCAGATGACGTCGTGCGCAGTAGCGGACGAAAACGAAGAGCCAAATGACTTCACCTCTTCTATCTTCACATCACGGACCTAACCTATATTAATCTGTTGTTTATAAATCAATTTCAATCTAAGAAATAGTTCTTAGATTAAATTTAAACAAACCAAGTTTGTAATAAAAGCCATATTCATGAACAAGCCCTTTGCCAATTATTATAGTTCGTATGATCATCAATATGGGGGATATCGACGACTTATGCTATATAAAGTATTAATCTTGCGAACTAGGCGGAAGGATGGTGAAGGAACAGGATTTTAAGTCTTCATCTTGAAAAGTGGATAGAAAACTTTACCTCAAAGTATCTGGTTCGATCGGCTCTTCTGCTTCTTTGATCAAAGTCATGCACATTAGCACTTGGCCACCAACTTTATCGGTATAGGCGGTGATAACTTTCACCATCCCAATGAAAATAGATAACAAGAAAAGAAAATTCCAGAACACGAACATCCACTCAGAGAAATAAGAAATACTCGCAATTGATTCAATGTTGGGGAGACGAGGGTGTCATACCCCTTCCACCCTAATATCCTCCCTTCTTACCAACCCCTATCCGAGCGATAATCCACCAGTAAAAACTGTCACTAGAGAGGGAGTTTTTACGGTCTAATGACGACTGTTTAATTTGTGGAAGTGATTGTAGGGACACTTCCCCTACCCCTGGCACAGCCTTTAGACGCCACCCTCTTCGCGCACTAAAATGGTAGAATAATCTCGTGAATAAATGTATTCACTGGAGGTTTTATTTTTTCTATTCGTTTCTACACGCCCAGTTATTTTTTCCATGTTATGATTTTAAAGAAACATAGTCATTTACAGAATCAGCAGGACTAGTTTTATTAATTAGCAGTGTCGTAGAGCGAAGTGTTGCCAAGGTAAGCAGAGCGGGTTAAAAACTGTACCTGTGCTATGGTCATAAGCTATTGGTCTCCATTTGACCAATATATTTAGGCTCTAATCTACATTCCTCGGGTGGGCATGTATATTCTCTTATAACTGAACAGTGGTTGTGATACTGAATGATGATAACATAATCAATCACAAGTAATGGATTAGCTAACTCTGCTTATCCTGGCAACACCTACGCCATGACATTGTTAAAAATCTATATTTTCGAAGACCCGTGTCCCTAAGCTGCTTAACTTCTATCTAATCCAAAAATAATTTCCAATCATTATACTATAATCGTATCCTTAGTAACGTGAGTTCGTGCCAATCAATGAGAAGTAAAATAACTGCTCAAATCAAATTCCTAAAAAAAGCCGTTTTAACAATTTCGATTATCACAGCCTACAGGGGCGCTACAGAGGGTCTAAGGAGGGTAATTGCCCCTCCTGAGAATCTGAAGTTGTATGAACATTTTAAGTTGGGTAATCCTGCCACTAGTGCTCAAACAGTGCCCCCAGATAACAAACACCACCAGGCCAACTACTGAATTCAGGGTTGATAGTTTGGCGCAGGCGTGAGCAACCCAACAGCGTTCGCCATTCAAGTCATCAAGGTCAAGTGTTCACCCAGGAATTTGGATAAATTTGAAACATTTTTCTTATGTTGTATCTTATTTTCAGGAGAGAAGGATTGCGCCTTAATTAGTGTCTTTTTAGGCCTCAATTTAATACATTTTCACGGGGGAGCGCCGTACTAGGGGGTATGGAATATATGGAATACCTCCAGACCCACCAGTTTGCCCACCCTGGAGAAAAATCTTGCGGGTACCCTTTGAATATCAACACTTTCACAACTCTAGCTTTTATTTAATATCTTTAAATTAAATGTTGGAGAACATAATTTGATTGTTGGTTATTTTTCATTGTATGTGATTGTGATGAGGGTAAAATTTAGTGTAAACTAGACCAGGGTTCTAACCCTAACCTCCAAGTCAACTGCAAACTAGACTAAACTAGTTTGACGTTTAATCAATGTGTCCACTTATGTGGCTCTTAATTTTGTAAACAAATTCTGGGAATCGACTTTAAGGGTAGCCCAATCTAAATAACATTGGTTTAAGAAATGGCTACAGAGGGGCCAACCTAAAATTAGTCCATAACTGTTCAAACGTTTTTAATTAATATTTCTGGAACTGCCACGACGGCCTTAGACCATATCACTGTTTTTGTAAATTATTTTTAAAAATTGGGCTAGATGGTGTTACAGTGCAAGGGGTAAAAATTTCCCTGTCATCCCCTTAACCCAAACTCATTTTCTTTTCAACTTTCAGCAACTTTATAAGCCCATAATATTCAGATTTAATTAAATTTTTAAAATACGTTTGTTTTAGCATTACATTACAAAGTAAAATGAACGTTGTTTACAAACAATCATTTCTGTGATAACGAATGAGGACAAAAAAAACTCTCATTGTGTTCTAACAATATACTTTATCGTCCTTTCTTATCCAATCAAGCATTTATTCTTTATTTTATTGGTCAAGCATATCCAACAACACTATCATACTTAATTCAATTAAGTATCCTAGTACATTATTATTTTTAATTTTGAAAGAAGGGATAAAAATGCATAAAATATCAAAGCTTGGACAAAACATATATATATAAATTCTCAGTCGAAAGCTGCAATCAAAACTATTGTTTTAGGTTTGCCAATATATGCCATTGTTTCCATTTGCTTTGTTTCCGTTTGCAAATGAAATGTATTGAAAATATTATTACAGTTTCTTATCAGCGTTACGATATGGTTGGCTATCAGCTAACATGCATGAGGCCATATACAATAGCACGGACAATATATATATAATTTATATATATATACATATATATTGTAGGTGGCCAATTTATTGCACATTAAATTACTAGATTGTGTTTTGCTTTTTGAAATCCATATTAGTAGAGATCAACGTACACAAGACACCGCCAATCCTATGGTGACATTTTTATCGAGACCTGTTAACGTTTAGTCTGACACTTTGTCTTTAGGCACGTCCGCCTAAAAGTCCTTGATTGTATTCCCAACAAAGTTAAAAATAGTTTAATTAATGTATTTGGAATTTCCTCTTTCCCAGTGATGTATTTAACGTATTTAGTCCAGCTGTTAAGTCTGATATGGAGCTAGTTACAGTCCAATTTTCATAAGAAGAGCCTTTTAGGAAATAAAAACCATTTCCCTATAATATTAGTGATGTTTTATAGGTGTTAATAAAAAATGCCGTACCAAAAGCTAGAGCTGCATATCACATGACCTGACGTATGAATACATAAAGTAGTTATAGTAACTTTCTAACTGTCAAATAAGGTCATTAAAATGAAAATCGGGGTGTAATTTGTAAGTCAGTACTGTACTTAACATACAAGCAGTGAGCTCAGAAAGGGTCGTTAAACACCCCTAGCAAATTTAGCAAATATGTCGTCTTAAACATAAATGAAGGATTAAAAACTAGATGGGAGAAAATTTTTAAAATACTATGGTACTAATTTTAGTAACCACTGAAGTTATTTAATAATCTCTTTGTCTCATAAACCGACAAGATCACCTGAAAAGGTCGCCTAGCAGACTTTCAGACTCCCTACAACAGGTGACACTGAAAATGTTGGGCTGTTTAACGCCCTCTCCGGGGTCATATTATGGACTCTTCTTATAAATATTATTCTATATACATCATATCTTAGGGTAAATATTTTAAGTCATTGATTGACTATTTTCTATTGAGTGCACTAGAAAAAAGCAAAATCATCTTATTGCTATTATATGGAGATATCATTATCTTGAACTGAAGTCAAGTATTATTTATTATTATTATTAGCACCGCGTCTTACTACCCGTTCGGGTTATATGCACTTACGCTAATGTGTAATGGTAGGGTGATTGTGAGATGAAATGGAGGACCTACAGTTTTACGTGGAATCCGAACCACGGTGGAGGCCTGGCATTCCCCACATTCACAAGATGTCTTGTCAGAGGTGAAGGAAGGGTTTGGTAATCAGATAAATCAAGTATTATTTAAATTAATCCTAAAAATCAATTACCAAAACAAACATTAATTTTATCAGAGTAAATGTTTCTCCTTTAGAATTGTTTTCAAACTTTTCTTTCAGTTTAAACTAACATTATTTTCATTAAAATTAGAAAAGTATATTTCAAAAAATTCAATTACAAATACTATATGAACTAGAATAGGTCAGTGAAAGAGCATTGGCGCACTAAACCAAATCCCATGTCAAGTTTTTATTTTTTACATAATTGAATTTGATTCAACTATAAGGACTGATTCTCTTGACGATCATCATGTATCAGTTTGTGTTACACACGAATTAAAAAACAAATTAAAAAAGGCATAAAAAACCAGTAATTCTGTGAACATTAGACTTTGATCCCTTCATGTTATTATCGTTACTACATTCTTAAGATTTATTTTTTTATTATTTTAAATATTTACCATAATTTCTCCTTGGATTTGAAGTTTATATTATTTTTATTGGTTACCAAGTAAAACGAAAAATAAATTAATACTATATCCAATGGTATGTACAGTACATTATATTCATAGAGAAAAGCCGTGGTTTTAAATGTCACTCTCGCAATATATGTTAAAATATTTATAAAACGCCCTTGGTGATCGATTTATTTCTTAGGATAATAAATTTAAATCACTTTAGATTAGCTTTTTTTTTATCACCGCATCTTACGACCTGTTCAGGTTATATATGTATAAAATTACTATAATAAATTAGGGATGAAGATGGAAGCATTTTAGAGGTTATATACCCTCATTTTCGTGGAAGGAGAGTGGAAAACTAATAAGGCAAAAACCCCAACAGTAAACACTACCAAAATCTGAACCCCGATCTCCACATCATCAGTAGGCCAGTCTAACACAAGCGTAACGTCTTAGACCATTATGATACTGCAGTGTATAGATAATCTATTAGGCCTAAATGATAAATCTTTTGATCTGCCTGCATTTTGAAATAGATAATCATATTGAAAAACTATTTACATACGTACAGTACATCGTTCAGCCCAAGATTAAAGAATGTCCCCACCAAATTTCGTTAAAATTGGGCAATTCATTGTGTAACATAATTCTAGACAGACAAACTAAATTATTAAGTTAAAACAGAACCTCGCTTCGCTCGTTTAAATATGACAACCAGGAAGTGTGAAAGTAAATAACCTAAATCAAGATAATCACGCCTTTTAATTTGACCTAAATCTTTATATTTGTGTTTTTTAAATAAAACTAAAATACATTCTTATTATAAGATATAAAAAATATCCATAAACTTAGTATAGCTATGACTAAACAGTTATTATGCCTGACCTACGGCCAAATGGTGAAGTACTATAACAAAAGCAAGCTTTGATAAAGTTATTTGAATTGAAATCCTTCACGCTTCCGTAATCGGATTAATATTTCTGTTAATCTTGTAATAAAGGAAATATATATATATTTTGAATGATCTATTAATGTAATGATAATTAATTTAAAATATCGTAAACAACGGTGAGTACATGGATTAAGGTGTTAGTTTCGTCTTGCCTTTGTCACCGGTTTCATTGGCTTGAATCCCAGCTCACCCTGCTAAAAGTTGTATTTTTAATTTTGTTTTTCAAAATTGTTTCCCACTTTGCCTTCATGTAAATTATTTTTATAAACCTTTTAAAAAGTTCGTCCTTCTTACCCCATTAGTTTAAATTAGGAACAGGCCTGACACGGTGCCTGTGAGCCTAAATTTACAAACTAAGAAACAATCGACTCTAACGATTGAAACAATATTCCAAACACATGACTATTTTATTTGAAAGTTGGGTGTGACAGCCCGTGAGTATTCCATTAAACTTGCTCTCAAGCTAACAGCAGTTTAGTATAGCGATGCCATTACTGGAAGTGGTGAACCTCGCTAGCGAATAGCCCCATAACATTTTTGCAACGTCCATCGCAAACATTCACACCACATAAAAATGGCTGCCAATCTTTCAAAACTACCCGTTCCCTACAACCACAGTTATGATCCAGGAATGTTATGATTATTATTTTTATTATCACTATTACAAGATGTATGTCATTTCAACTCTCTATTTTGGTCCCAATTCGTTTTCGCTTTCGGCAATATAATTTCCGTTAATCATGTTTCCAGATGACAAAAGACTTCGTCTTACTGAAAATAATTTGTCGACAATTTGTAGTATTTATTCATATTATATTTTCCCACGTTATGTGGATTTATGTCGAGCTTTAAGTAAAATTAAATTAAACTTGAAAGTCATCTAACACAAATATTGAATTTTTTTTAATGAATAAGTGAAATCTAAGAAAAAAATTAAAGTCAATTCCTTGACCGTTGTAGGTGCGCTATAACATTATATTCCTATGATTATATATATATATGTGTGTGTGTTCATTTGATACTAAACTCTTGTTTCTACATTAATTTTAAAATTTAAGTTGATTAAAAATAACCCGTAATGGCCATGTAATCTAACGCGCTACTCTCGGAGTAGAACTAACTGCCGATGCGGGAATATCAAGGTTCTAATCTCAGTCGGTTGAACTGAGGGTGGTTTTCAAAAAGTGTTTTCCACCCAACCTTCAACTCCCCCACCCCCTTTCAACGAAAATACTGATGCACTTTCTGTAAATATAACCTTTTCATCCTTAAAACCATTAGTATAATTAGTAGATAAGTGTATAGCCCTAAATGGGTAGTGAAACGCGTCTAAAAAAAAAAA
>CABFOV010000005.1:236417-301441 GCA_902141375.1 Timema poppense | reverse complement strand
TACTAATGTATTGATTTGACTTTACTTTGGATTAAGTTGGCCCCCAACTTCAGAAGCTCAGCAACAAAAAAACAACATTGATGTAGTCTGCTGCATCTACATTTCAATATCCCTGAAAAATATACTTTCAAATTTCAAGTACCGAGAACACCGTAAAAAAATATAAAACGACAAAATAAAAATCTTGACTTGAGAAAAGATTTATAGGGCCCGTCCTTAAAAAAATAAAAGAAAGAAAATATATATAAATTCTTTAAAAAAATTCCTTTATATGTACTAATGTATTGATTTGACTTTACTTTGGATTAAGTTGGCCCCCAACTTCAGAAGCTCAGCAACAAAAAAACAACATTGATGTAGTCTGCTGCATCTACATTTCAATATCCCTGAAAAATATACTTTCAAATTTCAAGTACCGAGAACACCGTAAAAAAATATAAAACGACAAAATAAAAATCTTGACTTGAGAAAAGATTTATAGGGCCCGTCCTTAAAAAAATAAAAGAAAGAAAATATATATAAATTCTTTAAAAAAATTCCTTTATATGTACTAATGTATTGATTTGACTTTACTTTGGATTAAGTTGGCCCCCAACTTCAGAAGCTCAGCAACAAAAAAACAACATTGATGTAGTCTGCTGCATCTACATTTCAATATCCCTGAAAAATATACTTTCAAATTTCAAGTACCGAGAACACCGTAAAAAAATATAAAACGACAAAATAAAAATCTTGACTTGAGAAAAGATTTATAGGGCCCGTCCTTAAAAAAATAAAAGAAAGAAAATATATATAAATTCTTTAAAAAAATTCCTTTATATATATACATATATATAAAGAAAGAAGAGGGGGAGAGAGAGTCAACGGTGAAATCCACGAGTAGGCTTCAGCAAAAGCCATATAAACGAGTTTATGAGTTTTCAAACGACGCCATTTTGGTCGTCCAAAGGGCCCTGGCATGATGTGGAAACTTTTTGACGGCATTCAATAAAACTTTTCAGAGGAAAACTTTGGGTCTTAATTAAGCTGGGAAAACAGGGGATGGTTGATACACGGTTTGAAAGGGTTGCTTTTAGGGAGGATTTGAGAAGGGTTGTATGCTAAGCAAGTAAAATAATAAAAATCCAGGACGGGAATCTAAAATAATAGCGTCGAAAACACAGATTAAGCATATATTATTTATATCTCTTATAATATGAAATAATCTACAGTATTTAAATTTAAAATACATATCTCACCTCACACAAACAATATACCGACACTCAAAACAAATGCTAGCGGAGGAATTTGTTTAGTCATCAGTGAGAAGAAAAGAGAAACAAACAATCTGAGAAAAACTTAATTTTATAAAACGTATTTACCTCCATATCAACGTATATAAGAGTATATTTACATACTTCAGTGGCCGCATAGTCTAAGGATTCACTCTGAACTGGACTACCTATGGCAGGCAGAACAGTCAGGTGCACTGTGGGGATATTGTCCTTATATGGTTTTCCACTCCAACTTCACGCAAATGCAGGTACGTTTCCTCTAAATTATACCCTCCTCTTCCATAACACATCAACGTAGTTGGTTCCTATGCGTATAAATCAATGGTAAGTGACAAAATAACAGTATCCTATATTCGGCGTATTACATGGTCTATCAGATTACAAACACTTAGGTGTTTACAAATATCTCAATTTATTATAAACGGATCTATATGGGAATACAAATAAATAGTTTTTTATTATTATTACTAATATTATTAGCACCACGTCTTACTACCCGTTCGGGCTATACGCACTTACGCAAATGTTTAATGGTAGGGTGATTGTGAGACTAAATGGAGGACCTACAGTTTAACGCGGAATCCGAACCACGGTAGAGGCCTGGAATTCCACACATTCACAAGTTGTGATTAATACACGTCTTGTCAGAGGTGAAGGAAGGGTTTGGCAATCATAAAAATCTTTGCTGGGACCGAGGATTGAATCCCGGACCCGCAACACAGAAGTCTGACACCTTACCCCTAGACCACCAGGTCACCCAATAACTAGTTGTTTGTTTGCTATACTCGTATAGCCATAGTGTCATTTTTCAACATATCAAGCTTTAAAAAATTGATAACCGCCTATTTTAATCATATTTGTCAAAATCAAAGCTTTCATTTGTAATAATACAAACCAAAATATTTGGGAAATTTGATCTATATTCTACTGAATTATCTATTTTGTCCTAACACGGAAAAAATTTGCTAAAGGAATGGTTTTATATTATATATGACAATAGTACCAATTATTAATGGTAAGATATATCTTATTGAACTAGGTATTTACTGATAAATGTTATTGGTATTTTAAAAATGGACGTTTACAATTATGAATGTTTTAATACAGCATATAGTTGGTATTAAGACATCTATATTTTACAGATTAATATTTTTTATTGAAATTATATGAAAGAGAAAGGTAATTTCATTAAAATATATAGATTCAAATATTTATGATTTTACCAACAACTTAATTTTCTTTTCATTTTATTGTTAATTTTAATATAGAGATGTATTGTACATTTTTGAACCTATTGTCGTGAGGGAATTTTATTTATATTAAGTAAAACACATTAGTTGGCATGAAAACTAATTTCAAGACTACTCTGGTTTACGCTAAAGTTTAAATCTTAGCCAGGTGTACTGAGGTGTTTTTCTACGCAAATGTATTCTCAATTTTTCTTCACGCAAATGAGATTAAAATTTCTATGAATATATCTTCTTCATTCTTACTTTGATAACATCATCAAAATAGACCTAGCATAGGCTGAACGTGATATAAGACGCAATGTTGGCAAAATAGGGGCATGGAGTGTTTTCATGGTAAGCATATCTTGTTAAAATTTTACCTGCGATATATTCTGCGGTCCTTGGTTCCCATTTAACCAATCACATAGATGTCACAACTACATACCTCACACGGGAATGTATTGTCACTGATACCTGACTAATGAATGTTATAGACTCAGTTATAATAACCATTTACAAGTACAGTTTAGATATATTCTAATCACCCTGGCAAAAAGACCTCAATGGAAAAAAATAGTAAAAAACAATAATTTATTTTGCAATATTTATCAATTGTTCACTACTAATCAAGAAACTCAATGGCCGGTTATCAACGGAAATGATACTGCTATAAAGCCACATGGCTGACTCACTCATTGACATTAAGATCTACCCACTTCCAGATGAGCTAGAAACTTTAAATTTGGCAAAATTATAGCTTTTAGCCTGAAACCGACGGTAAAACTCCAAAAAGGTTTTTTTTTTAAATGTAACCTCCGAAAAAAATTCGAAATGGTGGAGCAAATTTAAAGTCGGTGTGGACCTTTCTTTGGAGGTCTCTTCTCTTGTGACTAAACGGTTAAGACCTATCAAAAAATTGTTCTGGAATTACATTAGTTTATATCCACTTGCAAAGAAAACACATTGAAGCTTTGGGAGAGGAGCCCCCAGCGAGCAAAGCGAGTATCATGTACAGTACATAACCAGGTTATGTGTATAGAGCAGAGTCTATAATATATGATTGGTAAAATGAGGACTAAGGGAAGGAGAAGGTATCACAGCTACAGTTTTAACAAGTTATTCTAAGGCTGCATTTATACTAGGAAACTCCGAGGAAATTGATTTCATGCAATCGATTTCCTGAGGCTTTGCAGCACCAAACAATCAATTGAAGCACCTGACAAGAAACTGAAATGAAATAGCACCTCTCGAGTCGTGATAATGTCTTGCAAGCAACAACTATTTTTTGCCGTTGCTAATCAAGAAAAGAAGAAGAAACAGAAGTTGTTATCTACACGTAAGGACAATGGTTTATATTATATATGATTTGACGACCTGTACGCGGATAAAAAGAAATTCTTTAATTATTTGTGGATGTCAAGAGCATAATTCCTTAAACTCCTAGGCTACATTGGGGAAGACATAACAGGAACCGACACTCGATTTCGAAAATGCATTTTTATATAATCATAGATTACTCTTGAAAAACAAACAGGTAAAACAATGATTAAACGTAAACAAAATCAACACGACTACCATAAACAAAATTTTAACAAAAACAAAAGAACCACAGCTACTATTCAGAGGCAGACACAACTGTGAAAGCTTGTGAGGCTGTGGTGGTGTTGTCTACGAAATTACGGTTGGGACATCGACATCAATGTTATCAGGCCGATGTATCGATCACAAAAACATCGACATTTTGCGATAGTCCATTGTTTTCTATGGACTTTTGAAGAATATAAAAAAGTATTAGATTTAAAATACATAACAAATGATTTTATAACGTGATTTGAAGAAATACTTATGGAATCCCAATATATTCTTGAATTATAAAAAATCGATATTTAACGATAGTCCGTTGTTTTATATAGACCTTTGAAGAATATAAAAAAGTATTAGGTTTAAAATACATAATAAATGATTTTATAACGTGCTTTGAAGAAATACTTATGAAATTCCAATATATTATTGAATTATAAAAACATCGAGATTTTGCGATAGTCCGTTGCTTTCTATGGAATTTTGAAGAATATAAAGTATTAGGTTTAAAATAAATAATAAATCATTTTATAACGTGCTTTGAAGAAATTGAATCCCAATATATTAGTGAATTATAAAATGCGATAGGGTCCTCAAGCGAGGTCAGTTTCATGCAATTGGTTTCCTTTTAAGCCTATGTACTATTCACGCTAATGGTTTTAAGAATTAAGAAGGTAATATTTAGAGGAAGTGTACTCACATTTGCGTGGAGGAAGAGTAAAAAACCTCAGTACGCCTAACCGAGATTCGAACCTCAATCTCCCCACCATCTGTAGTCTAGTCTAATACGAGAGTAGCGCGTTAGACCATGTGACCACAGAATTGAGTCATTGAAGGTTGTGTATTCTTAGAAATATAGATTCATGTAACTTATCGCTTAAGGATATACCATCATTAAAAAAAATAATTAATTAATCACTTAATTACTACTGTACCTTCTTCATTTTTGTAAAAATAAAATGATATAGTTTCATTTGTCAAAAAAGTTCAGTTTCACAAAAACTATAACCAATTTAAAAAACAATTCACGCTGATATTTATTAATACGATCTCGGTATCATTAATAAAGCAGTGAACATGGATTTTTTTCATAAATAATAGTCTAGCCTATATCAGTGACGCATATGACTGTGAAAGTGTCGACTTACTTAACACTGCTAACTAAGTTTGTTGTGTGGGGCGTTCCTCTGAAAGTTATTTACATGTAAGATATTTGTTGAGGTGTAATAATTTTATCACTATCATGATTGCGATCATTATCATCAAAACGATTTTTTTTAACAGCAAAGACTGTTAGTGTAGAAAAGGTTTTAAAGTGTAGTTTACACCTACCACTAAATAAGTGCTAATCGTCGCTTCTACTACCGGTAGACTCCGCAGAATTAACACTGAAAAGAGCTATCAACATTAGTGGTGGGACAGTAAAAAATAAAATCACACATGGCTATAAAAACGAAAGAGGAGGGTGGGGAAACAAAACTTCCTGAGCGACCACTCGTTCACCGAACAGTAGTGCCAACTATGAAGTTCTTTCTTCCCTTTATTCCTGCCTTCGTCAACTGGGCTATATAACCTCTGAAACGTCTTCGAAATGTCTTAATTCCCATTTTGAATCGTGGCTTTTAGAACGTTTACGGAAAAGAAAATGGGGGTTGTTGAGGAGGGGGTGATTCTTGCGGTTCTTTCAGATATAGAAGAGGTGTGGGGTGGTTCGAGAGAGGGGCAAGGGTAAAAGTATACTACGTGGGTGTGGGACCGTTCAAACCATGAGTAAAATCCAACAATAAATGGTTTTTAAAGTCCATATTCTTGTTTTTAGTGCTAAAGAGAGAACTCACATTTTATGTTGCAGACACAGCGTAATACGGTTCTTTCTTAATCTTTTTTTCATTCCTTCTCTCTCAGCCTTTCGCCTAAAAACCCTTTCCAAAGTGTGGCTATGTTATTTTATCAGTTCATATATCCTCATTTTATCTTGTATGTGCATAAATTATATAAATGTATTTTTTTAATATATACTGTTATAATTAAACTGGAGCAATAAATATTATGATGATCAAGTAAATAAAAATTTAGCAGGCTGTTAAACTTTACCAGTAATCTGTTATTATATTTATATTCCTTAGAACCACAAATGTAGTACTAGAATGTACTTCGTTCATACAATTCAAACGAGAGTTTATAATTTTATTTTAATATTGTGGCTTAAGTTATTATGTTGGAATAGTTTCAATACAATTTTGTAAAACTATATATAGTATTGTGATTGCCAAGATTATCTTAATGCTAAATAGACTCTTGCATCTATAATGTATCTTTAAAGTCATTTGTATACCTGGTTACTGAGATTTAATTCACACAGTGTGACGTAATTGTATAAACCTATTTGTAATAGCAGGTTTTCAACAGTGGACATCGTGAAGACTTGACAAGGTATGTTTGTAAAACTGCAAATTATATTACATTCATATATTTTACTAATCTATCCTTACCCTGACAACACTCACGACACGCCATTTCACTAGTTTTCAACATTAAATGTACCACGATTTTCTTAAGGACGAACATTTGGAGCACCTTTTAGAAAATACAGACATATTTTTCACTGTCAGCAATGTTAAAATTTTATTATATTATTGGTGTAATTTAAATATATTGATAATATCTAACAAAAGTGACAGCCGCAGATCACATGAGCTGAAGTATGAATATGTGAAAGTAGATCTAGTAACATTTTATAGCTATCAGATATGTCCTATCATAAAAAGATGGGTTTTAGTTGTGTGTTGATGTTTAAATAGCTGTTTAGTTTTGCAGTCGTAATTTGTATCTAATTCATACTACATTGACAGGATGAAAAAAGGTACCGGAGTAACTCTTGTCTTAATTAAGTACAGGTGTTAGGGGTCGTCCATGAAGCAAGTAACGCTTTTTTTTTTTACATTTGTTTTACCCTGCCCCACCCCAAACCTGATGTAACACCAAGTAGACATTAATCCTGACCCCTTCCCTTCTTTCAATCTGTGTTATGTAGCTTTTCACATCAAGAGTGAATGTCATTCATCATTTCATAGAGAATCTTTTGTGACACAAAAAGGACTTAGATTTAATAATACTTTGAATCAAGGACGTAGCCAGCAAATAATTTCTGGGGAGGGGGGTGTTTGGTGGGCACATCCCCCAATTTCTGGAAGCTAGAAAATGAATTCTAAATGATAAACAGTTCTAAACGCTCTCCGAAGTGGTGTTTTTTCATGGTAAAATAACCCCCTAACTACCAAAGGCTTGGAAAATGTATGAATATTAAACACTCTTTGAAGCTCTGTGAAATGTTTTTTATGGTTAAAAAACCAAAATGGCGAAGGCTAGTAAAATTTCTATGTATATAACACCTCTAGAAGCTCTCTGAAGTGCTTTTTATGGTAACAAAGCCCCCTAATTTGTATTTATATCTTAATTTTGATATTGTTTGAACCATAAACAAAGCCATGTATATTCTGTTCATAAAATTTCGCCCCAAACCCCCCTTGGCTACGGCCTTGCTTTGAATGAAAGTTATCTTATATTTTTGTTTATTGACAATGAAAATATGAAACAATAATATTGTTATCTAAGCATTAGGGTTTAAGTATAATATCTGTGTTACGTAAAACTGTGCTGTACCCACCCTCCAAACATGAAACACGATGTAGGCATTAGAACTCGCCCTCCTCCTCCAACAGTATTACGTGGCGAGTGAACCAAATAGTCAGACTCCACATTGTTTGGTTTGCCAGTGATCGTCAGGTCGGGATCTAAACCCTGTCGGCTCTATTGATGCGATAACACCAAGATGGTTTACCTGACTCTCTAAGTAAGTGCGAGTACAATTTCTACACATTCTACCTTCCTCATTCCTATCTTATTAGTGTAAACACGCTGGTGGTAAGACACGAAGTGCAAAGGGAATTTCAAAAGACAAGACAATATTATTATAGCTAATTTTAAATAAGCTTTGTTTATATAGATCTAAGTTAACCTATGTGACCTTGGGATCTAATATCCTTAGATCAGATAGGATTGGCGGGCTTCTAAAATATGTATACCACGCAGATTTGGTGAAACAAATTTTCTTAGAGACAGGTTACACTTTTTAATATATATTTAATGGATAAAATTTATTATTTTTGCTAAACATCGATGTTTTTATGAATATATGGACCTCGTTTAATTCACTTATTTTCAACGTTTGTAAAAAGTAAAATAGTCTCGAATATAGCTTTTATATTTAGTAAGATAGAGAATGTGCTCATCTTTACTCCTAAATTGTAAGCCATACATGGTCCCAATATAACAAATGTATGCAATCACGTGTTGGACTGGCCTTCTGAAGATGGGGCGTTCTGAGCTCAAATCCCGGTCGGGTCTACTGAGGATGGTTTTTCCTAGATGGTTTCTTATTCTCCTCCCAGGCAGATGCGGTAAGATTACCTCTAAAATTCTTCCTTCTTTAACCCTATTATAAATGCATTTAACGTGAATAGGGATTAAGATGCGGCGATAAAATTAATGTATGCTATGACCCTCAACGATAAAATGACCACTGTGCTAGCACAAAAAGATTCAAGGTTGAATTGTGTGTTGCCCCATTGCGGAGGAATGCTGGAACCATCTCACCAACCAACACAACCCCTTGTCTTCCACTTTTTCCCTAGTGAGCTGTCTCAACCCTTGACATAATACCTACCCCTGAGAAGCACCCTCTATAATAGGGGTGGCGCCATCCCCCAGACTTGGACCGTCTCCAGTCTACTGAATCTCCTCAAGAGATGTAGGTTTATTAGTGGAGCTTCTCTGATTCTTATAGATTTTCCTGTTCTTTCACTAGAGTCTCTTTTCTTCTCTTTATAACTTTACGTCTCACTTCCCGTTTTTTATTACAGAAAATGGAACCAGCGACTCAAACCAGTCAAGGAGAAATCTTATAACAAATCTTTTAAATGCTTTTAAAAAAACAAAGTGATAGAATAATAATTTATAAATATACCTTCTTTTATTTACAGCATCTTACTAACCGTCCGGGATGGACAAATTTTAGTCATACTAATGTGTTATGTAGGATGAAGGTAACATAGAGAGAATATGTGTCCGCATTTACATGGAGGAATAGTGGAAAACCATTTAGGAATAACACCCTCAGTCCCCGCGGCGGGAATTCAAACCCCGACCTTACAATTAGAGGCAATCCAGACTATATGAGTCTGATATTTATTACACCTGTCCACTAGTTCGGGTATCAAGTGACTTATATACAGTATTAATTATGCCTTTATATGTTTACGAATGGGCATATGAAGCACTTTTTAGAAAACACAAAAATAGGTTTTTGAGGTCAACATTAATAACATTATAATATATGTTTTGTGTTGTTTTATATTTATTGATTATATCTACCATGAGTGATAGTTGTAGATAACATCATTTGACGTATGAATACGTGAAAAGAGCTCGATTAACTTCTTACAGACGTATCCATTTTTCTATTATTAGGAAAACTGGGGTATAGTTGTTATTTTTAATCAAGCTTAAATTGTGTTTGCTATATATTCCTCATTTTATGGATAGATTAGCAAAGTGCCAGTGCATTGAATGGATTTACAGACCCATTGTTTTCGTAATTGAAGTAAGTTTTATTGAACAGTATATTTTGTAAATGAAAGGAGACAATTGTTTTCAAAATATCAATTACTTATCGGTGGTTTCTTTTTACACATTGTTGAAGGTTTTGTTTGTCATTGTAGGTAAGTTCAAAAAAATCCTGTTGAGCTAGCTCAATACCAAGTGAAATAAGACTTATCATGAAATAAATAAAATGGGCTCTTAAATCAACCCCGTTGTACTTATTGATAAGCACTGAGCTTTTTTGATGGTCAAGAACAAGAAAACATTTAATGGAAACAGAATTAGTTTGAAATTAAATGACTGGTTACTTGGTTTTAGAGGGACACGTGGAATTATAAAATATTATACTGTTCTACAGCTTGCCCGATGTATCACATCAAAGACTGAACACGCAATTAAGTACCTTTACAAAGCTCATGAAGGTTACAATTTTGAATGGATCCCCAACCTTCAAATGCAGTAAATGAAGCAGAATACCCAATGGATTCATGGAATCCAAGGGCTTAGGCGGTTAGTTGAAGAGTCGATTTTAAAGAAAACAAATTATATGTGATGAGTGGTTATTAAACTTTTCATAAATTGTAGCAACGACCATTAATATAGCTACCTGCATTGGTAACCACGCCGTCCAAGGCATTGGGCTTGTATTGCAAAAAAGCTACCATCGACGAGATTAAAGCTCAAACCCCGGGATCGTGTACATTTAAGTTGGTTTACCACATGTTATTTATCACTGCGTATTTCCTATCTTTCATCCACGCTAATTCAGGTGCATTTACTTTATGTTATACTTCTCATCCCTAACTCTTAGGCTAGTAATTTAGTAATCTTGCTTCATTAGTAAAAATAAATGCTAGAGTCTAATACAAAATCGTACATAATTTCTCATAGATGCTATTATAGTTAAACGCGCTTTGATGGTTGAATGGTCTAAGGCGTTACTCTTCTCGATATACTGGACCACTAATCACGGGGTCATTGGGGTTCAAATCCCGGTCGGGTACATTGAAGCGTTTTTCTCCACGCGACTTTATACTCTCCCGCCACACAAATACGATTGTATTTCCTCTAAATTCAACCTTTACCATCCTTAGCACATTATCGTATTTCGTTCATATGCACATATCCCAAATGGGCAGTAATCCAAGGTAACAAAAAAATATTCAAAATTCGGTCATCATTAAACTAACTATAAGTTATTTTGAAAAAAAAATTAAAATCATTTGAAACTCTCTTCAGATAGAAATTTTGAACAGAATTATTAAAACTGTTTTTGTTTACTTCATATTTTCACAAATCAATAATCAGCAAATTACCCTCATATAAATTTATTTTAGGATCACAATAAATTCCTTTTAATCATGTAAAGCACTTTCCATATATCTATTTTGATCCAAATTATGAGATTTTTTTAAAATGAATTCTCAAAAATCACTTGCGTAAACTACCATTAATCATTTTAAAAATATAATTAAAATCACAAGTCTGCCTCTACGTTTGAACATATTATACCAAGTTTTAACTTAATTCACCAAACTGGTTGAGCTTTAGCATCAGATAGTATAGTGTAAATAATATATATATACGAGTAGACAGGCATGAGACATACAGAATAAATGTAAGATTACATTTTTGGGGTTTAAGGGCACATAAAACGTAAAGATCCATTATTATGTTGAGAACAAAATTGTTCACGGTTACAATACCTTAATTTATCCATAGAAGGAAGGAAAATGTAAAAATTATTCATAATTGAAATACAAAATTATTGTTATTTATTATTATCATCATCGAGGTTTTTAATTCTTCCCTAAATAAGTTGAATAATGTTCAGGGGTATATAGAAGCAGAAAAATTAAAAAAAATTAAATTTAGAAAACACTCTTCTAGATAGTAAAATACCAATTATTTAAAATTATTCTTATTTGTGAACCTATTAAATCAACAATTATAAAAAACTGCATTTATTTAATCCCTAAGATACTACAATTGAATAGAAAGAGATTTATAAATTTCTAATTGCTAATCTTAATTGATATTGTTTTTCCACTACTTAACAAGTAGTGTAATTTATTTGAAGTTCTAGTAAACTTAACAAACGTGCGATAAAATCATTAATGAACAACAAAGCTAAATGAATACTTAAACATACTCTTGAAGAATCAAACCAACGACGTATTCGGACAGGTCTTAAAATTATATTTTACACTCCTAAAGAGATTACATAATGGCACTAAATTACAATATTATCGGACAAACTTATGTTAATGTTAATTATAGCATTAGTGGTCTCTTCATAGAAGTGTAGTCTAGTACATCTGTACAATTGGGAACTTTAGTGAGTGTAATGGACAAAACAACAATATTTAGTAATTAATAGTGCATATTAAGAATACAAATACGTAGTTAAAGTTGAATGCCCCTCATTAATTAATTACTAAAGGCCACAAGACATCTAAACTCAATATGAATTTAGTTAAAATTCAACGATAGGCTTACCACAATTAGTAGCATTAGTAACTTATAAATAAAATCAGATCAAATTTTCAACTATTGATATTAAAAGTCTTGATCTTTTTCCAAACAAGAAAATGTTGAGTGGTTAAAAATAATAAAATGCAATTAAATCTAATAATGTCAAATTTGTCACCTACATATATGTATACTCTCTAAACAATTTTAGGTAGCACTCAAAATAAGTTTTAAAAACATAAAGTAGTTGCATATGCCTATGCCATTAAAATGGTCTGTCACAAGTTCGTCACCCGAGAATGCAACTGTCTTATGTCAAATTTTCCCTTTTTGTGTAAAAGACAATGTGTATAAAACCAATGTCACTAGATGACAATACTATTATTATTATTATTATTATTATTGTTATTATTAACACCGCGTCTTACTACCCGTTCGGGTTATACGCACTTACGCTAATGTGTAATGGTAGGGTGATTGTGAAATGAAATGGAGGACCTACAGTTTAACGTGGAATCCGAACCACGGTGAAGGCCTGGCATTCCCCACATTCACAATATGTCTTGTCAGAGGTGAAGGAAGGGTTTGATAATCAGATAAATCTGTGCCGGGACCGAGGATTGAACCCCGGCCGCCAGTACAGAAGTCCGACACCTTACCCCTAGACCGCCAGGTCACCCGATGACAATTCTAGATGGTCTTTTCTTGAGTCATTATATAGTAGTCTCAATTTCACAGCAGGTGAACTATATGTATTCTAAATAGACGTAAATACCAAATAATTCAAATTTAACCATTTTGGAGATAGAACACTTGCATTCTCGGGTGACGAGTTCATGATACCTAGGTTCGATTCCGGTTAACATTGACGAAAATATTAACATTTTAGATTTAAGTGCGTCCAACTATTCAGTTGGTACATATCGATGTACCACTGTTTGGCATTAGAATTTATATCCAATATTAAGTTATTGTTTATTTTAGCACCACATCTTACTACCCGTTCGGTTTATATGCTAATATTAAGTTAGTGTGAGATTCATGTCCTGAAATAATCTGATTATAAAATGCAAAAAACAAATTGCATCAATAAAATAGAAATAATACCCGTTTCAGTGACCAAATGGTCTAAGGCGTCGCTCTCGTGTTAGATTGGCCTGCTGATGATGGGGAAATCGGGGTTAGAATCATGGGTAAGTCTACTGAGGGTAATTTTTCCAAAATGGTGTCACACTCTCCCTCCAATCAAATCAGGGTAAATTACTTCTAAAATACTATCCTCCTAATCCCTACCCCAATCGAGTAACTATCATATATAAGTAAAACCGGAGCAGTTAGTAAGACACGGGGATAAAAAAATTCATAAATTAGGAATAATGACTGAGAAAGCTTTATTTTACTCTTGAACGTGTTAATGGCTGCCAGAGCTTTCACCAACTTAGGCCCACGCTAGTTTAAAAACACTAGAATAGGAAAGGTAATAATAAAGTAAACTATTCCAAGTTAAACATGATGAAAATGATAAAATTGTATAGAAAAATCTCAAAGTGGAAAATTGCGTTCTTCCGCAATGTTGGGCGTTGGTATTACCACAAAATAGTTTATCAATGTGACTGGAAGGTTGGAAGGCTCAAACTACACCTTGGTGCACTGAAATTATTTTCCCTAAAATAATTTCCTACTCCTCTTCAACGAAAGAATGATAACATTTCTTATACATTTTAACTTTTCTCTGCCATAACTCATTAGTTAAAATATACGGATAACCCAGACGTGAAATAAGACGCAGAGAACAAAAATATGGCTTCTCGAATTTCACAAGGCCGGGATTCGAGCCTAACTTCAACTTCTCGCTATGTAATTTTCTACATACTAATCTCAACATTCATTGAATATGTATCATAAACGTTACAGAATTTGAAACAATATTTATTTATTTTTTGTTCAAAAAACCTTTTATGCGATACAAATTTGTAAAAAAAATGACTGTAACTTAGGTTCCCTTCCACCTTACTTTAAGGCGCTTTTACACGAAACAAGAAAATTATCAATTCCAGTCAGTCGGTTACTTGCCTGAAGCTACTTGTCGCATGTGCACATAGAGGTAAGGAAAGTAGAAAGCAGATTGTGAAACAAGCTGGAATGCAAGTCACAGCCACATTTACACAACTCAGTCTCAGGGATTGACACAAATGTATTTTTTCAAATTGATAAAAGAAAATTACTACACAATTTAAGTTGAGAATAATTTTACTTATAAAGCAAGGGCATTACGAAGTGAGCACGTAATTAAATTGCGAATATACAAATTCTTATGTGTGTTGTCTTTAAAATATTTGATCCCCGTTTGATCTTATTATTTGTTAGACACGAATAATTCTGCTCATCGTCAAACCATTAAGTGTGTAATATTAAGTCTACTTGTTCAGAATGTCCTGTTTTTTTAAATATAAATTCGTAGTAAAACTACATTATAAAATAAAGATTGATATATATAACGATGTTATATTTGAGTATATGCAGGGAGCTAGGTTTGATTGATGTAAAAAACTTTCTTATTCAGATATATTAGGCACTATTCAGAAGTTTATTATACAAAAATATTAAAAATACGCTTTTATTATTATTGTTAGGTGTTCTGTCTTACGACAGGTTCATTCCTTGAGTCAGTGAACTTAAACCACCAACGCACCCTGTCCTCTGCTTCCTCCTCCAGCCCCCAGAATGTTCTTCTTTCCTTCAAGTCATCTAATATTTGAGTCTTCCTAAGCTCCTTTTTTATTCATCCTTTCCTTCTATAACGTCGTGGAGAAGACCGTTCCTCCTAAGGACGTAATTGATTCAATTTGCTTCGTACCGAAGAATCACATCCAAATTGGTTTTATTCTCACCCACCGTTCTTAGGACTTATCTTCCCATAAAAAATAATAGATAAGTTATTGAAAAATATTTTTACTTTTTTATAATAGTATTTAATTTAATCCAAGGAATATTCCGACTAAACGTTGGCTCCTGAACTGATGATATTTAAATAAAAGACAATTATTAGCGATATGATTATATTTTTTTGAAGAACATAACCTATTAACTTATTTAATAGGGAGAGATAGGCCCATAATATAATACTTGAGAAACTAATCAATGATCGTTTAAATAATTTTTAAATAATTAAATAATAATCTATCTAAACAATAATTATTGATTAATTTCTCAAATAATATGATTTTATTTTGTTTGCAAAACGTAATATTACCCGTCCAGAATATCCCCATATTTATACTAATGGTCAGAGATAAGGAAGGTGGAATTTGTAAAAATTTATTTATATTTTCTTAGAGGGAGGGTGGGAAAATATTTACGAAAAAAACCCACTAAATACACATGGTTGGGGTTCAAACCTTTACTTTCCCATTACTAGAAAATCAGACCAAACAAGAATACGCCTAAGTCCGTGTGACCATCGATTTGTGTCAGATAACAGTGCATATTAGCAAAATAAAATAATTACTTGATCAAGTGAAATTTATATCACATTTTATAAACGTGACAAACCATTCAAACATTGTTAATCAATTCTTGAATAAATCATGCAACGCTTGTAAATAATCAAAAGTAATATCTCATGATCAGGACTGATGTTTAGAGCTACATGTCTCTTTGATACAAGTCTGGCAAAGAAATAATAAAAATAATTCATTCCAAACTGACAACACTTGTAAATTTGGGTCACAACAGGTCTCAATAAATTTAAAATTGCCAACTGTTCGATCTTTCGTTTTTTGTGAGGAATTTGTTTGGAGACCATTAAATACTCACTTCTATAACCTTTATTTGAGTAAACGACTTTGATTCAAATATAGTGAGTCTGTTACTTTGATTTTTTTTAAATTAACTTATAACTTGTTAACAAACACTACATGAGGATTCTATTATTATTTTTCCTCTAGACTATGCACACAAAAAAAGGGGTTTTGTATAATGTTGACACATTATATTGAGTTTTAACTATAGCATTTATTAAGTGTAACTAGCTGGCGTACTTTTTAAGTACGGCAATGAACTTTCGAGTTCCTAATTCCATATAGTATGTAAGTGATCATTCGAAAATGCATGACACGTAAAATCTGACAACTTTTAGGATTATTTTTTGTTCACATTTAATGCACTTACTAATATAAAATAAGTTTCAAATAGTTCTAAAGAAATTAAAATAATATATTTTTTTATAAATCCAAGTTTAAATTTATGTTAACCCTAGAAGAACAAATATTATTGTATTGTAATTTAACAGTAAGTTGGTCCCGGCAAAGATTTATCTGATTACCAAACCCTTCCTTCACCTCTTACAAGACATCTTGTGAATGTGGGGAATGCCAGGCCTCCACCGTGGTTCGGATTCCACGTTAAACTGTAGGTCTTTCATTTCATCTCACAATCACCCTACCATTACACATTAGCGTAAGTGTGTATAACCCGAACGGGTAGTAAGACGCGGTGCTAAATATTATTATTATTATTATTAAATACACCATTTTGAATTGACTTGAGAAACACTTAGAAAATTATTGCAGGCTGGTCTTTGTGGAAAATTAATACTAAATCGAATTTTAAAGGTACTTCTTTACAAATGAAGCATATTTTTATATAATATTTTCAATAGCCTACCTTGTATGCTACCATAAATAAGAGAGGGAAAACTATTCGTTAATATTTTAACTAATCCTTTCATTTCAATATTAGGATATAATAAATATTCAAGTAATTAAATCTAAATAATTTTCCATATTTCACATGTGTTTTTTATGCTGGAAAACACTTTAGTATATTTCCATACTAAACATAATTGAATTTCAAATATTATTTAAGTTTTTAGACCTTTAATTATTTAGTTTATTTTATTCGTATATTTTCTCATATTATAAGATTAAAACTCACTCCGATGGGCACGCTGGTAAGCTCGCTTAATCTAATGCGCCGCTGACTAAGGTTTGAATCTAGGTTAGGTGTATTGAGGGTGATTTTACTAAAGTCTTTTTGCCCTATTTCCCCCGGGTACAATTTCTATACATTCTAACTTCATTATTCCTAACATGATAATGTAATTATTCCTATATACGCTTAAAATATGAACGGGTAGTTAGACAAGAATAAGAAAATAAATTAAATACAGAAAAAATTATGACCTATAAATATTATTTTTTTAAGTCTAAAGCAACATTAAACACTAAATAGTCGAAAAAGGTGTTTAAATAAATTAAATTATTCAAATTAAGTGACTTGGCAAATGTTTATTTATATTCATTATTTAGATTTAAACTAAGTCTTTGGCTTTAGGAAACTCGAAAGTTCCTGGCCGACGGAACGTAAGTCTCCCATTCAACTCTTTCCTGAGACACTTGCATCCTATCCCTAACCTGACACAACCTCTTTCACATATATTTTAACATCATCCTCCCATTGAAGTCTCGCACTAACAAGGGCTAATGTTTGTTTCGCAACTAAAACGTTGTCACCTGTCATCATCTACACGCGCCACACAACCACCCCACTTCAGAATACGCCTTGATTAAGTTTAATATGTTGATGGCTGCGTTATCTCGGAGCTGGTGATCTTAAATTATCACACATATGTAGCTGACAATTTCCACACGTCCATCTCAGATTCTGCCTTGAAATCTGAATGAAAAATAACCCTGAGAACGAGATGACTCCTGGACAGATCACTGGTACGAATCCAAAAGACCCGGGTTCGATTCTCGTGTCCAAGTGTTATTTTTCAATTTAAAGAATATCCTTTATATATTTGGAAATGTATACAAATCATGAAGTTCTTTATATTTGAAAAGTAGAAAAATTAAATTACCAATGTCCATGTTATTTATTCATCATCACGGTGGTGAAAATTATTGTCGGTATTGGTATAATATTTTAATAATATAGAGCTTTAAGTTGAATGGATATATTTTAATAACATTTAGTGAGCAGTAAATTTAACTAAAAATAATGTATTTATAAATGAATTATGACGTGATGTCAATCATGATAGATTTTTTCCTCCAAACTTTCAGATTCATCACATAAAAATGTACGCATATGTGGTTTTATTTGAGTATGAATAAAAGAACAAAGCACTTATACACATTGGCATCACTCATTCTAAACTAACAAGGAATAGGCTAGAAAAGAAGTAGGTAATAAAAATGAGGTTTTAAGCTGTATTATTTGGAGATGTTTTTACAAGAAATTTCAAAACAAATGGGAAGTTTTGTTTATTCAAATCTAGGAAGTCTCTATTGTTTACTCACAACCATTCAGACACATGAAATGTAAGACATAATTCATATCCTACGATTTTACAGCAAAACGTTAGGTGCAGTTGTATTTTTAATGTTTTAAAATATTATTCTTCATTTTGCCTTTGACAAATTTAAATTAATATTTTAATTTATAGTTTATTTGTAAGAAAAAAGCTTATTGCTTTATTATTTTTCAATAAGTACATTTAATACTGAGGTTAAAAACGGCTTGATCCAAGGAGCAGGATTGTGATGGTAGTTCAAGGAAATGTTTTATTCAGGCCAATTTTCGTAAAAAGGGCGTTTGAAAAATACAAACAAATTTATTTTCAGTAAATTATGATAATATTTTACTATATTATTAGTATTGGTTTTATGTGTATTGATAATAATATTCATAAAAAGTGACAACTGCTAATCACATGACTTAGCTTATGAATTTATGAAAGTTTAATAGATATAGTAACTTTTATAGCTGTCAGATAATGTTCTTACTATTAAAATTGTACCATACATAAGCGTGGATATAGAATAATAAAACTAAAGTGGTGAATCAAATGTGGGAAACCATACTTATTATATACGGCCGAGATACTTATGTCTACTTTCCATCGTTAACAACTCAGTCTTATGTGAGCTTTATGTCTTAGTTTGAATGTTAAGAGATCATGAAAATAATGTTTTCACACAGCACCAATATGGCTTAGGAGATTTTGAAAAATCAACCATTTATTTTTCCAAGATGGTTATCACTCAAGTACCAACAGGCAAAGGTTTGTTTTTTTCCTATTTTTTTCGGGTTTTGCTCTCAATTTTGATTATAATTTAAACAAATATAGACATATTTAAATTATAAATCATGATTACGTCCTAACCAAAAATAATGTCAATATTATATACGAACTATGTACCAAATTAAACTAAATGAAGTTAAATTAAGCAGATAAACCTAGCTATCGATCGCCAATATCCATTCAACTATAAATAACGAATGTTAAATGTTATTAATTATACAGGACCAACGTCAGATATAGGCCTACTTTAAGCATGGTCAGTCTCTGCTAGGTTTTTAAAATATTGAGATGAAATTTTATTTAATAAAATTTTAACCATGCTGTAGTTCTCATTTTAAAATGCCTCAAAGACAAATTTACAATACTTATTACCAAGCTCATAAAGAGAGTGAAACTCGTATATAATATCATGTATTTATCTGCCTGAGGGAGCTATATTCATTGTTCAACATGCATATAAATGTTGTAGACAAGAAATCATAATGTTCCAGGTGCATAAAACTATATAATAAAAAAAACCATAGCATACCAAGAAACAGTATATCTCAAATAGCCACTAGCCTTCCCATGCCAAGGGTCATATATAAGGTAACACGCTGATTCCTAAATGGGCTTAAATCTAAATTTTCAAATATATTTCTTTGGCTATTTTTCTCTATTGGTTATAGGTTCATTGCAAGTGATAGCTGGAATTCTTTTTCTCTTAGAGATATTTTCCCATAAAACGTATTTACTATTGTTTCAATTTAAATCGTTCTCGTTTATAAGTTAATTAATGCTTTTGCCACAAGTATTGCTTTGATATAAGAGATAAGGATGAGGTGGGTGATTGAGAGGAGATACACTCGCAGGGACCATACCCAGGGAAATTGTTTATATTAAATAATATTGATATCCAATCAGTTTTAGGAATGTCTTTCAAATTGTTAAACACTTATGTTAATATTTTATTACAAAACGTTAAAACGTTAAAAAAATACTCGTCCATGCTATCCGATGTTAACATTTTTAAACCATTTGGGTTGCAAAATGTTGCACAAATTTTCGCCGAGCTATAACTACGATAAATAAGGTATTCAGGTATTCGCCTGAGGATACGATTAGAAATCACTTTCTTGGGAGGGAGACCCTAAGACCTTCTACATCTAGCCATGATTAAAGCGCGAGCCTCGACTTTCGGGAGCTCAAAAGTCAAGTAAGCCAATCAAATACCATGGCACTGAGCAGCTCTTTAAGATATTATAGAGCATTAGTTTTGAGGTCTTATAGTTGAGAAGGATATTTGTGCTGGGGCATTTTATGTGCAGCTTATTTTAGCTATAAGAGTACATCTGTTACCCATAATATTACCAGAACGACCCCATGTACAAACAGTGATTTAATTTACCTTCATCCACTAGACTTGTTTTTGGCCAATCTTGCCACATATCAAAGTGTATGAACTATGAATAGCGAAGTTGGAGCTTTCAAGTTGAGCGCACATCGGGTCATATGTTGACTCAATCTGTTAGACTACGTGTGAGAAATTCCTTTCTCTGAGTTTGGGTCGGCGCATCTTTTTACTAATAGCACACTTCGTGCGCCCGACACAATCGCACCGGCTAGGACATTTTGCAAGGGAACAGGAGGATATTATGACAGTGGCATGTCGTCAAGTGTTGCCAGGGTAAGCAGAATTAGTTTAAACTGTGTACCTTTACATTTTTTCATCATTCTGTAGAATACATAATGGGTAAGGTAAATCGGGCTATCACTATTTTTTTTACTTCTAAATTCTTCGTTTTTTCTAAGTTTTACAGAAAGAATTCCCATTTTTCTAGGAAGATTAGATTGAAGAAACGAGTATAATTATTTTTATTTCTCATCAAGCTGACTAGTGTGAAGTCATGTAACTTATGTTTATAACGGGATTTTTTTAAAGATTAATGGGGAAATAAAACAACTGCAATTACTAACCCTTGTATAAGGGGTGATAGTGTATAAAGATGTTTGAATCAAAATTCTCATTCATTAGTCAGTTTACATTTTCATCCATCCAAAGACCTGCCATTTTAAGCTTTCAATCAAATACCCCAAACTAACAAATATTCCAGCATTTTTATGAGATTTTGCAAAATTCCCTGATTTTTCCCGGTTTTGTTCCAGGCACAAAAAAATCCCTAACTTATGCTCTCCCAGCTCACCCGGTTTTCCAGGTGCTCGGAAGCTCTGGGATATGTACAAACATACATTCACATTTGTGGTGTATAGAACATAACCTATATAATAGGATTAGTCAAATAGGGACCAAGTCAGGAGAATATATATTAGGTACAGTTTTAACAAGCGTTGTTTAACCTGTCAACACTCCACATCGCGCCAATGTATTATGATGATAGTACTTAAAGAGTAAGGTGACCGGCAGTGTTTTAGGAGAGTCAGGGACCATATGCAAGAACTTGATTAAATGTATGCTTAGCGGACACTAGCGTGGGTTTGCTTGAGTAATCATAGATTAAAAGGTGGAGCGACCACACTATCAGTCCATTAAGCATTCACTAACGTTCTTGCATACCGCCCCTAGCCCTAACCTGGATGTCTGGGACTTAAGAGGACCATATATACTCTCTAGATTTGGACAACATCCAATCCCCCATTCGAAATTAACCACTTGTTTATCGTAACTTATAGGTTAGTTGATTACCTTAGTTAAATATAAATATGATTCATTTCCCAACTGGCTGCATTTGGGAAGGAGAGGGCGGGGGGGGGGGGAGGGAGGATTGTTATGTCCCTTATTCCATTTGTCTTATCTTTGTCCTTTTATGTACACCCTCTTCGGTGACCACATAGTCTCAGCCCTAAGGTATCACTCTTGCAATAGACTAGAGTACCGATGATGGGGATATCGGAGTTCCAATCCCAATAGGATCTTTTTCCAAATGGTTTTCCACTCTTCCTCTACACAAATGCCGGTACACTTCATTTAAAATGCAACCTTCCTAATCCTTAGAAAATTAGCGTAATTAGTACATATGCGTAAAACCTTAACATCGCAAAATGCGGTGCTAATAAATTAAAATAAATATGTAAAGCACGTCTCACTACCCATTCAGACTATCCAGCCACATATTTAAACAAATGGGATAGTGAAGGAGTGAATGAAGAAATGTACCCTAAGAAAAGGATGGCGGGAAACATATTAGAAAAAAATGATCTCAGTAGAATCAACACTCGTATGAAATTTGAACCCCAACCATTCTGTATCTAGCAAATCAGACCTTATGGGACTAACGATTTAGTCTTTGTGCTCATTGATGTGAGATTGCACCAGTAGTTGAACGTCCTCAGTCATATGGATATCAATTTGCCTAACAAGCTTATCTCAACCCGCCATGTCTTAAAATTACGGGCCGATACTTAGTGATTAGAAATGATGGTGCTGTGATAGAGTTGTAGGTCTATCACTAAGAAACCTCATACCACACCAGTCTTCTTGACTTTCAATCTGCCTCCCAATCGACTTAAACATGAAAACAGACACGAAGGAATTCCACCTTCCCATCCTATCTCTATTTGAAAATATTTTACAACCTCCTTTAGTTCTTCATACATAGCTCCACTCTATCCTTTTAAAACCATGTGGACGACTTCCTTTTAGCTCTTATCTTCTTTGTTGTTATTTTTTAAAACATACCCCCACAAGCACTAAAAGTTAAACTTATTCTACATTTTGGCAACAGAGGTTTGGAAACGAAACAAAAACACCACTCTGCATATTGCCCTCAATAAAACCTTCACTTTCAACAATTAACCCTTTCCAAATATATTTCCGAATCCCTAGTTCGCTTTCTGTGTTAGCAGTGTGACCAGACGCACACAACAAAATACTCCCTCCTTTTTTTTATTATTTTGCTCTTCCGCTTTCAAGCATGTACTTTTTTTTTCTTCGGAATTTTCTCTTCTTTGGTAGGCCTACATTTTGAAAGCTTAGACTGCAACACCTATTGTTAGGGTAATATAGTTTTATTTCCCTTGTATTTCTACTGTTCTAGAGAAATAAGGAGCCAACTCGCTCAGTTTTTAAATTGCAATTTATCAACTAAGGCTCAACTTCAAACGTTATATATATATATATATATATATATAATTCGATTTTGTTTACTGACGTAATGTGGAAATTGTATATAACTTTCTGTAAGGTAATTTTATGTAGTTGAAATTGTATGTGGTATGACCATTGTGATATTAAAAGATCGTTTTCTATTAAGTGCTTATGTATGTAAGTTTTCAAAAATTGGGAAAATGTATGATTTATACTTTTTAAATCTTAACTCCACTGAATAAAGATTGAGACTTATTTAATTATGTTTTATTATTTCTTAATGTGTACGTTTAGATTAAAAATTATTAAAAACCTAGCCAGTCACCTTAGTTCAGTTGGTAGCACGTCTGCCTACTAAGATAAGTGACCCCAATTCGATTCCCGGTATGGTCGAAAATTGTATAATTCGTGAAATTAGGGCTTTCTTTTTCAGCTATTAATTAACTCCCAGTGGACTGGGTGTTGTGTATATTCTAGAATTAAGCTAGTTTATAAGCCAGGTGTTGATATAATTAGTATGTGCTAAACAGGAACGTTATGTAGGTCTACTTTAGATTTTTTTTAAACTTAATGTGTTTGATACTAAGAAGGTACCTTAAAACCAACATCAGTGTCCGAACGGTCTAAGGAATCACACTTATATTGGATTGACCTGCTGAAAATGTAAAGATCGTGGTTCGGATCTCGGTTGGATCTGATGAGGGGGATTTTCATAAATTGTTTCCCACCCTTTCTCCACGCAAATGTCGGTAGATTACCTCTAAAACACTTCCTTCCTCATTCCTACTCACTAGGGTAATTATTATATAAGATGCGTATAACCTAAGCAGGTAGTAAGAGGAGGTGATAAAAAAAATAAGTATCTTAACGGACATATAATAATTATTACAGTGGAGAAAACATAGATAGCAAATTTATTTTATTTGCTCAATGTCTTATACTATACGTCCGGGCTTTATTAGCTGAAATAAAGCGGCAGCAATTAAAACAATATATTTTAAAGGAAATTTATCCAAATTTTCCTAAAGGAAGAGTGGGAAACTTTATTTTTCAAAGATTTGTACTTATCATATCCAGCGATGGATTAGAACACCGTCATCCCTGTTATCAATCATCCAGCCTGCTGTATGAGCATGACATTTATTCCGCATGTCCACCTGTATGGATATGAAAAAATATTGAAAATCCCGTTTGGAAAACAACAGCGGTAGGTAATTGTAAATTGATATTTACGACAGTGCCGTCCACGTTTTAACGATTTAAACCAAATCCGGAGTTTTTGTGGACTCTTTAATCATTTTATAAAACTGGCTATTGTGAATGTTGGCAACCGTATTATTTTTGTCACAGCCTATTACTATCCGTTCGGGTTGTACACATGTAAATTACAATAGTGTGCTAGGTTAGGTATGAGAAAGGTTAAATTTAAATTAAGCTTAGCCACATTTGCATGGAGATGAAGGGCAAAACTATTTAATAAACCCAATCTCCCCACCATCGTCAGTCCACTCTATTGCAAGAGTGACTCCTTAGAACAGTCGATAACCCGAAGCAGGTAAACAATAACTAAAGATGGAAAAAACAGTAAAAAGCTTCATGTCTCTACGAATCAAATACTCTTAGGTCATTTTTACATATTAAATGTAGGTGCCCCTGCCTTTCTCCCCCCCACCGATGCCCGAAAAAAAAATCTTGACCGTGACCTTCTTTATCTTCTTTCCATTCAAACAACTCTTTCTACAGCAAGAAAAAATAACTTTGGTTTATGCCGTGGGTCCTGTCCATCCTTTTAAAAACACATTTACATATCTATGAGCTTAACGAAAATCTAAAAATCTTACGAAAACATTTTTTTCTCTCTCTAAAAATCCTAGTATTCAAATAGCTCTTGAAAAAAGCTAGAAGAAAAAACTTTTGCTTGTACCTCTCTTAATAAGGTAATATATTGCCGGCAATAAATATTCATCAGTGCCTTTCGAAGCACGAACGCAGATATAAACAAATCTATATGTGTGTGTATATATATGTATGTGGGTGTGTGTTCTTAGCGACATATCTCTTCTGAGTTCATGTTCTTGGTAAAACGAGCGTTACGCACAGCCATGCATACATGCGTTTCAACACATCACATATACTTTTCACACACGCCATACCTCCTTGCATATGTGCATAGCATGCAGTTGCACTGAAAACATTGCAGATATGGAGGACGGACGCCGATAGGGGAAATTAAAAAAACAAAAAAAAAGATATGGCTATCGGTCTCCCCTGTGGTTAGTCCCGTCTTGGATCACGCCAAAGAGGAATTAAAACAACGACCACCGCGTTTTATGACATTTCCAACTGACACGTAGACCTGTTCTCTTATGTACAGTGGTGGAGTTAATATCTTAGATTGCTAGCACCTATGCGCCCACACCAGGGGCTGGTCCTAGAACTGTTACTAAGGTTAGCTCCACTTGACGGGACTATCCAATAAATTCCTCCTTCCCCCCTTAATATCCATTTAACTAACCACTCACACGATAATGAACTGAATGAATGTGTGTGCGTTAGTTTTAAAGGGTAAGTTTGATGCTGAGTGGGAAGGAACGGTTTTACAAGTATAGTCTTATCAAGAGTGTCGTGGAGTGTTGCCAAGTTAAGCAGAGCCAGATAAAACTGTGCCTGTGATAAGTTCTTCCCTGCTCTATTCCCATTTGGTCAATCATGTATAGACTCTGCCCCATTAACACACATGGGAAGGTATGTTCATTGATAGCTTGACCCATGATTGTTTTAAGAACAATCCACAGATACAATTTTAAATAACTGTGCTTACCCTAGTAGCACTCCACGACACCTACTGGGTAGCTCATTTAGGTAACTAAATTTCCTTCCCTGATTACTCACAACAAGAAACTTAACTCTGTTCCTAAGTAGATTATAACTAGACTATCTCAAAATGGGGTCTTATAATCAATTTTAGCTAGATAGTTTTTTAGGCTGTACGTTTAATACAGGGGATATTAACAATACATCAAAAGATCGTTTTGTACGAATTTGCTGCCAATCACAGTTGTTTCTTGATAAAGTTGAAAAAGTACGCTTGGAATAGGGAGAGGTTAAAAGTGGACAAAAAACAAGTGAATCAGATAGCCGAAGCTATAATTTATGCATTCTAGTGAGGATAACACCATTTATATATGATAAAAAAATAGTGTAACTGTAGGTCTATGTCAAATAATATATTTTAAGCAAATAGTATGTTATTATTTTAAATAGTATATTTGATACAAGAGCTATTCAAATTTAGTAACCAGTTTGATTAGAGGGAATTAATTTACATTTGCACGGAGATAGGATGGCTAATATAGGTGTGGGAAATCACCTCCAATGTACCTTGCTGGGAATAAACACACATAGATCACACAATAATCGCTTCGTATAGGAAATAAATGGTACGGTGCCCAGCTCAGACTTTATCTCGTTTTATCTTAGAATATACATTTGCTAAAAACTCGTAATATTTGTGAAACGAAATAATAGGTCCATACATTTTTGTTGAAACCCTACAAAAAAAAGATCATAAATAAAATAAGATACACTGTTAATCATATATTATATGGCATTATGGCCTAGGAACAATGTCATAGAAAATTTGTAAAAAGATAAATAGCTTTGTCAATTACTAAGGAGCATAAGAATCCAAATTCATTTTGAAAGACCTGAATTATAAAGTATATATATTTTCTTATAACTCAGAAATTATTGGTTTTGTATAAATATATTTCAAATAAAATATAGATATCAATTTAATTTTCAATATGTAAACACGAATTAAACAATACCCTCCCAATTTAAGAAGAACAACACCAGCTAAAATTATTGAGCCCTAACAGGGGCTTCAACATGAGCCTTAGGTATAATAAATTAACCAAAAAGATGGGTATCTTAACAAAAACGCCAAAATTATCCCTAAATAAAAAATAAAATATATAACATTAAAATCATAAAATAAAATAAATGATAATTAACTTTTATAAAAATATAAATAAATAATAGATAATAATAAAGGAAACGAAGAAAATAAAGTATAAAATAAATAGATTCTAGCTTGCAAACTTTCAGGTTTATATCCTCAACCCAAAACTAATTATAATGTTGGGATTAATCTAAATTCAAAAAATAGATAAGAAGAAAATAAATTTAAAAATTTTTACAATAATAAGTTATTTCGCATCTCAAATAATTACAAGGAAATGATGAAATTTGGAAAATTTCCTCTATGTAAATTACCCTCAAAGACATTTTCATGAGAAAATGAAAATGTCCATCTTGATTATAATAATACACATTAAGATATAAAATTTAATTAAAATCGTTCGAGCGAATTTTGAGAAAAACAATTTTTTCTCTTTTTGCCCTCAGTAAACTAACCTTAAATTTAGGGTAGATATCTATTCCAAAAACCCCTTTGAGGGACCTTATGAAAACCCCAGATACCAAGTTTGAGCCCAATCGGTAAAATAGGTTCGGCCCTAGCCCGAGACACAGACAGAAGGACAGACAGACGGAATTTAAAAAAACAATCTTTTGGTTTTAGGGAGTCATGAAACGTTGACATTTATGAAAATCTCTAGTTAGATTTTTTTGGCGATCACAATACTTTCTCTCCTAGGTGGCGATAGAAAGTAAAAAGGGTAAATTGAGTTATCTAGTAAATAATAGCTCTATGATTTATTAAGGGATTTTTTTTTAATTGACTACTTTTCTATGTACCTATTTTATTTATTTTTTAAACTAAAATCATCATACAATGTAAGATTTTTGTAATCCATTCCAAATTAATTTTGAGTCATGTAATATTTTGAAGTTTAACTAATTTTTGGGAACAAGTCATTAATTAGAGTAAATTTTCAAGCAATGGAACTTATCTGACCATTAGAAAAGTCACTAGCTATATTTTCACGTATTCATATGACAATCGTGTAATATTAACAATCGCTGTTGATAAATAACATCAGTACCTAAAATAAACCACTTATAATATAGTAAAATGTTAGCAAGTGTGGTCGCAAAAAAAAATTGGTTGTATTTTCTAAAAAGCCCCTCCTATAAAAATCGGACCGTAGTAGACTATGTCCACTCTTTGTCGTGTGGGCTGCGTAGACTCGCGTGTTAGGCAAAACTTTTCATTACTTCTAAAATGGTGAGATGTAAGTAGTTTTAAATATATTTTCACGACGCACGCTCTTGCGCCCAAGACTGGTGAAAACAGCTGAACGACACAGAACGAAATCTGGCAGAAGAAACATGTGTCTTGTTTGTGGCACCCGCCCAAGAAAAGAAGAAGAAGAAAAGGCGCTTGTTGGTTTGCCTAAGGTGCCAAATGTGCTGGTACAGTCAAGCCAGAAACCTGGTGTCCACCCATTTGGTTGTTGAGTTTTTACACGGAACCGGGGATCATTTAAGCCGCTGTTTTTTCTTTTATAAATTTGGTATTCTAAGAGTATTTGATTAAAAGAAGACTATCACATCCTAAATTTTATCCACGCTAATGCGGATACATTTTATCTATGGTACTCTAACTTCTCTATCTTCAAGATTAAGTCGTTAATATCACTTTTGTTAAATAATACCATTTAAAATAAAGATCGGCAATACAATAATAATAAAATGTATTGGCAAATAGGCACATTAATCGATTAAATTTCAAAGTCATATAGTGATTGTTCTGCTTGGACGTGGGATACTCTATTGTTATTTCATTCCAACGATTAGTTCGTTTCGAATACATATTTCTAAACACGTAGCCTTCCCAAGCACACGGGAAAAGGTACGAAATCCATTTAATGCTCAAAGGATGTGATTTACAATCGCTACATGGCCAGTTATTGCTGTGGGTATTTTTCCTGGAAACGTTCAAAACATGTTCTCCGATGTGCTCGAATTTCAATGTAGCGATTAAAACGTTTTACGATATGTTGCTCTACTGATATTACTTTGTTAAATTTAATTAATTTCTAGAATAGTAAGTAATAAAAAGGCATAGCAAATGTTACCATAGGATGTTGTTGTGACGGTTTACGTGATTTGTTTGTTTTCTTAACGTTAGATTTCTAAACACGCACCATAGATAATGGTCAAAGAGAAGAAAATGCTATTATTTGAATATTTATTAGATTATTGGGTGCACTGTTTTAGTTTAAATTATATTTTCCATCATGTTATTATCTGACCTCAGTATTTAAAACGAAGGCCAGGCTTTACAGGTTTTTATAAAAAACTGAAAAATGACTACACTTGGGCACGGGAATCAAACCCGAAAACTTTGGCTTAGAACGCCAATGTTCTAACCACTCAACTAACCAAGAGTCGTCCGGTGCCCAGGGTCATTGTTCACTCATATTTTAAGGCAGTGTCTGTGAGGGAAATGTGGAAATCTTCAGCGACATATTATGAGTGGTCATTTAAGATCATCACACCCAATATCATTACTGAGGGAACTGCAGCTCTTATGGAGAAAAACTTTATCTTCACTTTCTCTCGGTTAACTGTTGCCAAACCTCCTCACTATCAGTTATCTCGCAAGATGGTGGTGTGCTGGTGTAAGGAGTTACTGGCAACCTTGACTAACCAGCGAGCGTTGTGAAACTTGTCTTATATTTGAGGGGAGAGTGACCACACAAATACTAGATGATGAGTGTTCCGTTTCCCAGTACAGTTCCATACAGTTTCTTCAGCAATTATATCCAGCGTAGCTATCAGCTAACGCAACCACCTTTAACTAAAGGTATTGATCACGCATTTCCTTCTCCATCTTAAACTCTTTGACGTCTCTAATCCCCAATATTAATATTTTAAAAATACAAACAGAATAGTTTTCTATTATTCAAATTTTCTCGCTGAAATTGAACTTGGATTTAATTTTGGAGGGCCTCATAATATTTCACCCTTTTCGAATGCACTTATTACACCGGTCCTACTAAAACGTGTATACTATATAGAATGTATTTAAATCAAAAACATTGCTAAGCTAACAGACCAATCAAGATACAATTTCAGAGCTCTTTCAGTTTAGTAATAGAATAGTATTTTTTATAATAATGTTGACATCAAGCCTAGGTGTATCATAAATAATAAATTAGTAATCTTCAGATTTTAATTTATCTCGAAAAAAAATAGCGTAATTTAGCAACAGTTCTAACAGTTTTAAGTTTAAATAGTTTTATGTTGAAAATTAGTCGGGTTACTATAATTATTAGAATTTGTCAACACCTTACTTATAATTTTAAATATTGCAATACATATCCTTCATTGTTTTAAATTTTTTGCTTCTCGTTGAATGATTGAAACTAGATTCACAGGTGTAGTAAGTTTCTAATTGCAAATTAAAATACTTTGTTTCGTTTGCTATTGCTATATTGATATTATTTAATCTAAGCCTCAGGTAATTAAACATCTTGAAATGGCTTAGTAAGAAATAAAACCTTTTTTCTTTATAAAATAGTATTTGCACAAATATTAATACTAATGTTATGATTTGGTAACTTATATTTTACAAAATGTTATTTGAGAATTTCACTCGTTTTATCTGGATGTTTAGGGTTTCTTCGATACTAGGAATAGTATGAAAGTGGACATTAGTAACTTCAAAATTACTAGGAGTAACTTCGGAATTTTTCACTCTCTAACAATAAATAGCCCGCATCGCGGGTCGCATGAGCTAACGCGTCACTCTCGTGTTGGATTGGATTGCCGGTGACGAGGAGATCAGGTTAATAATTCTGTTCTTGTGTACTGAGACTGGGTTTTTCTAAATATTTTCCCACTCTCACTCCACGCAAATTTAGGAAGAGTTCATCTAAAGTTATACCATCCTCCTTTTTATTTCAATAGGGTGATTAATGTCAGGCCTATGCCTGTAATGTGTGTTAAGACACTTGGGGAGGTGGAGAAAGACAAATAAGTCAGAGCTAAAACTCTATGTCGAATATTTTGAATTTTACTTTGTGTTTTAGTTTCCAGCTGAAATATAGACATTTAATTAGACTAATGGTGCAAGGTCGAATAAGGAATAGTTTAGAGCCAATTTACTCTCATTTTCTTAAAGGAAGAGTAAAAAAATAGATAAAACAGCTTCAGTACAGCTTCAGTTTACTTGCTCACCGGCGAGTTTTCTGATAAGAGTACAAATAAAGCAAAGCGCTTACGAAAAAGAAACTACCCTAGACGTTTAAGAATCCGAAATACTATCTCTGAAAAGGTAGGCTACATCATATTTTTCTCCAGCAATATATAGGCATATATAAATTTTATATAGAAACAATACTGGTGTGCTCACCTGAAATCTACATTCTTCTTCCTATTATTTTTGGGACGAATCATGTAAGTAAATTATAGCTCGTATTGACACTAGCGTGTACACATAAGCTAAATAACTAGATAAATACACCCTTAGGAAGTAGGGGAGTGGGAAAAGGCATCTGTCTCATTTTGTCTGGTTTGCTGGTGGTATAAATGTCAGAACTGGAATCATGGGCAGGTATACTGAGGTAATTATTAATCCTAAAATTGTTTTCAACTTGACCTCCACGAAAATAATATACACTTCATCTAAATTCTATCTTCATCTCTCCCCATTTAGTAGGCCTACATCTATGCGAATTTTCTTATTGGCTAGTAAGGCCTGCATGGAAATAACCTAAAAGAAAATTTTGTTTGTCCACGTCACCAAATACTGAGGGAAGAATGATCCGCCACCAGTTTAGGGGGCCTTGATTCAATTACAGGTAGTATCGACAAATATATTTACTATAAGTACCACCATTCTAAGTTAAGTTATTTCTTAAGCCATGTACTGATATGCTATGTGTGATTATAGAATACATATTAAACGCCCAACTTTTGAAAACATCTGATAGAGAAATTTATTAATAAAATAATTAACTTAAAATATTTAAAATTCAAAAGGATTCGCAAAATATAGAATAAATCATATACCTCTAGCATACATTTTTTTTAAATAATCTTAGTTCTAAATAAAATGTAAACCTATAAAAAAAACTTTCCCTCTCTCCACTGACCTCTATTCAGACCATCGCCAACCTAAATAGTTCGCTATTATAAAATGGTAAACAGACACTAGATCATTATCCGGCCTCGAGCTAAGCTGTACAAAACTGAGCGTCTGTTAAAAAACTGAATAACAACACTAATTAACATTCCACCAAATTACCCTCCTCACGAGAGCACGCATAGGAGTGCGTGGAGTATTAACTGAAACAGTTGGTAGAGGCAGCAGACCTCCTACCAAGAAACTGCATCTAACAAAAGTGCTTCACTTAATATATTCACTCTTGCATGTGTTTAGATAGAAACGTTACCGGCAGGGGTTCGTGTCGAGGTTAACGCGCTTGGTATCCGCCCCTGTGGGCACGTGGTGTTTAGTCTGCATTGTTAGTGATGAGGAGGTCAGGGATCGAATCCCGGTCGACTGTAATGAGGGTATGTTCTCCCGCGTAAATACCCAGGTTCAATTCCCGGCTTGTCCGAAAAATGTATCATTGGTGAGATGTGGGTTTCCCCTATAATAGGAATGAATCAACGTCCGGGGGCTGGATGTTGTGTCTGTCTAGATTTAAGTTAGTTTATAAGTATTTTGCTGATATAATGTCAAATCAAAACGTGCACGTTAAATAACTTGAATAGATTAAATGAAAAATATAACTATATATACAGATCCAGAAAGGATAGAAAAATGCGGAGGAGAAAAAAAAACACGATTGATTCTGATAGATGAGGCCATATTTCAGTCTCGATTTGATGGACTAGAGTTAGATTCCTCCTGCCCCATTTCCCCACCCACATTACTAAGCCGTTATGATTTTTCTCTCCGGGCGAATGCTGTTACATCTAATTTAAAAACTCACTCCGCCTCCCATGTCCTTGATAAGGTAAGTGTATGTGGCGAAGGTTTTTGACGAGCAGTGAACATTTGTATGTAATATGTTTTAGAATAAAAATCTTCTTGTAACGAACTAAAGCAAGATAGGTTCAAACTTACCATAATTTATATGCAAAGACCAATATTCTAACAGCTAGAAAAGTTACTGTATATATTTTCAAGTATTAGTACGTTAAGTGGTGTAGGCTGAGTTTGAAACTTTTGATAAATATTATCAATGCCTAATTGCCTATAAAATAACACTAATAATACAGTACAATTTTATCGAGGTTGGTCGCAAAAAAAATTATTATTTTACAAAGAGCCCTTTTTATGAAAATTGGACTCTTGTTAAGATTTTTTTTAAACATTGGATCTTGACAGTCGTAAGACGAAAAGTAAATTTGGATTAAATCTTCATTATATAGGCCTACCACTCAGTGATAAAAAGGTGGAGGAAGGCTACCCTAAGACTGTTTCAATGGATGAATATACTCAAAGTTCACGTTATCAAATGGAAATAAGTCCATGGAGTTAGTTGAAAATCAAAAAGAAATTCCATATTTAAGCTCAAGAAATCATTATTACGATGGTGTGACAGAGAAGAAAGGGGATCGAAATAATTATTTTTTTTTCATATTTTTCTTCGGGGTTAAAACTCTAAGTTTGAAAGAAAAAGATAGATAAAATGTAAACACTAGTGATCGTTTATCTCTAAAGTGAGAGCTACATATTACGTGAGTCTATGTATGAATATGTGAAAGTTGATCAAGTAGCTTATTATAGCTATCATATGTGTCCAATAGCCGACCACTTAACTCAGTCGGTAGCATATGTCTACTGATTCAAGAGTCCCGGGCTCTATTCCCAACATGGCCAAAAAGTTTATCATTGGTGAAATGTAGGTTTACCCTTTCACAGTGATAAATTAATACCTGAGGACTGGATACTGTACCTGTCCCAGTCTTAAGTTAGATTATGAGGAATATGAAGGTATGACAGTATTAGCCAGCTGGTAGTATAAAATATAAAGCTTGAATAAAAAAACTGACCTAAGCCACAGGCTGGAAACAGTAATGGATGTAAAAATAAAGATATGTCCATTGACCATCCTTTTGGACCAGTGGTCAGCGTGGCTACTGATCTGGAAGACACAGGTTTGTTTCCCGGCTGTACTATAGGTAATTTCACCGAAAGGGGAATTGTTCCTGCTGTCACCATAGTACTGCATCTCTCACGGTCAAATATGCCACACACACTAAAAAAAAGCTATGTTCATTTTTAAGAAAATTAGACTATATATTTTCAACGACTGTTGTAATCCATCCTTAGTAGTATCCTATATGAACCCGCCTTAATACTAGGAAGTGCACGGGTAGATGTACTCACCAATCGTTGGGCCGTGTCCTAGCTGGAAGAGGCGGGTAAACAGTCGACAGGTCTGGATCAAAACCACTCGACTAGAACAGAAAACTCACGTTATTACTTCGTAATTGGAATGCTTGTAAATTGAGTACATTTATGAGTTCCACATTCTTCTCTACGCTTTCAACATTAATTTGAGGGGACTCACACACAAGGTTCAAAATAAGGCTGGCTCGCCTTTATTTAGTAAATTTTATGAGCTTTTTGAACTTACTGAACGGCTAAGGGAGCTGACAACCCCTCTATCTCTGATTTCCTATAGCACTGATAGTAGCGATGTTGAAAGTTCAATGATAAATGCTCTCACCATCGATGTTTGTTGATCGATTATTTTTAACCATTTAGGGTTTGTATCGATATCTGATGCACCAATAGAGGATATAGCCTATTTATTGTGCATACATTCATATATCACAATGTATGGACTCTATACAGGGTGTACAGTAACACGTAGTACCCAATTACTTTATTGATAGACAGGTGAGACAAAAATAATGAACAAAGTACATATACACATGTCTCCCACTTGACCTTGTTTTCGAGCTAGTCATGTTTGTATTCCGGTAATGTGGATCTGCTCAATATTATAGGACGTGCTCAAAATGGCGACTTTAAGCCTGAATACAAGTCTGCAGTCGTCGTGTCATAGATTGCCACATTATGTCAAAAATTATTAGATGTTTGGAATAACCCAGCTCGACAACTCGAGAGATTGATATCGAGTATGGTATACAAACAGTTTAGTGTAATCTGTTGGCTGTAGCTAGGAAACAAGGTCAAATGGGACATATGTTTATATGAACTTTTTAAATTGTTTTCTTGTCCCTGTCCACTCCTGAAGCTAGTCCCACATGTACACCTGCATGTATCTATATATATTGCTGCATTAAATATCGATATAACCCGCCTCAGTGGCGTAGTTGGCTAACCCGCTAGTCGTGTTGAGCTCGACTACTGAGGACGGGGAGATCGAGGTTAGAATATCGGTCCTGTGCACCGTTGGTGGTTTTTCCAAAATGATTTTCAACTCTCCCTCTACACAAATGCATATACACTTGCTCTCAATTCAACCTTCCTAATCCCTGACACGTTAGTGTAAATGGTACATAGGTGTAAAAACCGAACGGGTAGTAAATACGTGGTGCTAACAAATATATATATATATATATATATATATATAATTCATTCACGACCTAAGTTTAATTGGATGACAGCTCAAAATGTTACTAGAAGTAGTCCCTAATATATCACTACGCCAACAGTTGACACCTATCACTTTGGATGACTGTAATGAAAACAGATAGTAATATATTAATGTGATAGTTAACCACAGTAATTTAGGCGAATATTATTTATATATTTATTTGAGGACGAACACAAAGTTTATTTATCGTTCTATTCCACTTAAAAAAATATTCACACCACTTTCACAAAAACTTCTAACGAACATTGCTTCAAAATGGCGACCGACGAATTTAAACCATGTGGTTGAACATGAAGGTAAACAAGTTTTTTACAATGATGCAGACATGCAGTTGATGAAATATTTTATTCAGTTAAATATTTCAAAATACGATAAAATAATCATAAAATCATTTATTGTATGTAAAAAAATGACAACAATTTTTTCTTTTCCAAGCAAATACGTTGCCTGTATTAAAAGGTATTGATGTGTGCACAATATTACACAAAATCAATAACGTTCCAAAACGAAGAATAAGTACTTTTAATTATGTTTAAAATATTGTTTCGAGTTGGATAAAAAGAAATTATTTAAAAAAAATGAAATAGTATGAGAAAACTTAAGTTTACTTTTATTTTAAATGTAATATATAACAGGTAATTAAAGATCTTTACATTTATAACAAAATAGTGATCTTTTACAAGTGTTGGCAACACAAAACCTAAATATATGATTTTCAAACTGTCGTCCAGGTAAAAATCTATCGTGAACGGACTTGACATATTACTTTTTAATTTTATGTCTATCTGAGATTGAAAGTATTTGTTTCCAACCCTACTAGCTTCATCTAGATCTCTATTCTCCACTCTACGAGGGTTCATCCTCATATTATTGTATTCTTTAGTAAGATTGTTTTAAATCACATATAGCAGCCACAAAACCGCAAAGGTGGATCGAATGGTCTGAGGGCGGATTCACACGTTCATTGAAAATTAATAGCAGAGTTTGTTTGAGTGGCACAGCATCAAGTCATGTGATCTGCAGCTGTCACTTTTGATAAATACTACCAATACTTATCAAATAACACTAATAATATATTCATAAATTTTGAAAAATTACATCTGTTCATTGGAATCGAACCCAAGACCTCTGGATTGGCAGGCCAATGCTCTAACACGGAGCTATCCAGGATTCATCCCATGTTCAAGGTCACTATGCATTAATATTTTAAGGCAGAATCTGTGATGGACGTGTGTAAATCATCGGCTACGTATTGAGCTTTGATTGATAGCACAGCCACCAGTGACTCGGGAGTGGTTTACGCTGCCGTGTGTACAATTAATTGTTCTTGACTAGAGAAGCCTGGGAGATAGAAATATTCTTTAGTACGAATAACCTACAGCCGCATCAGTAATCATATTTGTATATCTTGAAAAATGACACCTGGACACATGAATCGAAACCGTACTAAAAAGATCATTTCGATATCCCAAGCTTCACTAGTCTTGTACATTTAATTGTACAGGCATATTCTTTATTCACTTATAATATAATTAAAGGTAATAAATGTTTATTGCAAATAACATGTAAGTATTTTCTAAAAGGTGCTCCGAATTTCCATACTTAAGAAAAGCAAGGCATAAATTTGTTAACTATATAACTTTATAATACCCTCAGGTAATATTTGATTTTCTAGAGTGAAATTATAATGCACAACTATATCTACAAATACTTTTCAGAAATGGGATTCATGGTTTTTCATTAAGATTAACACAAGAATAACACAATTAAAACCCGCTTCGGTGGCCGCATGGTCTAAGGCGTTATTCTGGCTTTAGAATAGACTGCCGATGACGGGGAGATCAATGTTAGAATCTCGGTCGGGTGTACTGAAAATGATTTTTTCCAAATTGTTTTTCCACTCTCTCTCTCTCTCTCTCGGCACAATTCCGGGTATACTTCCTATAAAATATAACCTTCCTCATTCCTAAACCCATTAGCGTAATAAATACTGTACATAAGCGTATATAACAAAATAGTAGAAAGACAGGGTGCTAAAAAAAACACAATATAAAATAATAAATCGACTCAGTTTCATGAAATCAAAGGCAAAATTAATACCGGGTTTTGTATAAATTCAAATATCCCACCCTCAGTCTAATAGCGATGAGATATTTACTAATAACTTAGGATAACGTAGGATAACTGGGTGAGACTATATAAAATATATTCATTAACAACCACTTCCTCAGAATAGGACCAGTCCACACTAGACGAATGTCCGAAAAACTCTAGCAGCGAGGCCATGGGAAAATAAATTTTACGAATATAAATATTTCAAACAGAACAACTTTAGCACATTTGAAGTAGTTTAGTCCTAGCGATACTCTATTTGAAACCAGTTCATGAAATTAAGATTTAAAAAATGCCCTTCTCAGGGATCACATGGGCGTCACACTCACACTAGAGAAAATTGCCGGAAAATCTGGAGGTCAGGATTTGACTCACGATTGATTGTGTTGAGGTGTTTCACTTAAAATGATTTTACGCTCTTCCTTCACGCAAATATGAATACACCTACACTACATTCTACCGTCCTATTATTTCAGTCATTGGTGTAATTAAATGTGGATGAACTGGATGGATAGTAAGACGTTATGAAAAAATATAATAAGATGGTTCTTAGTTAAATTTAAAGAAAGAAGCTTATTTATGAAATAGTGAAAACTACGTTTGAATAAAACAAGCACTATAAATATATTATGGAGTCATCTTACATCGTTCACGTGTAATATAAAATGGGGGTTAATTAAGTCTAAGTATAGTTAAATATGAACTTTTATTATTGTTTTGGAACTCAAACCAATGACCTACCTCACACAGCTAAGAACTACACCCTTTTTACTCACGTAACACTTTTAATTTACCAAACGGTATCGAGCTGTTAAAAAAAAGTAACGGTCATTTTCTTATAACCATAAAAAAATCTATTGTTATTCATATTTATTTTATTTACAATAAAAAATCTTAAGCTAACAATAAGATTCTTATGCAGTTATGGCAAAAATAACAAAGCACCCTGAACGCTCCAAGGAATTATAAAAAAAAAAGTTTTATTTTTGTTTGTATTTTACGACAAAGCACGTTCCGGAAGCACCTGTATATTGCTCACCGTTCAAACATATTGCGACAGTTAGCTTCTTAGAGAAACCTTCCACCCATCCCCACCCTTTTCCCATCCATCCCATCAGAACAAACATCATTCTAGGAAACTGCCCCCTAACTCGACTCCGTCCCTAAAAAAAACCTTTTGTCTTTAGCCCGCATTCTCATTTAATTGTCACTCTCGACAGAAAACCATTATGATCCAAATGACGTCACACTACGGACCTAGCTTTTCATGGCAGTTAGTAGTAGCATGAAGAGAATCGTCGTAAAAAACACAATAAATACCGGAACACACAAGCGTTTGTACGGGAGAGACGAGATGGTCAGACAGGGGAATATAACTACAAAATATTCGCTACAGTGTCGCCGTGAACAGCTGGTAGGCTGGATCGGTTATCACTTATCCCGTAGTGGTAACTTTGGCTCTAACTCGGTATATTTCTTTTGTGCTCAATGAGCTACTATTCGTTCAGGTTATCGATATAGTTACACTGCTAGACTAAGGATGAGAAAGGATGAATTTAGAGAAAATGTACCCAATTTAAGCCTTGATCTCCCAGTTAAAGTCACTCCAATTTATTGTGAGAGTGACGCCTTTAATCATGCAACCACTGAAGAAGGAACAGAGAGTTGAGTTAAAATAAAGTTTTTTTTTTAATAACCCACAGGTTGACAACAGATTAAACTAAGGATTAAGAATAAAAAGAATAGTTAGTAAGAATAAAATCCATATCAACGAGAAAAAAGAATGAGAGAACCACTGTGATTCATTAAATGTGACTCGCTTCGATGGCCGCATGGTCTAAGGCATCACTTTTCAATAGACTAGACGGCCGATGATTGGGAATATGGGGGTACGAATTCCGGTCGGGTGTACTGAAGTTGTTTTTTTACAAAATGACTTTCTACTCTACCTAATAGTTAATACGGGTACATTTCCTCCAAATTCAACTTTATTCATCCTTAATCCATTAGCTTAGTCAGACTATAACCCAAACTGCTATTAAGTTACTGTGCTAAAAAAAATTGGAAAACACACACTAGTTCATCCAGCAAAGATTCGAACCACAAGCCCACCATCAACGATGACCAAGCGCAATGCGAGTGATGCCTTGTGAATAGGGTATAACTAAATTGGATACATAATTAATACAGCGAAAAATAAATGGTACGGAACTCCGCACGGACTTTATCACTTCTTTGTTCAAAATTTGAGATATTTATTCATAGCTCGTAATACATGTGAAACGAAATAATACACAGCAGCAAACTCGAATAAAAATTGCGTTATACTTACGTAAAACATTTTTTTGACTCCCGCTTATAAATTTTATAAATTTATTTTTGAATAACCAAAGTCATCACTAGTATATTTGAATAAAACAAGGATGGAAGCTACCCTTAATTTTAAGGTTAGATATCCAATCCCAAAAATCCCTCCGAGTAACTTTATGAAAACCCTAGATATGAAATTTTAGCTCAAATTTTTTTTACGGTCACAATACTATCTTTACCAATAAGGTAGTGAGAAATTTAAAAAAAAATTATGGATCCAAATAATAATAAATTTATCAATAAAATAATATCCTTTATTCTAGCCGATATATTAGAAATAAATTAATATTGAAACTCAATTAATTGTTTTACTTTACATTTTATAAAGTTTAAATGCAAAGTTAATTCTTAATTTTTTTCCTCAAACATAATTTTAACCATTTTCCTATGCTCCTGATGTAGGCCCACAAAAAGTGTCTTGAAATTGAATGAAGAAAGATTAATTACAAAGGTCTGATGTTTAATTTCTAGGAAAGTATATGTAAAATCTGATTTTCGAGGAAGCCCATTTTTTGAAAATTGGAAACTCATGTGACCAGAATGGCGGAAAAAAGTTATGATTACATTTATATACTTAATCCGTTTAATTAATTATACATAAAGATAAATTATACAGGAATCCATAAGTAAACATTTTTATTGGAAGCTTTTGATAGAAAAAACTTTATACTTATTAATAAATCAGATGAGACATATTTCAATAATTAGCTTTTCATTTATTTGTAGTATTTCACGTGTATTTTCTAAACTTATTGATTTTATCAGCAAACAAGAATTTCTATGCGCGAGAACAAAAGGTCCTACTAATCTGGCCGGGAAATATATTTTCACACACATTCCAGGGTTATTTTGCATGCCACAATCTAGATGGGACCAACGGCTTTTCTTCACCTTCAAAGGAAATTGTGCCACAGATTTTTATCTCTCTAGACAAATCCATCGAGCTCAGCTGGGTTTGAACCCACGAGCATTGGGTCCTGAGGTGAGCACATTACCCCAATACCATAGAGGTCGACGAAATGCTGATGACTTTCAATCTATATTGTTGATCGAGAGTGGGTTTCCTATAAAAACCTTGGTGTATGCATATAGTTAGTTTATCATTTACTTATCTACTGTTGGTAAATATTTCATCTCATCCAGCAATCTTGTGATACTACGGAATTTTAATCAAAACCTAAGGCCTAGTAAGATGGAGTAAAACATAGTTTAACTCTTATGGAGGCAGTAACGGGCAATCTGTTAGATCGCATATCTCATGTTGTTGTTTTTTAAATGAGAGTAACAGTGGAATTGTTTCTCGTATAGCTGAAAAGATGTAACTAGATATCTTGAGAATGTGTACTAACAAAGGAGTAAGAATGTGGGCACAGCCTTTAACTATAAGTGCTGGGATTCCATCGAACCAAGAGCTTTTAGGGTAATACTTGAGTATCCCATGTCTTACTACCCATCCGGCCTATCTGCACGTTTACTCTAATTATTATTATTATTATTAGCACCGCGTCTTACTACCCGTTCGGGATATACGCACTTACGCTAATGTGTAATGGTAGGGTGATTGTGAGATGAAATGGAGGACCTACAGTTTAACGTGGGATCCGAACCACGGTGGAGGCCTGGCATTCCTCACATTCACAAGATGTCTTGTCAGAGGTGAAGGAAGGGTTTGATAATCAGATAAATCTGTGCCGTGACCGAGGATTGAACCCCGGCCGCCAGCACAGAAGTCTGACACCTTACCCCTAGACCACCAGGTCACTTTACTCTAATGGGATATAAAATAAAAAAAGAATAAAGAAAGAAAAGATGCTTCCTTTTTATTAGAGGGAAAATGAGGTTCCAATTAGAGCCTTAGTACGGTCATCCGTGATTCAAACCTCAACTCTCTAAGTCACTTTCAAACCAGACTAAATAAGACTGACACTTTAGATCCTCACAGATCAGCATAGTATCATATACGTACGATGCCAGGATAGTAGCAGAATGGTTGCATTATGGTATCGTATCGCCGCGAAGTTCCCGCACACCAAGATCTTGTATACGATGCACACTCCAAGAGATTATTTCCCCCATCACACTCTATACTTCCCCTTCACGCCCTGGGAGAAATTCAGTGAAAAAAGAAGTATGTGTTGTTATTCTGTTAAAACAATGAGTAATACCCTTGTCTTCTTCTTCTGATTAGGACAGGTGGTAACGGCTATTTTGAAGGAACTAGACAAAAGGAAAAGGAAGTGGAAACATGATATCAATGAGAAAACATTTTGGGAAGTGTTTTTTTACCCTGTTTGAGGATTTGATCCCCGACCAACGATTTAAAAAAAATTGTATACTTTAGTATGAGCCATGCTTAGAAGAGAATGTTTTAAGTTTAAATTGTATAATCTGGTCTCAACAGAAAGCCTCGCTGTTCGGCAATAAATAAATTAGTATCCTACTTGTACAATTCAGTAATAAACTTAAATCTACCAGTGTTCGATGTATACGCTTACCAATTTTGAACCATGCCTTGGCCTTGTATTTAGTGTCATAATAAAACGGATACCCAATGTAATAAAGAACTTTGTACTCTTTAAAGAAATAATTAGCTCCTCTTCAAAATTGCCCATTTCAAAATTGGAATACAATAAAATAAAAATACCACCTCACCAAGCTAACTTAGAGTAGACCAGAGTGGTTTAGAGGATGTGGTGGGGGTAGGCAACGACAGCCATGACAGTATCGTACATGTCTTTCCGCTTTTAAAGCGTAATGGAAATCTACGCACCATTCCTACACGATACTATGCTGCTACTATGGTGCTATGGCAGGTGCTAGTGTGCGCAGTTCCATAGCAAACCATGGCAAGAGAAAAACATACGATACTTGTAAGATACCATACGCATAATATACTTGTGAAATACCATACGCATAATATTAATGTGAGATAACACAGGCATACTATAGGCCTACTTGTACGATGCCATATGTATACTATACTTGTACGATACCGTACGTATAATATTACTGTGAGATACCATAGGCATACTATACTTGTGCGATACCATACGCATAATATTACTGTGAGATACCATAGGCATACTATACTTGTACGATACCATACGTATAATATTACTGTGAGATACCATAGGCATACTATACTTGTGTGATACCATAGGCATACTATACTTGTGCGATACCATAGGCATACTATACTTGTGTGATAGGCATATTATACTTGTACGATACCATACGCATAATATTACTGTGCGATACCATAGGCATACTATACTTGTGTGATAGGCATATTATACTTGCACGATGCCATACGCGTACTATACTTGTGCAATACCATAGGCCAAAGATACTATACCGGAGTGCGAGGAGCTCTATCCACGTGCCCATCAGTAGAGTTAGCGCTTATGATGAAATTGATGCAATGAACGAGTAACCTTGAGAATAAAACCATATTTTCCTTACCCGCATCGTTGGGTGCGCAGGTTATGGCGTCAACCTCATCTCGTATAGTTTTTTGGTAACAGGAAGTTTCGGGTTCGAATCCCAGCCTGTTGTTTTAAGTTGTTTTATACACTTTTCCCCCACTTTCTCAACACGCACGCAAATGCTAGATCATGTCCTCTATTTTATTCATCCCTACCCTATAAGAGTAAATATGAATAAATACCGGTGGACAGTAAGACGCAGTGCATATAAATAGATATACTTCTAATCTCACAATTGACTGGAGTGCCAGAAACGGAGATATCAGGGCATGATCCCGGTCAGGTACAGTGAGGGTTTTTTTTCTAAATGGTTTTTCACTCTTCCTTCATAAAAATGCGGGTGCACTTCCCATGAATTAAACCTTCCTGATCCCTAACACATTAGTGCAATTAGTGTATAGGCGTACAACCCAAAAAGGTAGTAAAATGCGGTGCTAAACAAAACAAAACGATACGTCCCTGGGTCTGTGATCACCACAAACAACTTGGCTGTATAGTCCCATTGAGAGGGAATCGCAGCCAAAAAGCATTTGTTCGACGATATCAAACTTTATTACTTAAGCTACCAAGTACTACTATGTAGAAGGTACTATAGTATTACAGAGGGAAATAACCCTTACCTTCTACACTACGGTAACTCTTACTACTGTCCACTTTTATTGCAGAATGCAAATTAGTCAAGATTCTCCATTGACTTCAAAAGTATAGTCTGGTTAATACAAATAAAATACACACACCTGGGTGAGCACGGTTTGTTTTTTAATAAATGTAATAACTCTGCCCTTTTTTGTCTTGCTTAGTTTACGAGTCTGTCACACTACTTACATTTTCCTTATCAAGCTAACGGATGCTTGATATAGTCATGGGAAAATATTTTCAGACTACAATTAAGTAAATTACTAAATTAATAAGTGTAGCCTACATAAGATTACGCGAAATATTTTAATACGTTTATGACATATATCCTATGGTGTTCAACACATGATGTAATAAGAATGTGTATATATTTATGTCAACCTTGATTTTTTTTTTTAAATATGTATGTATATTTATTCAATTAGCTTATGTTAATATGTTCATTATATATATATAACTTTTACTTACTCGTGACACCTCGGGTAGAGAAAGAATTTTGACCGTCAAAAAATTCGAATTATAGATTTTGGTGGATATTGACGTTTCATGTCCCACTGAGACCAAAATTGATTTTTTGATGACGTCTATATGTGTGTGAGTAACTTTGTCTAGAACTGGAACCATTTTAACGATAGGGCTAAATCTTGGTAGCTTGGGTGTTCTAAGGTTCCCCTAAGGAGACTTTTTTATAATTAAATGTCTATCCCTAAAATTAAGGTTAGTTTATTGAACGGCATAAAGAGAAATGATCGATTTTCTCAAAATCCACTTTTGGATTAAAATTTGTAAGATTTTATTTTTTTACTTTATATATATTATTGAATCTTATTTATTTTAGGATATAGCATAATTTACATTTTGTATGTAAAGTCTACATATGTACACTATGTTTAACATAGCACAATTATTGTATTTACATTTGTATAAATATGTATAATAAACGTACTACTACTAAATATCAAAAGACTCGCATCGGTGGGCATGCTCATCTGGTCATATTTGTTGGTGGTGAGGTCAGGTTTTCAATCCCGGCCGGATGCACTGAGGATGTTATTTCATAAAAGATTACCTATTCTTCATACACGCAAGTCAGGCTATATTTCCTTTAGTTCTTCCTTTCTCATCCCTTCTCTAGTGAATCTAAAATGCGTTTAGCATGGATATATGGCAAGATACGGCAGGAAAATAATGATAAAATACAGTCACAAAAATTAACTACCTTAAATAAACTTCAGTGGCAAGATGGTCTAACTCTAAAGCGTTGATATCGTGCCATAATGGCCAGCTAAAAACCGGAGGTATCGGGGTTCGAATCCCAGTTGGGTCTACTGAGGGTGGTTATTTTCCTAGATGTTTTATCCCTCTCTTTCCATGCAAATGCAGTTATGTTACCTCTAAAATGCTTCCTTCCTCATCCCTGTCACATTAGAGTAGTTATCACTTATTATATATGCGTATAACCTAAACAGGCAGTAAGATGCGGGGATAAAAATAACTATTTGAACACTATATAGGAGGAATCATCTTATTCATATGTCATGGGAATATCCAAACTCTGTGGAATCCATTTTCTTATCGAACCAATTGTACAGAAACAAAACACTATTAGTGTAATTTGCAATTACTTCCACGTGATAGAAGAGCAACTGCAATCCCATTAACAGTGAAAATATATAATGGTAGTATATACATCTCTGCGCTACTGTATATACAGTCTATTACCAGCACGATCTCCTTGATGACACTTTTTGCTTGTACAGTATCCACTCTAAATGTTATCGGATGGGAAAGATCTGGGGGGTAGCACAGCGAAAACATAACAAACGAATGACCAGTTTTGTTTAACGCGGCTGTTAAAACCTTTTATTGACCAATACCCGAGATGTGTAATTTGCTATCTCTCTCTCTCACTCGTTCTTCTTTCCTTATCCTATTTCCTGCTTTTTCTTCTTTGCTGTAAGTCTTTCTCTTCTCAGTGATGTTTTGTCAAGTTCTGTCACTTTCTGTTTCGGGGTTGTTTCTTTTAAATAAACTGTATGTGGGTAGTGCTTAGTTTATTTTCAAAGGATTATTTTTCTAGGAGAAGAGATTTTTTTTGTAGCTGTTTTAAAAAGGGAAATGGTATTTTATCAACAGAATTGTAAAGTAAAGGTTAACATTTCTCACTGAATTTATTTTGAAATAAAATAGTGTAGTCCATACAAAAATATAAAATGGAGAAGTAAATTTAGATATAGTGTCAACATTTTTCTAAATATGCATATGCAATTTAAGTGTGTTTTTTATAGTACTTAATTAGGTATAATAGGCTTGACTTATAAAATAAATACAAATGTACAGAATAATTCAAGTGTAGTTAACACTTATAGCAGAGTGCAATAATTTCAAAATAAGAATAAGGACACACATCAGAAAAATTGAATTAAATGGACTTAACACATTTTTGTCACTAAACATTCTGATTGTTGTAGACATAAAAGATTTACAAAGGGCATTGGCGTGCATATGCAATCCCCCTAACAATACCAGCAAAATACACTAACATAATTATATAACAAATAAAATATCAAACACCTTGGTGTTCAGTTAATTATTTTGAAAGGGAAAACGATAATTATACCAATGATCAATTTTTTGGCCATGATAGAAATCGAACATAATAATCTAGACAAATATAATTTTTAATTTTCAATAAATGTATATATATATATATATATAGAGAGAGAGAGAGAGAGAGAGAGAGAGAGAGCGATAGCATTTTAAAATAAGCTATATATATAGCCTTTTTAAATAGGCTATAGGTAAACTTAAATATAAAAAATAGCAAATTACATTGATAAGGCTGTAGAAGTTTGTTAATTATTTTCGTTCTTATGTGGAATTCTAAACATTACTTTGAAAATTCTTTAATTAACATTCCTAATCGAGTATCTTGAACCAGTTATATATATATGATAGAAATGCCACTATACAAAATGAAAGTAGTAACGTGCTTTGTCCAACTTGATATTTTTTTTATTTTGGTTTTTATTTAGTTTTATGACTTAGACATGTTGGCCGTGGGAGTCAGTAGGTTTGTTATCTGATTGGAAATGGGACTGGTATTCGGACCATGTATGTTGGTTTTTTTTTTTACTTTAGAAGGGCGATAGTTGGCGGTGAGATGGGAATTTTGAATGGGTGTGGCCGTTCATGTTAATTTAAAATTGAAACATGCAGTCCTGGTCGAAGAGCTTGCACCAATAAATATTTAGCATTTCATTCTAAACATACTTTGGCTAGTTACTTAATTTTATATTGACAATCCATTTTAAAGATAGATATACATTTATAGCAGTTGGAAATTATAGCTAATCTATCAATTATGTTTGGAACCCTTATATAAAAATAATGTTTTATATTATAAGTTATAATACATTCTGATATAGTTAATGAGTTTATATATTTATGAACAATTTTAACGATATTAGAGTGGAAATTAGCAAAAGAATACAGATGGTAAATGCATAGTATTATTCAGTCAGTAAGTTATTGACATATCGCCTCCTGTTAAGGAATTTAAAATTAAGAATGTTAAAAACTGAAGTTTTATCAATTTTTCTCTCTGGATGTGAAACGTTCTCGTACCTTACAACACAAAAATAAGTTTAGTTTGTTCAAAAACAAGCTTCTTGGGAACATATTTGTTTCAAAATGGGATGAATATACTGGTTAGTAAAGGAAGTTACATAATGATGAGCTATATACCCTCCACTTATCTAAAGACATTTTTAGAATAATCAATTATCGCAGATTACGTTGGGCAGAAAATGCAACAAGAATGGAATAATCTATAACAGTGGTCATCGTATTGAGTGGTAAACCCAAAGGAAAGAGACCATTGGAAAGATCTAGACGCAGATGGGAGGATAACATTAGAATGAACCTGAAAGAGACAGGGTGTAATTTGGAGGACTGGATAAAACTAGCTCTAGATAGGAATAGGTGGCGTACTTTCATAAATATGGCGATGAGCTTTCTAGTTCCTTATGTCATAGAATAATTAAATAATAAATCTTGAATAACCAATCAAAAATGTTTCGAAGATGGTATTGTTTAATCATAAAATAACAACTGTATGACTGTTATCTTTATATTAAAATGTTTATTTTTAGTTAAGTTACCTTCCAAAAAAATAGGTATCAACTTAGAAATTACTTTATCATTCTTACTATAAAAAAGATATTATATTAGCTATGGAGAAAACGTGTATAGCGAGGAAAGCTAAACTTACATTTTTTGTTAGTTTTAAGAAGTATTTTAAATCTTTTTAATTCAAAATATATAAAAATAATTCAAACCATTAAATCAGCTTGTAAATGTAAAACTAAAATAGAATATTTTTTCTTATTCAACGTAGTATATATAATTAATTTAATGAATCTAAATTCAATTCTAAAATTGGATTTAGGATACATTTATTAAACATGTTTGATGAAGAGAAAAAAAAACCTTTTCAAGACTTGATCATCCAATTACTGAACACGCTAGCCCTCTAATTAATATTATTTTTTGGGGGTTTTGTCGTTTCGAAATTGACTGATTATAACTCCACTGAACCATCAGATATAAGTTAGTCCATGTCCCAATTTCCTTCTCGCTGTGTGTTGGCAGCCATGCGCTCTTACCACCACCATGCCCTTCCCCCGTTTCCATAACCCTTCACCAAAGCCTGGGGGACTGCGCACCGGAAATTAACACTCCTCCCTTTTCCTCACCCCTTTCAGAGCAAATACCAAAAACCCGAAACTTTCCTAGCCTACATAAGTATCTTTTAAGTTAGTTAAAAGACCTTAACAATATTATATTATTTACCTGGACATAGCACTTTATTTCTTCTTGCATAAAAAAAGTCTTGTTTCTTTTTGGCAATATAAGAAGAAATGATAATCAATAAGAAAATATAGCTGCATAGCAGTTATTTAAATAATAAGTACCAACCATGTTTTTATATCAGTTATATTCTCTTTCCAGTCATTGATTTTTAAAACAAAACAAATAATTAAGAATGTCAAATTAATTGAAGCTTAGGTCTATAGTAAAAATGTTAATTATTACTGCCCATCTTAATGACTGATCAAAATAACTGCGTGTTTACACTAATAGAACAAGGAAGAGAAAGGTAGGACTTGAGGAAATTAAATTCACATTGTAATAGAGGTAGAATGGAAACCGGGCCTGGATTCGAACCTCGATCTATCTGTCTCCAGCACACCAGCGACACTGATTCCTTTGTCTGCGTGTGGTATCTTCATTCTCATACCGATGAGTATTACATTAAAAATTAAATATTAATAAGCTTATTTAAATAACTTACATACTGTATTTCATCATATAAATGCTACATAATTTTACCAAGACAATTCATAATCAATTTATTTTATTTATTATCCGCCTTGGTTGCGTAGTTAGCTGACGCGTTAGTTTCGTATCGAGCTAGACTGCCGAGGACTGGAATATCGAGGTTCAAATCTCGCTCGGGTGAACTAGTGGTGGGTTTTTCCAAATAGTTTCCACTCTCCCACCACGCAAATGTGGGTTCACTTATTTTGTATTAAACCTTCCCAATTCCTAGCCCATTAGCGTAATTAGTACTTAAGCGTATAACCCAAACGGGTAGTAAGACGTGGTGCTAAATTGTTGTTTTTTTTGCACCGCATTTTTCTACCCGTTTGGGTTACAGGCATAATATGTACTAGTTACGCTAGCGTGTTGGGGGTGAATAAGGGTGAGTTTAGAGTGAGTGTACCCATATGTTCATGGAGCGAGAGTGGAAAACTAATTATGATAAACCTCCTTCAGTTGACCCAACCGGGATTCGAACCCAAATCCCCCCATAATCGTGATCCCATTATATGGCTTAAGTGACGCCCTATATAATGTGATCACCGAAGCGTTTTATTTCATATTCCAATCACAAGTAGGTTATATTGAATTTTCACAGTTTTAAAATGAGTTCACCGACAAACGCTGCCCAGTAGATGAGGCCATATATTCAGTAGTTGACGATGATAGCTAGGCCTACGTGGGAGACGCAGATTTTACAACCTTTCAAAGCGTTTTAAAGCTTCTCGGGGTATAAAAATGGAGATAACCTTTCTCGTGGATTTATGAAAGTTTGGTTGGCACATGATCCATGTCGGGCCTGAGCCTTAATCTCCGGGGGCCCTACAGGGAATAAAGGCCGTGAGCTTTATTCGTCAAGATATTACTCTGATAATAGCTTTAGAGCGATACGAAAGCACTTCCTTTACATAACCAGATTTGGGGAAATGTCACTTTTCAATATATCAAGTCAAAAATGTATAAGATGTGTAATAACTTATTTTTTAACAACAAAGCTTATTTTTATAATATGTATTTTACGTGCGATTTCTTCTTCTAGAAAAGTTCAGTGTTTTTACAGTTTTCATAGCAAATATTGCTCCAGTATAAACATATAATTTAATTTTCTTGGCATAACAATCTCAACAGTTCTTTATTATCTATCATTAGCATATTTGCATTAAATTAGAAACATTTAAATGAAGAGAAAACGTTTTTATCGCATTATAGGACACGCTTTACATATATTCAAGAACAGTTGAAATAACTATGCCAAGAATATTAAACTCTATATTTATACTGGAGATTTTTTATTATTTTAGCCTAAAATGTTTTTACTTTATAAATTGCAAAAATACTGCCCTTAACTTGCAATCCCTACAATCCCACCTTAAACAAATGATTAGACTATAGGTCTATCCAATCCGTATCGGTGGGTGCTTGGTCTAAATTCAAGCTAGTTTTGTTTGTTGGTGACGGGTATGTTGAGGTTCAAATCCCGTTCGGATGTACGGGGGTGGATTCTTTCAAAATTGTTCTCCATCCACCTTCCACGCAAATGCTGGCGAATTTCCTCTAAAATTGTTATTTCCCATCCATAGTCCACTAGCATAATTATTACAAATACATATAACCCGAGAGGGAAGTAAGACACGGTGATAAAAAAGAAAATTTTGCATAAAATAATACTCTTGGTTAAAAAATTGATCACTACTCAATAAACACATAATGTGTATTATATTAAATATATAATGCACTCACAAAACTTTACATATTATATTGAGAACTGGAAATAAGCTTGAACATTGTAAAGTTTCACACTATAGAAGATATAGCCTAAATTTTAAAATTGTGAAAATATTGTGATAAGGCTAGTCTAGTATAAGTAAGTTAATTGTAAAGAAAACACTAATCAGAAACTTAGGTAAACCATTCCATTTCATAATGTATATCCTAAGTTAAGGCTTGAAAATATCAGCGGGTTCAATAAAACTTGTCTCATTGTGTAAAAGTTTGTGTGTTTGTTTATAAACAACCCTAGGTTCTATTCTAGTCTTGATTTAATGACAAAACATGGTTTAATCGTTAATTTTGAAGCATCGGTTTCCTTTATTTATTGCTTCAAGTGTGAGCGTTGATATTGTGCGTTTTTCATCTCATTTCATACTAAACTCTTATTTTCAAAAGTTGAATCAACAAACTCCTTCAAAATCTAGGCCTATATATGTAGCTAATGATCTAATAGCAAGGAGTTTTGAAGAGGAAGCTTTACCAAATTTTTGAAGCATATTTTAAAATTTCATTATTTGTGACTCAATCAATGTTTTGTGAAAGGATATTGAAAATTGAAAAGGATCACAAAAAGCTGTATAAATATTAAAAAGCAACTGACTCGCCATGCCTTTTTAAAACATGTAACTTAATTAAATTCTTCAAATCGTTCATTCACAACCATGTAGTGAGTGAGAAACAACACCTTCCTCTTAGAACTCTGGTAAATGTTCCTCCTTATCAGCATTTTTTTTATTTCTCAACTTTATTTTCTAATTTATATTTTATATACAAATATTTATTTATATATCACGCCATTGGTACTCTATCAATTGCGTTGCGATCTAACCATGTTTTGTCTGTGTTTCTTTAATAAAGACCTGAGAATGATGTAGAATTACATCAAAGCTAGTGGTCAAACGGTGGCTGCTTACGTAGTATCACAAATTAAGGAGAAAGGGACTACTACTAGACCCGCCTCGGTGGCGTAGATAGCTAACGCGCTAGTCGTGTTGATCTCGACTGCCGAGGACGGGGAGAGCGAGGGTCGAATCTCGGTCGGGTGAACTGAAGTAGGGGTTTCCTAAATGGTTTTCCACTCTACATCCACGCAAATACGGATTCACTTCCTCTAAATTCAACCTTCCCAATTCATAATCTATTAGCTTAATTAGTACTTAAGCGTATAGCCCGAACGGGTAGTAAGACGTGGTGCTAAATAAACTAAAACAATTATCAATCAGTAAACTCCAGTTTTATTTAATATTTTTATTAATTTCTTACCATTTAGCAATAATTTTCCTAAAACTAATTCCTTATTCGTTCTGTCGAGTGAATTGAAGCTAGTTTTTTCCTAAAATTATTTTTCACCTATACCCCGCTTTATCTTCTTCGTCCCTACATGGGTAAGCTGTCGCTTGTACACTCCTGTATCAAGGCAGCTCTACACGCTGGGTGAGCCCCGGGTTTGTCTAACTGGTCAGGAGACCTTGAAACACCCAGTAAAAGGTAGACTATGGGCCAGTTTCATAGTCAAATTTAGTACGCCTCAAGTGCGGCGCTACACTAAGTACATGACGACACCTACCTAAATATGGGCCAGTTTCCTATGCGAGAACGGCCCATTCCATTCGAGTTTAGGTAGGTGTCGTCATGTACTTAGTGTAGCGCCGCACATGAGGCGTACTAAATTTGACTATGAAACTGGCCCTATATCTCCATGTTATCTGCAAATGTTTTAGATAATTTAAACTTTGACTCTTAAAAAATCGGAATGTTTGTGTCATATAATCTTAGAGAAAAAATAAACGTAAATATATATATGGCTATTTAAATCTAAAATAAAAACACACATTTCATCATTCGAAGGTAAATTTTCAAATGCAATTTCTTAAAGAAAGATTTAAATTACCCCTTCATTATTTTCTTCCATAGTCCCACTAATATTAAAATGGAAGGATTTGATCATTTTAATACACCAAATTAATTTGGTAAAAATTATACGAATAATACTATGCTCGGCATGAATATTAAAATTCTGCAATCAAGGCCGTAGCTAGGGGGTTCAGTTAGCTTTTAGAGGTGTTTAATATTCAGAATTTTCCCTAGCCTTCAGCGGCTAAGGGGCTATATTGCCATAAAAAAAAGTCATATAGCTTCTGTAGGTGTTTAAAACATAGAAATTTTTCTAGCCTTCGGCAGTTAGGGGGTTATGGTGCCTTAAAACCACTTCAGATAACTTCTAAAGGTTATTAAATATTTAGAAATTTTCCTAGCCTTCAGCAGTTAAGAGCATATATTGCCATAAAAAACACTTCAGTTATCTTCTAGAAGTGTTTACTATTTCGAATTTTTTCTAGCTTCCGGCAAATGGGGGGTGTGTGTCCACCAAACCCCCTCCCCCCCCCCTGAAATTATTGGCCAGCTACGGCCTTTCTTGCAATACTACTACTTATACCAACGTCATGTTGTGGCGTGTGGAATGCTGCCATGGTTTGTTAAAACTGAACTCATGAAATGTTCTCGCCCTCTCGGTCCCCATTTGACCAATCAGACTATGTTTTTACATATCTCGCATGGCAATATATTTCTGTTAATACCTGGACAATGTGTGTTCTACTGAGTGATGATAACACTTCACAGTATGCCCTACAGTTTAAACTAAGCTCTGCTTATCCTGGAAAATTCTACGACACGACACCAACGTTTAAGTAGGATTGTTTTAAATATAAACAAATTTGTACTCCACGTCTCACTAGCTACCCAAGATATCCCCATACTTATAATAATAGGGTGGGGGTTCTATGGGCAGAATTTAAAAGAAATGTAGCCAAATTTGCGGGGCGGTAGAGCGGGAAACCACAAAGAGAAAATAACTTTGGTACACCTCTAACCCAGACCTTCTCGTCATCAGAAAATCAGAATAAATGAAACTGACGCCTGTTCGAACATGCCCACGGGTGAGAGTTAAAGTAACAATAAGTACTTTTAAGGCTGTCTCTATCACGTTTGAATATTTTTTATTATTTTTTGTTGGAAAAATACTGTGCTTCCCGAAATAAATAGTTTATAATTATAAAAATAACCTTGTTAAGGACCTTCAACAATATTTACAAAAATATTATACACATTTAAAAGTTTTAAATCTTTGACAGAAACATTTCAATAAAACTCTTGAGCAGCCAAAAAATAACGTCGAATGTTTCCAACTATTTTTAGCAACACGTCTAACTACTCGTTTGGGTTATACGCTTATGTACTAATAACACAAATGTGTTGGGTATTTGTAAGGTTTTAATTTAGAAGAAGTGCACCAACATTTGCATAGAGAGAGAGGAAAACCATATAGGTAAAAGTTCCTCAGTGCACCCGACCTCGATCGAACCCCAATTTCTACGTCTTCAACAGTCTACTCTATTGCGAGAGTAGTACCTCAGACCATGTGGCTACCAAAGCGGGACCAACAACATTTTTTCTAAGACTATGGATTATAAGTTTCTTCAAAAATAACAAAAAAGTGACCACAAAACATAAAATATTATGTCAACGTTATAATTAAAGTCGAAAGTGGTAAGCTCAGCCAGAGATGGATCCATAAAAAAAATAGGAGGGTCACAATGATACAAATAATTATATTACTACTTTCTATTCTTTTAAAAAATATATAAATATTTTTATATGAAATACAATTTTAAATAAAGATGTTTAAAGGTAGGTTATATAAAAGAGTTTGTGAGTCGGTTGATATATAATTAACTATCTCATTATAAATGATTAGGAATATTTTTATATAATGTTATTACCAAACTAATATCTAGTTCTTTGAGATGAAAGAAGAGAACAAGTCTACATAAATTCTAAATTTTAAGTTTTTGCGAATATTTTCTGGCAATATATTTAGAACCACTTCAGGGACTTGAGCCCCAGTGTCTCTGCCCTGAATCCGCCACTGGCCACAGCCTTAACACCCCTCGTAAAGCTCCTGACCGTTCCTAGGGACACAACTTAAATAGCCTAAATGAATACACTTAGCCCATATTAGCTCTACTCATGTATGACGGACACACGCAAGTAGTCCAGTAATAATTAGTTCGAAGGACCTGACTAACATAAAACAATAGCCATTAGTTAGTCGTGATTATCACAGCTTGTACCTCAATATTACCGCTAATTGGGATAACTGGAGTGTGAACCTCTTGCATATACCACATATTTACCCAAAGTAACTTATAACAGGAAATGAATATTTCTAATTATAGTTACAGTATGAAACGTTTTCTCTTATTTAACAGATGAGAACAAATTTAGGGTTCTCGAAAAAAAAGTAGGCCCACCTAGAAAAGTTTTTGGTACATAAAAGAATGAAGATAGTGGAGTGTGGATGAGGTTACATAATTATGAGTAACATACTCTGTACTCATCCCCAGACATTGTTAGGGTAATCAAATCTCGCAGGTCACGGTGGGCAGGACACGCAACGTGAATATAAGTAACTAGAAACGCGTTCAAGGTATTAACTAGCAAACATAAGTGTCGACTCGTCTCAATTATCGACTCGCCATACTTATCAACTGTCCACACTTAACAGTTTTAGAAATCTCATCAACTCACCACACTCCCTTTTTAGAGGAATTGCAGTAAGTAATTCAAATAAGAACCTGATATATTCATGGATAAGTATACATTTCTTTTATTACCTCATACAAGGACGGTATTTTTCGTTATTGGACTGTATTTCAGGTGGAAAATCACCACCCTCGTCAATACAATTGTCAAAGACATAGCCTGGCAACTCTAATAGCTCCGCATTGGATGCTAGAATTTTAGGTTTGGTTATTTCTTTATAATCGCGATAGATCTTTTCAATAATACGACCCAAATGTATGGGGTACGGGAGGCACGTGGTGAGTTGAGTGATGAGTATCTGACTGACAACACGTGGCGAGTTGAGTGATGAGTATCTGATTGACAACATGTGGTGAGTTCAGTGATGAGTATCTGATTGACAACATGTGGTGAGATGAGTGATGAGTATCTGACTGACAACACGTGGTGAGTTGAGTGATGAGTATCTGATTGACAACATGTGGTGAGTTGAGTGATGAGTATCTGACTGACAACAAGTGGTGAGTTGAGTGATGAGTATCTGACTGACAACAAGTGGTGAGTTGAGTGATGAGTATCTGACTGACAACATGTGGTGAGTTGAGTGATGAGTATCTGACTGACAACAAGTGGTGAGTTGAGTGATGAGTATCTGACTGACAACAAGTGGTGAGTTGAGTGATGAGTATCTGACTGACAACAAGTGGTGAGTTGAGTGATGAGTATCTGACTGACAACAAGTGGTGAGTTGAGTGATGAGTATCTGACTGACAACAAGTGGTGAGTTGAGTGATGAGTATCTGACTGACAACAAGTGGTGAGTTGAGTGATGAGTATCTGACTGACAACAAGTGGTGAGTTGAGTGATGAGTATCTGACTGACAACAAGTGGTGAGTTGAGTGATGAGTATCTGACTGACAACAAGTGGTGAGTTGAGTGATGAGTATCTGACTGACAACAAGTGGTGAGTTGAGTGATGAGTATCTGACTGACAACAAGTGGTGAGTTGAGTGATGAGTATCTGACTGACAACATGTGGTGAGTTGAGTGATGAGTATCTGACTGACAACACGTGGCGAGTTGATATATAAACAATAGGCCTGTGGTGAGTTGATGGGTGCCCAGGGTAAGAGACCAGTGTTAAGACTTAAACACAGATGGGAGGATACCATTAGAATGGTCTTGAAAGAGACAAGTTGTAATGAGGTGGACTGGATAGAAGTCGCTTAGATAGGGGTAGTTGGCGTTCTTTTGTATGACCAGCGATAGAATTTCGAGTTCCTTATGCCATGGATTAAGTAGTTAATAAATATTTCAGTCCAATGAAAAGTAAGCTACCAAAAATAGAACCCACTTCAGTAGGCGAATAGTATAAGGTGTTACTCTCACGTTGGACTGGCCTGCTGATAACGGGGGTATCGGGGTTCAAATCCCAGTCGGGTCTTATGAGGGTTGTTTTTCCTAATAGGTTCCCTGCTCTCTTTCCAAGCAAATTCAGGTATATTACCTCTAAAATTCTTCCTCGCTCATCCCTACCCCATTAGAGTAGTAACCATATATGCATATAATATGAACAGGTAGTAAGAAACTGTGATAAAAAAAAGTAGAACAAAACATTCCTTAAATATCCGAGTACCATTTTTTTAAATTCCTCACTCAAGTTGACAAACATTATTTAACCATTCAAAAATAAACATAAATACATCTACAGCTAGTTTTCATAAATTAAATATCTTAATAAATTATATAGATATATGTCATAAATGCTATGTTATCAGGACAAATTGTTTCAAAGCATTTCTAACGCGTCAGGCAATTTTATCGTTGATGTTACTAACAATCCCAATAACAGAGTCGTAAACTCCTCAAGACTCGCCAAGTCTCTCTTATACAGCCTGGCACACAGAAGCTTGACAGCAGATGATTTTACATTACCCGATATTAAACTTTCGCTGAGGAATGAAATCATTACCACAAGTAAAACCATAAATTATGTTCCATTTGTTCATACGTGGTTCCAATACTTTTGGGACATTTGTGTTAAATCCTTTAAAATATACTCCTTTTTTTTCGCATTGTGCCTCACTACCCATTCAGATTAATCACATTTAATAACACTACTGAGATGTGAATTTAAAAGGTACAATTTATATTAAATGTACCCGTACTTTCGTGAAGGTAAAGTTAGAAAGAAAAAAATACACTCTCATAACATTCAGCCGTGATTTGAGTCCTAACCTTCCTGTCCCTGATGTTCTCATCTATGCCAAAAAAATTCAACAATAATGGAGATAAATAACAGACTCATAGAATTTCACGTTCCAATTGTGTAGTTGAGTTCTTAAGAGTTGTCAGTCAATTTCAAAGGGGGCAAAATTCCATCCCTGCTAGTAACCCGACCTAATTTATTTCCTTCCCTCTCCAATGGCTGAATGGTTTACGGTTATATCGGCCTGCTAACGACGTAGATATTGGGGTTAAAATTCCGGTCGGGTTTACTAAAGGTGTTTTTTTCTAAATGGTTTCCCACTCCTCCTCCATACAAATGCGGGTAGATTACTTCTATTATTATTATTATTATTATTATTATTATTATTATTATTATTATTACTAGCCCCACGTCTTACTACCCGTTCGGTTTATACGCACTTACGCTAATGTGTAATGGTAGGGTGATTGTGAGATGAAATGGAGGACATCCAGTTTAACGTGGGATCCGAACCACGGTGGAGGCCTGCCATTCCTCACATTCACAAGTTGTGATTAATACACGTCTTGTCAGAGGTGAAGAAAGGGTTTGGCAATAAGATAAATCTGTGACGGGACCGAGGATTGAACCCTTGACCCCCAGCACAGAAGTCTGACACCTTACCCCTAGACCACTAGCTCACCGATTACTTCTAAAATTCTTCCTTTCTCATCCCTATCCAATTAGAGTAGCTCGCAATGGATTAGTATATATAAGCATAACCTGAACAGACGAACCTTTCCAAAAAAACATGAAAATAAAGCGTAACAACTTCCCTATTTAGTTCTGTAAGTCTATTGAAAAAATATAGGCTATTGTTGATTTTAAGTAGGCCTACATAAAAATTTAATACAGACTCCATGCAATTAAGATAAAAATATATTATTTTAGGCCTAATCTTAAGTCTACAGTTGAAGTTATAATCAATCTATGAATAGGGATTTTAATACACAAACAATTGTGTGGTTTTATTCTAGATCAACTATTTTATTAATTTGATAAGCCTATTCCTATACATTTTAAAAATAGTTTAAAATTGTAACAAGGAATATTTCTACAATGATGGAAGTAATAAGTTTAAAATTGAGTCTCCTTTGGAACTAATACACTTAATTAACTCTTCTGTTTACAATATGTTCCACGTAAAGTGCAAAAGGTAAATATTTGATTGATTACAAGCTACAATCATGTATTCCTGGATCAATTTTTAAATATAATCGTGTTAAAAATATCTATAAGTATGGAGGTAGAAGGCCTTTATCTTAAAAATTAATATAAGACAACGAGCGATATTATTGCATAATAAATCTTTCTTAATTAGTCTAGTAATTAAACAGAATTAAGCACTTGTGCAACATATCGTAAACCTAAACAGTCGAAAATCAATTATTAAATTTTATAGGCTATGTATTTGTAATGATCTATGAAATGCCACCACAAAAGTTGCAAAATTTAGTTTCGAATATGTGTTTTATCTTCCTCCCACGAGGCCTGTGTGTTCCTGTCTATAAAACCGACCATTCCCTACTTAGCACCTAAACATATTTTTTTATGCGTGCGAAACCATAAAATCCACACATAATTGTTTTATGGTAGTCAGGGCTCTTTTCAGTAGAGATGGTCCGGCCGTAACGCAGCGGTAGGCTATGACACTAAACAAACTGTTTTTTTAAATTAAAAAAAAAAAAAAAATGTTCAGTTGTATTTTGACAGTCTTTTAATTATCTACGGTTGTTGACAATGTTATAAGAGACATTATTAGCTGTTTGGCAACACTTTTATTTATTAATATTAATATTATATCAGAACACTGTTTAATGTTCATAAAATAAGATTATTGTAAGTAAAAAACCCATAAAGCAATCACATAAATCCCTTTAGCTATTATATCTTTGTCACTCTCCGACATATTATAGTAGCACCGAGATACATTTATGATTGTAACCGGTTTAATCCATATTATTATTAATCTTCTGATTAATGTCAAGAGTTAAGTGTTTATTTATGTATGTTAACCTATTAAAACAAATAGGATCCTAGCACTTAAACCCCCTCTTATGATTAATTACGAACAATCAGTATTTTTTTATATAATTAGACCTACGTTTTATCAGGCTCTACATACAAACTATTGGTGCTGGAAATTGTAACGTAATTAACTCCAAAATGTTCGTACCTCTAATGATTTCTCCCCATGTGAATACTAAGAAAGTTCAGGCCAACAAAGTAAAAATTACTATTCAGATTAGGCCTACTATAAGTACGTACTGGGGTAATCTTATTACTGCTATCATTATTATTAAACTTATTAATATTGGCATCAAGCTAGCTAATTAAAGCAATAAAGATTGTTATGGTGCCATCAATCCCACAGTACAAACATGCAAACATGCAATAAAATATTTGATTAAAATTTAATTTTATAGGCCAATTATTAATATCTCGTTAAATATATATATTTTTTAAATTATCTATATATCCGTATTATGATAGTTTTACTCACATCTGATGTTTTGGGCCAAAGAAAATTCGGGGAACCAACCCCAAATAAGAATATATTTATCTTTCTTTATATGTCTTCTTCGAACAAAAGACAGACGTTCAGCGGGCGGTTTGCCGTGGATTCTCCTGTCGCAGGACGAAGAGGGAAGAAGGGATAGATACCCCCTCAAAAAAAAAGGAGGTTAGTTGCAAAACGCAGCTCGGCAAGAAAACAAGTTCAAACGAAAACCAGTATGGCCGACTGCGGTTGTCGTGTGTGTCAGACTGAAGCTGCGCTGTCTCCTAGCCTTCTCTCCCTCCTTACCCCCCCCTTTCAACCAACCAGGGGTCTACCGGCGCGTTGCCATGGAGACGAGGACGCTGGATGGCCGCGTGAGGGGAGGGAAGTGGAGCCGTGCGAGAAGCTGGATGTATGGGGGGGAGGGAAGGGGGGAAAGACTTGGGTGCGGCGTTTGAGTGGAGAAATGAAGACTCTACCTCAAGGATGAGTAACGTGTAAGGTTTATAACAAGAGTTGTGTAAACTAATAAAATAAGTTTAATGTTGTTTTTTTACTATTGTTTGATTTAGTTTATATTTATCAACAGTCTTCTCCCTTTTTTTCTTCTTCCCCCCTTCCCCTTTACCAAATTTCGTTTAATTTAGTAGTTCAGGAATGGTTTGATGTGTTTTTAACGGTATTTGTTTTCTCCTCTGTTGGAAAAATATTTGTATAAGATTATGATCAAATATGTGCAAAGCCTTTTAGAGAACACACCAGTAAGTTAAATGGTTTTATTTTTAATGTGTAGGCCTAAGTTTGCTTTTGATTAATTTTTTTTTAGCTTTTAATTATGGGTAAGCCTCTGTGTGTGTGTGTGTGTGTGTGTGTGTGTGTGTGTGTGTCCAAGGGGCGAGGGGTAAGCGTTAAGCTCAAAGAAGAGGAATTGCATTGGTATTCAGACTGAGAGGAAAATATAACCTTTCTTTCTCGTGTTCCACCTCTTACCACTGATCTACAGTAGCTCCATGGCTTCTTTGGTGCTGACCGACAGCTTTAAAAAGTTACCAGACCAAATTCTGTATCCCTACGCCGAACCAGATGATCTGAAAAAACATGTGTTTGGCAACTGTCACTTCTGACAGCCAAATTGTAGGTATATACCTAAATGTTGACTGTCAGAAGTCAGCTGTGAGCTGTCAGTTAGCACCAAAGAAGCCATGGGGCTACTGTAGCTTATCCTTATGTATGTGGAGTAAGGGTTAGTAAGGTAGTACTTTGAGTAGAGGTGATTAACCTTGGGTCTACGACCCTAACGAGGTTCGTGGGTGGATTTCAAGGGCTCCATAAACTTGTGAGAACAAAAAAATTTCAGAATAATATGTCTTTAAAAAACAAAATTTAACTTTAACTATATTTTAATTAATTGTATTGTTATTTAATACATTAATAACGAAACATTTATTAATATAGGCCTATTACAAAATTATTTATTAAATGTTTTGTTAGGACTTAAATATTTTATTTAATCTTAGTACATTTAAAACATTACTTTGAGACTTCCCCAAACTACCAGCCGGATCCTTAGCACACAAAAAAAAGTTAAGAACCCTAGACTTAGATGGAATGTACCTGCATTTGCATGCAGAGAAAGAGGTATAAATCATTTAGGTAAAAACAACTCAGTACACTGAGCCTGAATTCAAGCCACGACCTTCCAGTCACCGTAAAACCAGACTATAGATGAGTCTGATATTTGACCAACTGACTGGTTAGTTAGTAAGGCTTTAAATTCTTTGGAAACTTGTGTTCTATAAATTACAAAACATATACCTATAAAAATAATTAGGGTATCAAAAGTTATAAGACCTCACTTTTTCTTAGTCAAAGCACACATTTAATTAACAATTCACGTTGTTAAGATTACGGTGTCAAGTGTTACCGACAAACCGTGAAAAATCTTTATGGTATTACCGAAAAAAGTTTAGTTCACCTTAAATGTGTATGAGGCTTTGTGTATGTATGTTTGAGGTGGTAAATCGCACGTGGTTTACTTTTATTTTTGTTGTTAAATACAAAGATAAACACACAACCGCTACTATAAACACGGAACGAACCTAATTCAAGCTGTCCGCTGTAGGGGAAGATGGAATAATAGAGCCAGGGGAAGTAGTCTAGTGGGGTGGGGGACGAGGCAGGTAACCACGGCGGTAGGAAAAGCTCAAAAGTTTATTGCGACCATTATATTACTTTTTAAATGCTCTTTGGGAAGACGAGACTCATAATCACTACTTTGTGTCATTCCCCGCACACACACAAACACTCACAAATACTAACGCATTCAAACAAACACAGAACACATTCGCACTCACACACACACACACACACAAATGAACTTACACACTTAGGTATTCAAATTAACTTGCAAGCGCACACTCAAATGAACTTTAACACACACATTCAAATGAACTTAAACACGCACACTCAACTGAACTCATAAAAAACACTCCAACACTCTCGGCACATACACACACGCGCACACACACACACACACACACAATAAATGAACTCACAAACACATTCGAACATGCTGGCCCGCACTCACGTAGTATCTCTCACACACAAACACAATCATTAATCCAGAAATCTCGTTTGTATAGAGCTAGTTGGTTTGCCATAGAAAGTACCTTAACTTATATGATAGTTTAAAACGTTATAAAATATAAATTTGATTTATTCATAGTCATGTCCTTGTTGAAAACTTTGGTCGATTTTAATAGCTATAATAAAAATATAGTCAGTGACCTTTAATAAATGTCAACTTCTGTGATTATAAATGTTTGTATTATTTAAAGGCTTCTTATTACAAAGATCCTAAGATAGTTATTTCAGTAAATAACATTTATAAAAAGCATAAGCATAATACATAATTTCCCGCGTCTGTGGCCGCGTTGCTTAACGCACTACTCTCACAGTAGGCTAGACTGTCGATGACGGGGAGATCTAGGTTCGAATCTCGGTCGGGTGTAACTTACTGAGGGTGATTTTTCCTAAATAGTGTTCCACTCTTCCTGCATGCAAATGCAGGTACATTTCCTATAAATATAACCTTCCTAATCTATAAAACCATTAGTGTATTAAGTACCTAAGCCTATTACCCGAACGGGTAGTAGGACGCGGTGCTAAAAAGATATATTATAAGTATAAAATTAATTTTCTCACGATACAGATCAGTTTAAGAAGGCATTGATGTCGAATATCCTAGTTGAATTCCCATTGTTTCAAGGAATAGGATGAGTTCGGATATTTCAGGATTCTCAAGTTGGCAGTTTTCAACTCCGTGTCCAAGTGACCGTTTTTATAATCTCGAGTGTGTTTTATGTCACCCACATCGATGGACACACGGGCATATGAGTCAGTCAGGCATGGTTCACCGTTGACATGGAGGTCAGGGTTCCAATCCAAGCCAAGCGTACTGAAGGCGTTTGATTTTTTCCTAAACGGTTATCAATTCTTCCATCAAGTAAATGCGGATGCATCTCCACTAAGCTCTACCTTCCTCAGAACTACCCCATTAATGTAATTAAATGCGGATAGCCTATGGGGGTAGTAACACGTGGAGTAAAAAAATGCATTTGTTTATTTCAGGCTTCGAAATTATTACTGACATTCAAACATAAATGGATGATTCTTAAAATAAATGATGAAATGATAATAAGGAAGCAAATACACAATGTTCGTAGAATTCAATGTGAATTATTATTTAGGAAAAATATAAAAATATAAAAAAATTTAAGGTGATAAAGAACTTTAATGTTTAATAAAGAGACCGCACTACTTAACAGCAAAAATGTTCTTAATGAACAAACACAATTTGAAAATCAAACCTTAATTAATACCTTAAGAAAACTTCCTCAATATACTAGATTAAAATAACCTATGTTCCTGCCCTTCCATCCAGTAGTCAATGACCTGTTCGGGCCAGTGTCGAGAAGATTTGAAC